>CM069905.1:137525236-138022236 GCA_036172215.1 Camellia granthamiana
TTGTAAAAACATATATATAACTCAAAGATTATCCCTACCTCAAGCTTGGGAAATGAAGAGGATGAAAACCTTAGAACTCAAAGTTGACAAAAACTCGATCCAATCGGTTATAAACGTAGCCCTCGTCGCCCTCTTTGATTTGGTATAAAAAGCCCCCTCAAACTCTTGAAGATTTGAGTTAAATCTTAGAGAGAAGTTGGATTTAGTTGTGTTTTTTTAGAGAGAAGGAGAGAAAAGATGAGTATAGAGAGAGAGAGAGAGAGAGAGAGAGAGAAAGAGAAGTGAAAAATCGATGTGTATCACGTTTTGGCATTAGTTTTGAGGAAAAGGGCATGAAAATTGGGACAGATGTGCCAAAATCCGCTCGAGCGATTTCAATTCCGCACTAGTGGAATTCCCAATTCGCATATGAGCGGAATTTTTTACCTCATGGGCGGATTGCTCCCTAGAGCTACCCAGAAATTCACCAAAAATCCACTCAAGCAGGACCCAAAATCCGCTTAAGCAGTTTCTGCCTAGAAAACCCACAAGACTCTATGAAAATCCAATCGGGCGGCTTCCAATTCTGCACGAGCGATTTTGCCCAGAAACCAAAGTTTAGTTTTTGCAATCCAAAACAAGTTCCAATGCTCAATACTCAAAATTTTCAACCTGAAAAAGTTAGGAAAGGTTAAATAGGAGTAGAAAGGGAATCTCAACGACCTGACACAGTAAGCCAAATACAGAAAAAAAGAATACTACCTTACTATACAATACTATTCCAAGACCCGGGACATCACATATAGTCATCTTAGCGCCACATCATTAGTACAGGCTAATCCAGTCATGCCACGTTAGCAAACCTGCCATGTCAGTGTCACAGTCAGCATTGATGGAATATTCTGCATTTGGACAGAATATTTCCTACCTTGACGGAATATTCCTTTCTCTAACGAAATATTTCTCCCGAAAAGGTAATTTTGGGTTGTTTTTGAGACGGGAAGACTTGTTCCTAGGACGCAACCGTGAGGTTAGAATGGAGAAATTTTGAACATGAAGCTTCTATTTTATTTTCATTTGAGAGTTTTGTGAGGTTTTTATTTTGCTATAATATTTTCTTCCACGCTCTCTCATTTGGTTTGTAATTATTTATTCTAGTGTTGTAATAATTTCTTACCCTGCTTCTTTATATCCCATTCTTTTACTTGCTTTCCTTATTTGTAAATATGCATCATATTTTACTTTTCATCATATCCATGGTTTGCATCCATGTTTTATTCATCTTGATTTGGCTAAGTTTGCATCTATGGATTTAATCAATTCTCATGTGATTATGTGGACTACCTCATGTTCTTGAGATGATTCACATGTCATATATTAGAAGTCGAATCTTTAGTTGCATCTCATGAGTGAATTGTATTAGGATTCTGTATATAAGATCATACATGTTTTACTAACTTTGTTTTGTAGCTGTTCGTGAGACGTCGGTAAATATGTAAATTTTTATACTTTAGCATCCTGCTTGTGTGTGTGTGTTTTTTTTTAAACTATGTTTAGCATCCTACCATGAGGCTACTTGCTTACTTAATATAACTGTATGAATGCCGATGGATGGAGGTTGTGTCGCTTAATTTGGAATGATGCTAATTTTCATGTTTGTAAACTCTTCTTTAGGTTGTACATCTTCAAAACTTTTTCAAAATAGATGAAATCAAGTTGTTCCAAAATGAATGGCATAATCTATACTTGTTTGCTTTACATAGTAAATTTTAGGATTTATTTAATAATCGGAATATGAACTTATAAAGGAAATAAAACTCATATTATGGTTTAGTAGAGGCCGATCTTTTGATTGGGTGAGAGGAGGTGCTCAATTAATGACCTTCCCTCTCATACCTAAGGTTCCGAGCCAAGCATTCTTGGTTATGATGAACAGTGGCATTGGCACGAGTCATGGGTTCCTAATTTTCCCAAAATATTAGGTGGCGACTCTAAGATCTAGTAATGTAGTCCACTTCTGGCAAAGGTTTTGTGATAAAATGGATTTTCTATAAAAGTTGCCTAATCTGGACTCTCATCTATGTTTCACATTGCACTCGTGAGACTAGATCGAAGAATCAACAGTTCGAACTATTTAACATGCATGGGTACCCCCCAGGCTTATTACAATTTTTGGAAACTCTGCTGGGGATATTAAGAAACCTTGACTCAAACTCCCTGATATGACTTTTATTTTCAATTATATGTTTATTGCATTGCATGCATTAGTGCAGTTAAAAGTCCCTGTGTTGCCTAAGTCCTGGTAGGAATACAGGAAAACTTTTTTGTGACGCTACACATATCTTTGAATTACTTTTGAGATCTCATGTTAATACTTTTGGAGATCTATCAAAAAGATAGCTCCACTGTCTACTAAGGTTATCGGACTTTCGAAGAGAGGTTATATTGACTCTTTCAACTTTTTAGGATCTTAATTGGTTATTAACCAAAGGACTCTTTGGTAACGTCATCTTGAATTCAACCCCTAAAGTAAAGCTGACCTTGTTCATATAGTGAGCTATAGTACCTTCCAAAATTAGGACAAGATGCTTTCCCATTTCTAGGATGTATAATACCCACTTATTTGAATAGTGAAGCTCTAGATCATTTCAAAACTAGGACAAGGTAACCCTACCCCCTACAGGGATATTTGTTCTTTTTCTGCTATGTGCTATGTATGGAAATTTGTGTAGATGTTCTCAAATTTGAATTAGTGGTTTAGGCATATTAGATTGTGAGGTTGAGTTCATTTTTTGCGATGGTGTATGCAGTGATCAGTTATGCGAATTGAGCTGAAATGCTATCGAAATTCTGATTGGAGGTCCTATTTTTGTTTTTGCTAGGTAGTTGTAGCACTAAACGTCAAAGTGGTCCAATATCTCCCAAGTTCTGATAAGCTATTCAAACTACCCTTTCTTTACCAACTAAATCATCCCTTATCAATTCACCAGAATCAGTGATGGCTCAAGTCCTAGAGAATATAGTAGACTTGTTTTTGGCCCTTCAACAAAGCATGGATGTTATTGCCAATACGGTTGCCACCCATGGTAATACTCTTGCCGAATTACAACGCGCATCTAGGGTGTCTACTACTCAGCCACCTTTGGTGACTTATCTAGTTCCAAATCCACCTCCATCAGTTGAGGAACTTCTTGGACTCAACTTGCAAAAAGATGATCTTAGTATCCTTGCACAACCAGTGGGAGGACCTTTTGCCCTTGACATCCCTGAATTTGACTCGGCTACGCTAAAGATATCCAAATTAGAGAAAATGTTTAAAAAGTCACAAAGGATTAATGTTATTCTAATCATCAAAGATGGATATGCGAAAACAACCGTAAGATTACCCGAACGGTTCAAAATGCCACATATAGATAGAGTTGATGGATCTGGTGATCTAATGGTGCCTATTCGCCTGTTTTCTAATGTCCTGAAGTCTATGGGTTTGACCCGTCCTCAAAAGTTATCTCTATTCGGGCAAACTCTGCTAGGAGTGGCTACTATATGGTATACCAAACTAGAGGACTCAATAAAACAAGTTTGGGAGGAATTAACTGAGGCTTTCATCACCTAATATTCTTACAACACATAAATTGAGGTAACCACCCGGGATTTGGAGGGCACTCGCCAAAGAGCCCAATGAGAGTATTGTGGCTTTCATCACCAGATGAAGGGCGAAACGGTAATGATGACCAATAAAGCACTTGAGAAATCAAATTCGTATGGTGATAAGAAATTTGTATTGCAAGATGTTGCAAAAGATTATAGTCCCATCCACAATTCACTTTCAAAGAATTACATGAAATGGGGGTCCGTATAGAAAATACAATCAAGCAAGGAATCATTATCGATGACAAGAAACCTACACCGAAAAGTTTTGGTTGCAGTTCCATTACTACAAATAGTAGTAGCACGACTGTAAAACCGTCTGAAGTCAATACAGTTATTGCCACTACCAAAATGGCTGATCTTTTTGCCAATACTGGCCTACAAACAACTAATTCCACCCAAATCCCTAAAAGAACTTTTCATGCTCTCCATATGTCTCTTACCCGCTCCATGAAAATCCTAGTAGAAAAGGGGCACCTCAAGCTCCTTGACCCTCGACCCCTTCCAGATCCTCTTCCAGCCAAACATGACACCACTAAATACTACGCCTTTCACCAACAACATGGTCATGAGACTGATAGTTGTTTTTGCCTATGTCATGTGATTCAGGATCTCATTGACAATAAAACCATAGCTCTACCTCAACCCCAAAGGCCTAAGGTCACCACCAACCCATTTCCTTCACACCACAACCTAATCCATACACTGCCTAACGTGTTCTTTTCAAAAAAACTCTGACTTGTGCATGATGGATGTATCTGAACCTCAGTCATCTCAAACCCTAAAAATCGAACTTCAAAACTGCCCAATTCAAGTCCAACCCCCTCAAAAAAGCTTAGCCTAGTCAATCCATCGAGATTAATCCGATTCAGATACACCGAGGGCACCAATGGCCAAACCTACTACTTCTGAGATGTTGAGCATAATGAAAATCTTTAGAGAATTGTGGCAGATTTAACCTTTGAGATCTTGGTTCCATTATCGACCACACCACATGCTAGAAATTTCCAATCTTAGGGTGAGCTAAAATTGGAATAGGCCAACCCAAAACCATCTCAAGCCTGGGTGATGTCATGTCAACAACAAATGGGCCTTTCCTGGATATAGCCACCCAATCCCTTAACAAAGCTGAAGCAAGTAGTAAGAATAAGACCGGGGCAAGTATTGATCCTTGTGCACATCTCTGATAGGTTATTGAGACTTTAAAGTTCAAAGGCCTAACCAAATAGCAAGTCTTTGCAGTTATTGAAAGAACTGTGGATGAAAATTTTGCCGGTCAATATCCCAATGCCAGGGTGGGAGTTACCAAAAAATGGGTGTGAGAAGCCAAGTTAGGGGCACTTTGAATCAGGGGTTAGGCCATGAAAATCGATGCCTTACCAGAAACACCCCTCCTAGCTCCAATCCTAAGCTTGTAAGAGTTCTCCTAACCCAGTCAACACCCGCCAACCCCGCTGTCAATACTTCCAAGACCGGTAGTCGTACCTTCAGTCGCCTCTACATACTTTCGTCCAAAGCTCTTCAAATTCTCATGGAAAAAGGCCATCTCAAACCCCTAGACCCTCAACCTCTCTCTAATCGTCTTTTGGCCAATCATGACCCTACTAAGTATTGTGTCTTCCATAAAAAACATGGTCATGATACCGGCTATTGCATCCAACTTCGCCATAAAATTCAAGACTTGATTGATAACAAGATCATCACCCCACCCAAAAAAACCACAAAGTCTATCGACGTTGGATCGATGAACTTGGGGGATAATGCAACTAGTTCTGTGATTTGAGGATGAACCACCTGCTGATTGCATAAATTTCATTCCAAACGTAATGGATGGCACGCACTGTAATTAGCAATTTTGGAATGCTTTCATTTTAATTTCTGAATTGGGTGTTGAGTCTGAACCTGATTCCATCACGTCTGTGGAGTCAAAGTCAAACTCGAGTTAGTCTAGTGTAGACTGCCCGGAACTCTGCTCCGCGCGCGAGGGCGCGAATTGTAGTTTTAGCTACTACAGTTCGAACTCCTGTCACGGTTCTGAATCTAATCTGACAAAGTGCAATGTAAGACTGATAAATCACCAAAGAGTCCAAATCCGGCAAATCATTTTGGAAAATCGATTTTAATCAAAAAGCGCCAAGCATGGACTGCTTTGTTAGATTTCAGAGTCGCCACCTAAATATTTTATTTTGGAAAATTTAGGAAACCTTGACTCGTGCCTAAGGCCATGTGTCCGTCATCACCAAAGTTGCCTCGGCTCAGAAACTTGGATACGAGAGGGGAAGGTCTTGAAATGAGCACCCCCGCTCGCCCGATCGAAGGATTGGCATCTACTAACATGATATGTTGTTTTTGAAAACACATGCGTTCTTATTCCGATTATTATCTAACCTTACTATGTGATGCGCACAGCATACAAGTATAGACTAAATCACTCAAATTGGAACAAAACATGTCATGTTTTTTTTTTTCGAAAACGGTTTGAAAGTGCTACTTGCAAGTAGGCTAAGACACGGATTTGCCACCCTCAAGTGGGCTTAGGAAAACATGATTTTGCCATTTCAAGTGGGCTTAAAACGCACATTTTGATGAATTGTTTCAATTCAAGCAATGAAGCCTTCATCCACAGGCATTCATGCAGTTAAACACTTAAGCAGTTAGCCTCATGGCAAGCATGCTATCATGGCAACACTTACACACATGCAAGGATGCTAAAGCATAAACACTCACCGAGTACTCTGAGCCAAAACAGAAGCTAGTTAGTAATCAATGCATGATCCTAGCTATGTTAAGATGCCTAATGCAACACATGCAAAATGCAACTAAGATAGGCTCGGCTATTCTAAGATGTCATGTAAATGCAACTAGATAACATGTATTCAAATTGGTATTGAAATACAATGCAGTTTGTATGATGCACTGAGCTCAGTACATGCAAGACAGATGAATGGATGCACGCATGCGAGCATAAGTACGCTAATTGAAACATGCCCTAAAACTAATCATCAAAAGCTGATAAGTAAAAGGGAGAAAGAAATAGGGTTGGAAGACATGCATCACACACACGCAGACTTATTACAACACTTGCCCTCTCAACGGAGGGTTCGAAAGAATAAGCTAAGCTAGCTACACTAAGCTAAGCTACTTAACTAATCTAATGATCTAATTAGACTAATTATTACACAACACAAATTGAATAACTAGCTACAACTAATTATTACAATACTTTAACTAATTAATCAAATTAATTAAGTTACAAAACCAACTAAGTAAGAAAAAGAAACTAAATTAGGCTGCCACAGCTCTGCCTTAGAATAATGAATGATGCATGCTCGGTCGGCTTCGCTCAGAAATCCATTACCATGCCCCTAATTGCCTCTATTTGCATTTGATCTCAGAACACTGCACAGAATTCCAGATTGCTTCTGCTCCAACATGAGGACTTCCTGGTGGACTGCCGACCAGAAAAGGGTGGTGTAGACCACCTGTAGACCACCTAAACTGGTTGTAGACCAGAAATTCTGCCAGACTCCAGTTTTGCTGCAACAGAGGACAAGAAGGGGCATAGCAGTGTATTTGCAAGATATGTGTGCACAACCACCCTCCCTATCATTTCTCAAGCTCAAGGGAGTATGGTTCTCGACTCTCAGGCCACCAATCAAGCATCGCAATGCACGATGGCCGAGAAGCCAAGTTTGCACAAGTTAATGCCAATGAATGCATGAATAACACACAAGAGCCTCCACCTCTATCATGCTTGATCAAGAGGGTCGGCGATCGAGAAATGAGGCGTGTTTCATCACTTCAAGTATGAAACGCCCCTCGTTTCTCGTGTTTGGATTAACGCCCAATCCAAACACAATGCAATGCAACAAACATGCAAACACAATGTAACAACAACATGCAAACAACATGTAAACAACATGCATATCTAACAATGTTAATGTGGCATGCACAAGGTTCCAACATGTAAACACTCATGCACAACATACTAGAACACTTAAGCATTAAACACTAGTGAAGGATACAACACTAGGACCATGCAACACAATGCTCAATGGACTAAACCAATACCAAACAGGCCTCATGCATGCCAAAACAGTGGCCAAAATGATCTGAAATGGTGGCATGAATGGCAAGAGAATGATGCTCATGCATTGGCTCACAAACAAGGCATAAAGGTGCAACTCTCAAACACATTGAGGGAGTGGAAAATGTGAGAGTGTGGCAATAAAATATGCTCTGAAACCATGTAAGAAATGATGCCAAATCATGCACATATCACAAATAAGGCATGCTAGGAGGCTCAAAGCTTAAGGCTAGCAAAGGTACTTGCACCATAGCCATATCAAGCAAGCCCCAAAGGGCCAAGGTGACTCAAAATATTCCCAAGGTAGGTCAAAACAATGCCAAAACATGCATGGAATAGAGCTAACACATGCTAGAATGTGAGGCATAAAGCATGATGCATACAAGGCCAATGAGGAGGATTACACTACACCTACCAAAACCAAGCATGAGATGACTTTACCAACAAAAATCAGAGTTGTAACATGGTAAAATAACACCAAAAACACACTGAGATGGTAGCCTAAAGGCTTAGGCAAGTTAGCATACAAATTGGCTCATAATTGAGGCATAAAGCATAACCCTCCAAAAGCATTGAAAGAGTGAAGCATGGGAGAGTATGACTACACTACACACACTGAAATCATGTTAGAGATGAGGCCAAAGCATGCAAACAACTCAAGTAAGCCATGCTAGAGACTATGAAACTCAAAGCTAGTGAGCAAGATTGCACTATGGCTATACAAAGCAAGGCATACATGACCAAAACAACTTAAAACAAAGCTTAAACATGGCAAAACATGAGTAAAAGCTTGCTGGAGTGGAGCCAAAATCATGCTAAAATGATGGTTCAAAGCATGATGCATGTTAAGGCTATAGAGAGGATTGCACTACAAGGGTATGAAGCATGCAAGAGGCAATCAAACCGACCCAAAACAAAGCTAAGGCATGCTAAAATAACACCAAAAAACATGCTGAGATAGGACCAAAATAGGCTAGCATGATGGATCAAAGCATTGAGCACACAAGGCTAAATGGCAAGATTACACTATAAGTGTAAAAAGCATGCATGGGGTGACTTAACCAAGCCAAAACAGAGTTATGCCATGTTGAAATGAGGCTAGAAATAGGCTGATAACAAGCCAACACTTACTAGAAAAACGAGCTCAAACATGAGGCCAACAAGGCAAACAACCAAGACACAAGGAGAGGGGATGACCCCCTCCTATTTAGGGCCTCAAAACACATTTTCCACCACTGAAATTCCTCTGGAATTCAGTGGTGAAGAGACCAAACAAAGGTGATCTCAAAGGCCTACAGTGATGGCACAAAACATGGCCAAATAAGGCACAAAAGGGGGTAGACCACCCCCAACACCAAAGAGGCCTCAAACAAACACTTTAAGCACTTGAAAATGAAGCTTTTTGCAGTTTAAAGTTAATCCAAAAGAAGCATGCAAATAGGGCCAAATAAGCAATATAAACAAAGCTTTTAAAAGGATGAAGACTCACCCTTGAAGAACCACTTCAAAGCAACAACTTCAGAGGTGAAAACCAAGCTTTTGAGCTTCAAACAAACCTCCAAGAACCTCCGCCCAAGAGTGAAGGTGTTTCACTATGTGTTTGTGTGCAAAAGTGTAAAGAAATGGCACTTTTGAGCACAAACAAAGTGCAAATATAGAGAGAGAGGGAGAAATATATATATATATATAGAGAGAGAGAGAGAGAGAAAGAGTAAACTTCAGCTCTAAGCAAATTTTGTGAACCTTGGAAATGGAGAGAGAGCGCCTCCCTCTTATAGAAATTCAAGCCTCAAGCTTGTTGAACAAGCTAGAGACTTGAAGCCATCCATGCCTTCTATGCCCAACAGCTGGCATAGTTGGCAAGGAAAATATCTGCAGAAAATGCAGGATGGCCGCCGACCAGAAAAAGTGGTCTATAGGAACAAAAATTGGTCGGCAAGGGGGAGAGAGGGTCTGCACAAAGAGTGGAAGGTGGTGGCAGGCTGCCAACCACCTTAGGTGGTCCACAGACCACCAACCCTAGCTGGCCGACCACCAAAAGTGGTCTACAGGAACAAAAAGTGGTCTACAGGGGGAGAAACTAGTCTACACCCCTGTTCCACCCTCCATGTAAAGGATAACAAGGTTTGGTTCAAAAATAAACCAAAAAGGAAGCAAGACAAGAGTCCGCAAGGCGAGGCACTCAGTCGGAAGCCTCGGAGACTAGTCTACGGGTGCAAAAGGTGGCCTACGAGGGGGAAAGGTAGTCTACGGCTACAAAAAGTAGCCTACAAGCCTCTGTTTCCCTCTAGGCAAAGGCAACAAGGCATGGTCCAAAAACCAGGCCAAGAGGAGAAAGTTAAGAGGTCCCGAGACAAGGCGCTCGGTCGAAGGCTCCGGAAACTCAAAACGAGCACAAACATGCGCAATCATCGAGCGCTCAAACGATGACGTATGAGTGTTAAGGTCGGTAAAAAATGGGGTGTCTACATCTAGTTAGGCAAAATCTATTGATTTTGCGAGTGCTAGCCTTGACATCTTTGTCTTGTCTAGGTCTTCTTTGTTGTTTTCTTTTGAGTCTGTTGTTATCACTGAGTCAGAGTTTCTTCTGAATAAAGATGTCATAAATTTTGCCTACTTCTCTGTGCCTTTAGTTCATTGCATTGACCAAAAAAATTTCAAAAACCTTTTTCCAAAACTCTGATAAAAACGAAGAGAAAGAAATTCCTCAAGATTGTAAAATTTGATCAATTAGGAGGAAAAGAGGTGTGTGTAGCTTTCCTTTTTCGCGCCGCTTTTCGGAAGTTTGAAAGAAAGGCCTATAGTTTGGACTCCCACCGTTCTGAATCTAATCTCATAAGTGCAATGTGAAACTGATAAACACCAAAGAGTCCAAATCCAGCAAACCTTTTTGGAAAATTGATTTTGAATCAAAAATGCCAAAATTGGACTACTTTGCCTGATACAGAGTTGCCACCTAAATATTTTATTTTTGAGGAAATTTAGAAAACTCATGACTCGTACCAAAGGCCACGTGTCCGTCATCACCAAAGTTGCCTCGGCTCGGGAACTTAGGTACGAGAGGGGAAGGTCATGAATTGAGCACCCCCACTCGCATGATCAAAGATCGGCCCCTACTAATCATGATACGATTTTTATGTACATTATGTGCTCTTGTTCTAGTTATTAAGCTAGCTTTACTACACGATGCGCACAAGCAAGTATAGACTAGTTTGCTCAAATTGGAACATTTCAATTTCATGTTTGTTTTTCGAAAGTGGTTTGAATTTGCCACCTCAAGTGGGTTTAAAGTTTGTGAATTTGCCACTCAACAAAGTGGGCTTAAAACGTACATTTATTGAATTATTCCAATTCAAACAACAAGCCTTCATCCACCGGCATTCAAGCAGTTTAACAAATAAGCATTTAGCCTCATGGTAAGCATGCTAGTCATGACAATCACTCACACTCATGCAAGCATGCTAAAGCATTAAAAACTCACCTAGTACTCCAAGCTAAGAAGATATGAGTTAGAAAAATATGCATGATTCCTAACTATACAATTATGCCTAATGCAACACATACAATATGCAATTAATAGGCTTAACTACTAATATGACATATGATTCATTTAAATAGCATGCGGTTAAACACATATTCAAAGAACGTATTGAAATGACAATGCAGTTTGAATGATGCGACAAGCCTCGATACATGTAATATAAAATGAATGGATGCAAGTATAAGGTATGCTAAATTGAAACATGTCCCTAATCTAACCATCAAAAGCGATTAAATAAAAGGGAGAAAGACGTGGGGTTGGAAGACATACACATTATTACATTACGCTCTCATGAAGGAGAGTCTGAATGAATAAACTAGCTAACCAAGCTAAGCTAAGCTAATTAAGCTAATTATTACAACACTTGAATAAATAACTAAACTAATTAACTAATTTATTACAATACTTGAAATGAGTAATTAACTAACTATCTAAGCTAATTAATTAATACAACACCGAATAATTAGCTACAACTAATTAGGCTAATTAAATATTACAACACAAACTATTATGCTAATGAAACAATTAAATAACCGAATGCATTCGATATGAGCATAATGGGAGATGGATGGAGGTTGCATGCGCATCGCCTGAAAGTTGCTCTGTCTGTCCAGGCCGCCTCTGTTTCACCTTCAGCCACTGCCTCTGTTTCTGCAAAATTGCATTGCTGGCCACACACCAAGGGCTGGCCGTGCATTGATTTGGTGCAAAGCTCCGTTTCTGTGCTCTGAGGTGAAAACAGTGCAAATAGAGCATTTTCAAGCTCTATTTGTCCCTCCTTTCGTCTCTGTCATGGGAAAGCCTCAAGAGAAGGTTGGGATTGATTCCAAAACCATCAATGAGTGATATGATCGCTTGATGATATCAGATATCATTTTGGGACAAAAATCAATGAATGTAATGCAAATGACTGCCTTTCCCTTTTGTCATAGAATGAACTCAAAAAAGGAAGTTGAGACACTTCAAGGACATCGAAAACACCATGAATTGATGCTTGATGACCCTTGACACAAGAAACTTGGCATAACGTCTGGCCAAGTTCAAGCTATTAAGCCATTTTCTTTAAGTGTGTTAACCCAAGTTTTAAGCCAATTGTTTTAGTCATTGCCATTCATTAGTCCATTTGTCCAAATGTGACGTTAAAGTCCTCTAAACAAGAAATAATGTCAAACAAGAGGTCCTTCTAAGACATGAGAATGAGACTACACCGTTGACGATGAATCTACGAAGAGATTAAGCCATTAAGTGTAGGTCTCCTTTACATGCATTGAACAACCTCAATTGGTTGAAACCATTCTCATGAATGAAAGATATGGACGGTTGATTGATTAGTAAACTTAGACTCCAAACATGGAAAATGAACAAAAAAAACATAACAAATAACAAGTATGCCAATTTAATGAGACCACAAAGTGTATTAAACAAGGCATGAACCAATTGAAAAGACCTAGACAACCTCAAAACAACCCTTAATACATGAAAATCAGAGGTAAAACATGCATGAAAAGGGGTTGAAAAGCTAGACAATAAAGATGAGATTTAAAGCTAGTAACAAGGGTAAGGAGGGGTGGCTAACCTCTCCACTTTTGAAGCTTCAAAACATGGTTTTTAGCCTTTCAAAACCTCTGAAAATTAGTGTAAATACCAAAGAAAAAGAGTGAAAAAGAAAACGTTTGAGTTATAAGTAAAGGTATAGAAAGAGCAAGCTCTCTTTTCCCTTTTGGTAACTTTTCAAACTCAACTCCAATCACTTCAAACAAGCTCAAAACAATCCAAAACAGCAAGAATTATAAAGTAAATGAAAGAAATGAAGGCAATAGAAGAGTAAACAAGCTTATACCTTTCAAGAAGTAAGCTTGTTGTTAATGTTTCAAACTTGGTTTCAATGTACTCTCAAGCTTGAATTATACTTCTCCAAGATCAACCAAGGTGTGGACTCGCCTTTTTCTTGCACCCTGTCTTTCAGAAAGGTTTGAAGAGAAGGCCTCACAATTCGGACTCCCGCGGTTTTGGATCTAGTCTCACAAGTGCAATGTGAAACTCATAAACACCAAAGAGTCCAAATTCGGCAAATTATTTTGAAAAATCAATTTTAAATCAAATAATGCCAAAATTGGACTACTTTGCCAGATACAGAGTCACCACCTAAATATTTTGTTTTGGGAAAATTTAAGAAACCCTGACTCGTGCCGAAGGCCACGTGCCCATCATCACCAAAGTTGCCTCAGCTCGGGAACTTAGGTACGAGAGAGGAAGGTCCTGAAATGAGCACCCCTGCTCGCCTAATCAAAGATCGGCCTCTACTAATCATGATATGATATTTTATAAGCATTATGCATTCTTATTCTGGTTCCTTACTATGTGATGCGTATGCATACAAGTATAGACTACATCGCAAGAATTGGAATATTTTAAGTCGTGTTTGTTTGTGAAAACGATTTGAATTTGCCACCCTCAAGTGGGCTTAAAGATGCGGATTTTGCCACCAAACATAATGGGCTTAAAACATAATTTGCTCAACAAAGTAGGCTTAAAACATACATTCGTTGAATTGTTCCAATTCAAATAACAAGCCTTCATCCACAGGTATTCAAACAGTTTAACAAGTAAGCACATAGCCTCATGGCAAGCATGCGAAACATGGCAACATGGCAATCACACTCATGCAAGTATGCTAAAGCATAAAATTCACTAAGTACTCCGAGCCAAGAAAGAAAACAAAGCTAGAAAAATGCATGATTCCTAACTATGTTAAATGACTAATGCAACATATGCAATGATGTAACTAAATAGGCTTGGCTACTTAATCATGGTATTTGCAATACTTTGATAGCATGCTTTGAAACACGTCTTCAAAGAAGTATTGAGTTGACAATGCAGTTTGAATGATGTGCTGAGCCTCAGTGCATGCAAGACAAATGAATGGATGCAAACATGCGAGCATAAGATATGTTAATTGAAAAATGTCCCTAATCTAACCATCAAAAGCGATTAAATAAAAGGGAGAAAGACGTGAGGTTGGAAGACATACACACAAGCACACACACTTATTACAACATTATGCCCTCACGAAGGAGGGTCCAAATGAATAAGCACTAACTGGCTATACTAATTAAGCTAACTATTACAACACTATTTAACTAACTATTCTAAGCTAATTAAATATTACAAATCAAATTAATTAGCTAAATGCTTAACTAACTAATTACATAGCAACTAGTCTAATTAATTATAACATGAATTAACTAGCTAATCTACTTGAATAATTACATCACTTGCAAGAATTAGCTACCACTAATTAACTAAGCAAAGCAACTAAAAGGCCTCGGGGAAGTGAGGGATGCATCCATGCTTGGTTTCTCCACCGAAAAACCACCGCCTTGCCACTGAATGTCTCTGTTTGCACATTTGAACACCAACAGTGCTGCGAACTCCCAGAATGCCTCTGCTCCACCTTACCAATCATACTGTGCAAATTTCATTGATGGCCGGTCAGCTACCAATAGTGGCCGTTGGGCTACCATTAATGGCCGATCGGCTACTGCTGGTGGCCTGTCGGCCACTGTTTGACCTGAACTTCCTTTTGTTACAACAAAGAGCAAACAAAGGCAAAACAGTATATTCTCAAGGGTTGTTTGTACTGTTACCCTCCTTATCATCAAACAAGTTCAAAGAGTGTTAACTCTTGACTCTCAAACCACCAATCAAGCAATTTCCATGCATGATGGCCAAAGAACCAACTTTAAACAAGTTTTAATAAGTGCAAAACAAGACTAAAAAAGACCACCACCCTATCATGCATGATCAAGGGGGATGGTGACTAAGGAGGAGTGGCACATTTCATCACTTTTTGAGTATGCAACGTCCCATTTTTCTTGTGTTTGAATTAACGTCCAATTCAAACACATGCAATGCAACACAAAATATGCTTATTTTGCCCCTTTTACTCGCTCATTTTGTTTACTCATTTTACGTTACCGATTCATTCTTTAATCGATTAAGTCCAAGAGTGAATGTCCTCTAATGGAAAGATGGCTCAAACCTCAAGTAGCCTTGGGCAATGAAAAGAGGCATTACACCGTTGATAAGGGAAGCCCCTAAGGGATTAAACCATTAGGTGCAACACCTCAATTTCACGTTTAGGCAAACAAGTGGTTTTGAAACCACTTTCAAAGCAAACAACAGAGTGAAGAATAGAGGGAGATTGCAAAGATTTTAAGTGCTAAAATGGAGTGCAAAACAACAACTAAAACATGCTATTAACTCAAAACAATAGGTGGTAAATGCCTTAAAACACCAAGCTAGTGAAGCAATTAACACTGCAACTATGCAAAACAAGCCTCAACTGAACTAACCAGCCCAAAATAGAGCCAAAATAGGTTATTTCAGAGGCAAAAACATGCTGGACTTAAGCTAAATTAAGCTATAAAAACATGCTAACATATGAGGCTAACTAGGCATGCAAACAAGACACAAGGAGGGGAGGCTAACCCTCCAATTTTGGACTTCAAAATAAGGTTTTCACCATTGAAAAACCTCTAAAATTCAATGGTTAAAAGGCCAAAAAAAGTTGGTTTGAAAGTGATGAAAAGATGGTACAAGAGCTTTACAAGCAAAGAAGCAAGAAGGGTGGACTACCCCTTAACACAAAATAACCTCAAACTACCATTTTTAGGTCATAAAAATAGAGGTTTTTACACTTCAAAACCATCCTTAAAACAATAACAAAGGATGGCAAAACAAGTATTGAAAACAAGCTTAAATAAGGTAAGTTCTATGCCTTTGAAAGAAAGCACAAAATAGGCACAAATCTGAGCTTAAACCACATTCTAGATCTCAAAGGAGGCTCCAAGTAATCTCAGCCCAAAGGTGAGAGTGTTTGGTTAAGGGTTGATATGCAAAAGCCAAAAGAAACTAGGTAAGTGTATGCAAAATAACAAGAGAGGAGAAAGAGAGAGAGAGAGGAGAGAGAGAGAGGAGAGAGGAGAGAGAGAAATTTTGTTCTAAAAAATGCTAACCTTCAAAAATAGGGAGGACACCCCCTATATATAGAAAAACAAGTCTTGAGCTTGTGAACATCTCACCATACACGTGTATGAAGATGCAGCTCAGTGAGCAACAGCTGGCACAGCTAGCAACAAATATCTAGAAAAAGAGACAAATGGCCATCGGCCACCACTGGTAGCCGACAAGAACAAGCCTTGGCCGACAACCTAGGGGGGCTGGTTAACATGTCTTTCCACCTCCTCCAGACTAGAGGCAACAAGCTCTTGGTGCAAAAACAAGCACAAAATAGATAAGGTTTTAGAGGCTCAAAGACAAGGCGTTCCGCCGAGGACTTCAGGCGCACAAAACGAACATAAACGAACACAATCATCGAGTGCACAAACGATGATGTCCAAGTCTTGAGGGACGGTCAAAAATATGGTGTCTACACATGGCTTTAGGGTGGTAAGACAAGGTTGTATATGGTGTATATAGGTGGTATAAGCAAGCTAAGTTAGCTCAAAGATGCCTTGCAATAGAAAAAGGAGGAGGTCAAGAGCTCTCAAGGTGTATATATCACTTCTAGAATTTTGTTCAACCCTCAAAACAATCCCAAAGCTTTAGTTTTTATAGAATTCGAGCTCAAAAATTAAAAAGTCAGGGACTAAAGTGACACAAGCCCCAAACTATAGGGACTAATTAGCGTAATTTGCCCTTATAAATTTGAATGAAATATATTTGACATAATATATAAAATCATATATTTTGTGTGTGTCCCCCATGGTCATGTCTTACCACTTTTTTTGAAAATTTATGTGTCGACGTGTCTTGTGTCTGTTTTTATGCTTCTTAGCTTTTAGTTATTAACTATTGACTTTCTTGTGCTAGGTTGAATTTGAAGCATGGTAAGAGGCATGCTACTATATGGTCCACCAGGTTCTGGAAAAAACCTTGATAGCACGAAGCATTTGCAAATTACTAAACGTAAAAAGAGCCCCTGGTCTCTCTCTCTCTCTCTCTCTCTCTCTCTCTCTCTCTCTCCACTAGTTTATCTTATTCTAACACTTCTTTTTCTCCTCCCATTCATCCAGATTATAAATGGACCAGATGTGTTAAATGCATTCCAAGGTGTATCAGAGAGGAAAATAAGGTCACTCTTTAAAGCAACCAATGAGGATGAAAACAAATATGGTAAAGTTGCATAGTTCATATCATAATTGTAAATTCACTTCATTGTGCATTTCATAGTGAGATCATTTTAATCTTTTCTTTTAGGAGCTAAAAGTGACCTGCATATCATCATATTTGATGAAATTGATTCGATTGCTAAGGTGAGCACATATACAACATTTGCTCCTTCAATGTTGTTAGTTGTGGAACCTGCAATTTGTGTTATACATATGTGAATTTCAAAATATCAGACCTAGGTTTTCCACATAATTCTAGTCTTTTTTCCCTGTTAAGGTTTTACATCATTTTGGTTTCGTTGTATTCACATGTATTATATGTTCTGTTCCTCCATTCCATTCCCATGTCATAACCTGGTCAATTTGTTGCTTGTGGGATGTCTTGTTATTCCTTCTTGGTAGTAGTGATCTGTACTCCAGACTTACTAATTGTAATGTTACTCATCTTTTAAAACATTGAGAATAAGATAAGATACAAGGCTTGAGTTTCATGCTTCTACATCAATATGCTTTTCTGAGACAAGCATTCACCATTGAGTGTGTAATCCAGATTAATCAGCATTGTTTCCACATTATTTTCTATGCCCTATGATTTGCAATTCACCTTGTCATCCACTTCTAAATTTTTTATTGGTTTATACAAAACCTATGCTTTAATCAGTGTGGACAGTCAACATAGAAATGCTATTCTATATGAAAAAGGTTGGTCATTGTTAAAAGTCTTGAATTCAGAAATAACAGGTAAGAAGGGCACTATATCTTATCCGAAGTCCCCAAAGGTAATGGTCACCCAGAAACCATTTTTTTAGAAAGTGGTTCCCAAACAATAAGCACTCAATTGTTTTGCACATAAAAAGTAACTTGTCATATAGGAAGCATTTGACTGACCTTAGGTGATCATCACATCTACATGTACTTCATAACTTCACCAAGACAGTGGTATTGAGCATGTGATCCCTTTATCCCAAAACCTCTATGCACTGCACGATGTGGCATCTCTCGTACCAAAATTAAAGGAGGCTATCTCCAAGGAGTCTTGTGGGTGCACTTGGCCTTCCTTCCAAGATTAAGGGCTCTTCACCTAGGCACTCTCATATCCACTTGGGCCCCCTTGGGCAAGCCAAGTTTGCATCTAAACGTACATCTCTTATATGATTCTACACTTGTTTTCCCATCACTCTAATACACTCATGCCAGTCTAGATCGATAGAAGGGCATAGGGACACCTTTGGGTTTGGTGCCACGGTTACGAGGCATCCAAGCAACCTCATGACTGTCGTATGAGCTCGTAGGGATTTTGGTCTTGGTTTATTGGCATTGAATATTTGTCAAGATGCTGCATCCTATTCTTGTTGGAGGGATCTATACTTGACCAACCTTAGCGAGATCTCGACATGAAGACAACTCTAGAACATGATAAAGGCAAGTGAGTGCTTCATATCCGAGCAATGCGTGACCACCATTCCAGCCACTAGGTGAGTTGGCCCATATAGCCCAATCAATCTGTAAATATAGCCTCCACCTCCATGCATGAAGATGATCTAACCATCTCCACCTCTTGCTTATAGTTTTGGTTCTTCACTTTTAGACCTCTATAACAACTCACTCACTCTTTCTCTTCTGAAGGCTGTCTTTGCTTTCACCTAGCTAGTATCTGATGACCTAGTGTCATATCATAATTCAACATTCTTTCCAAAAAGCTCCTTTACTAGCTCATGTAGCCTCAAATCACCCACACAACCACATATAGAACTTCAATTTTCTTCCTAATACTAGGTAAGAAAGATCCTTAACAAAATTAAGCATGAAGCAATATTAGACTAAAAAGAATTAAAGAGTTCGTACAATCCCTAGGATTCTTTATTAAGCACAATCTTGTTGTATATTGTTATATTATTTGAAGCATCTAACCCAAAATTGGTTGGTAATAGGTGAAAGGGCCCTATAGACTATACGAACTAAGCTTGGGTGACTTAGAGAGGTGATGTGGGACAAGTCTCGAACACTCTTGCACATGTGACTTAGTCTCTTGTGGAGGTATAAATTTTTTTTTTAAAGAGTTTTGTGCAGGCCCTAAGATTCTTTATTAAGCACAATCTTCTTGTAGATTGTTAGAATATTGGAGGCATCCATCCCAAAATCAATTGGCAATAGGTAAAGGGGCCCTCTTGACAATATGAATCAAGCTTCGGTGATTTTAGAGAGACGATTTGGAACAAGTCTCTATCACTTTTCAAACATGAGGCCGAATTTTAACATTTCTTGAACATGCTATCCAACTGCAAGTGGAGATGAGAGAAACCAAAGAAAGACACCTGGGGTGGAGTCTTGGCCCGCAATAAATTACTTAAGACTCAATTCTAACACCATGTTAAAAATACTAGAGGCATCCAACCAAAAACTGATTGACAATAGGTGGAAGAACCCTTTAGACTGTGTGAACCAAGCTTGAGTGGCTTAGAAAGGCGATTTAGGACAAGTTTGCAACATAAATAAAGGGCAGAGGTCACAACAAGGAGAATATTAATAATAAGCATTAAGAGAGAGTGAGAATGGTATTTTTTTGGTTCCATATCTATATTGCAAATCACGTCTTAAATATGTTTTTGGTTTTTTGTAAAAAAGAGGGGTAGGTATGGGACAATACCATATGGATGATAGGCTTGTAAACCAACTACTTACCATAGTCTATATCTCTCATATTTCTTTTTTCAATTTGTTCCTTTTATTGTTTCTCCTTGTCTAGGCAATACTTGAAAATTTGCATGCCTTTCAGATTGATGACATGAAAGTATTGAACAACATTTTTATTATTGCTACTACAAATCGAAAGGAGCTCATCGATGAAGCACTACTGAGGTAACATTCTCTCCCTTGTGTTGTTCTTTGTTGATTTCTTTATTCTTTTTCAACAATATCTCACATTTTTTGAACTCGAATGGTATGTTCAAAATTTGAATTTATCAAAGTAAAGAAAAGTTAAATTATGTATACACATTCATCTTTTATGGGTAACCAAACAAATATATATAAATCGCTATTTATTGACTTATCATTTTTCTAACTCAATGAAAAAAAGAAATATAGTTTCTTGTATTTGTTTGTAGGGAAGGTAGAATCGAACTACATGTCAAATTAGAGTACCCAGATGAGCGAGGGCACTTGCAAATTTTGGACATCAACATAAGGAACATGAGACAAGCATTTGTACTCTATGAAGATGTGAATCTTCAAGACATTGGTAAATTGTTTGAACAAGAATGTTGTGCAAGTGGAAACATGAATTCATCATTATGAAATGAGATTGTGCATGTGTTTGTTCACACAGCTTGCATGATGGATGGCTGTAGTGGCTCTGCCCTTGCATCTCTAGTCACCCGTGCACATTTATATGCTGTGGTCCAGGCAGGGGAGAGGGGACTAGTGAAGCATGTCCAAAAGGATGTCAAAGTAACAATGAACCACTTCCTCTGTGCTATAGAAGATATTAAGTCTAGACTTAAGGAATCTGGCCTTGAACCAAACAGGTAATACACATCAAAATTAATTCTTGTAATTGAATGACATATTTTTCGTATCATAGAAATTTTTATTTCAATTAAAACATCATGTTTCCTATATTTTAGCATGAAATCTTCCTTTATTCTTTCTTGATCCTGAGTCCCGACAACCTTAATTATTTAAAACTGGATACCTATTGTTTTCTTCTAACTTTGTCAAAATTGACTCCTCAACAATGGAAAACAAAATCCACTTCCAACCATGTGTTTGGAGTGGTGTAAAGATTTGTTTTCTGCTTAAAGGTCATATACATTATAGCTGCAAGAATACTTCAAACAAGTGCATTTACACAGATAGAAGTATTATATTGTCAAAATTTTGTCCACGCCTTTCTATTTTTTCAACTTGAACAATATCCTATAAATTTTATTTAAGTTATGAAGTGTTCTCCAATAAGGGAGACACTACTATGTGCACCCCTAAAAGGGTGCATATGGTATGCCCTTCATAGCAACCCCACAGATTTTGTGACATAAACTAGAAAATGACATAACTTTTCTCATTAAGAAAAGTATTACAAGGTTTTGCTCACCACAGAAAGTATATCTTCCACTTTAGGGGTGCACATCATAGATTTCCCATCCAATAAAATCATTCTTCCTCAAATACATATGTTTATTATTAGATTCATTTCAATAATGGTAACCTCAAAATTTGAGAATCTTCAAAGAGTTGCAATCTACTTTTATAGAAGCATTATTTGCAATGTATTCCCTTGTCCCAGACTCAACCTTTACAACTCCTAGATCACTAGATTATCAAGGTAAAGCTCAAATTATGACAGATTTTTTTGTGGCCACTGCCTTGATGAAACACAAGAGAATTTTGGGTCATTACGGGGGGTGATGGTGGCAATAGTGTTTGCCTTTACAAAAGAACCCTTCTTCAGGCTGTTCTCATTTTACCAGCATTCATTTGGTTTTTGATATTAATGGAGACATTATTTGTGATAACCTTGTTCCGTGTTATGCTAATTGGTCCTTATTATGAATGTGATTATGTGTTTGATATGATTCTGTGTGCCATTTATGTGAAAATATGTGGTTTTGAATTTCTATCTGTTCACCGTAGAAATATCTGTTTGATTATCCGCTTTGGAATTTAAATTGATGGCCCTATCGGCCGCAGAACCCGAAATTGACTACGCCATTGTGTTGGGCGTAATTTTTAGAGCCTACGGTGAAATTTAATTGAAAATTGATTCGGATCAAATTAAATAGATTAAATTAGTGCTTTAGTGCTCAATTATTTATCCTTAATTAGTTGTGCTTATGAGAGCCTATATAAAGGACCCTTATATACTCAATTCCTCTCTTTTATTTCATTTTGGCTAATTTTGGCTCTCTAGAGAGTGAGAGAACCGAATTAGAGAGGGAGAGTGTAGGAGATTGAAGGGTTGGTCAAGAAGTTTGAGGATTTTGAAGCTACACTCAAGAATTTAGCATAAGTTTGGAAGATTAAAGCTCCTAGGTGAGTTATCAACCTTTGACTCATGAATTTGAGTTGTGATTTTGTGAATTGAAGACTAATTGATAAGTTAGATCATGAGTTGTGTTGATTTTGATGAGATATGCACATGCATGCATAGAATTGCTATGAATTACCATAAATTTTCATAATCTAACATGTAGCATGTAAATTATAAAAGATTGAGAGTTGGATCATACATGCAAGCATGTTTTTATTGAGTTTCATGAGAATGAACACCAATTGCATCATTTGAAATAGAAATGAAGTCAAAATTGACATGCATGTTTGATTATTAAAGCTATGGAACTTATATAAGAGTTGAATGCACGAACCATGATTAATTTTGAAGAATTGGATCATGTTTTTGAATGATTGGCCTCATGTTGTTTACATCCACGTGCTATATATTGTATTTGCATGTTTTGAAACCAGAATTGTGGGTTTTAAGCCTTTGAAGGTCGAATTTGAGCTCAAGAACAAGTTCTGGAAAACCCAGAATTCTTGACGTTCGCTCGAGCGGTGGGGAACCGCTGCTTGAGCGTAAAATGCGGGCTCCCAGTATTTTTACAGTTATGGATGTCCGCTCGAGCGGGGAAGTTCATGCTCGAGCGGGGAGCTATGTAGGATGACCTTCAGCTCGAGCGTCCGAACTCATGCTCGAGCGTAAAAATTATGTAACCAGAACTTTTGCAGACCTATTGGGTCCGCTCGAGCGGGAAAGTCCACGCTCGAGCGGAGACCCCTGTTTCTGAAATTTTGTAAATGTGTTCTGTGTTCCATTTTCCGTTCCCTTTCACTTCTAAGTACTCTTAGGCATGCATTAAGCATCGTAAATGAGTTAAAAGGATAAGAATGAAGCCTAAAGAGGAATATGTGAATTAAGAACGGATTAAATTGTTTGTGACCCATTGTGTTCATGGAATGTGTAGGGTCGAGCTCCAGGGCAAATCATCCCGCCGATCACTATGAGTAATATCTTAACAAAGATATCTGAAATATGACATTTGTCCAATTGCTCATCTTCCTATAAGTCTGTTAAATTGAATTATGGACAAAAGTTTGATACGAATGAATGAATAGGCCAAAGGCCAGTTTGACATGAATGAAAGTCTAAATGGGCCAAAGGCTAGCTTGACATGAATGAAAGTTTGAACGGGCCAAAGGCCAGTTTGACATGAATAGATTAGGCCCGAGGCCGTTCGATGTGTTTGGAACCGCAGTCACTTGATCTATATATACATACTAGATAGCAATATGAATTGGGCCCAAGGCCGTCTAACGTACGTTGTTCTAATGTATCTACTTTATTTGATATTATTCACTGGACTTTCGCTCACGCTCATTCGTGTGTTTGTAGGTGAGCCAAGAGAGGTCCAAACCCAACCTCAGTGAAGTTTGTATGGAACAACCAAGGTTTTAAAGAGTCAGCCTTACATCTCCCGCACGAGACTCGTCTTCACCCTTTTGCTACCCTGTTTTATTTTGTCATGTTGGCGAGGACTTTGGATACGTTTGTATATAGTTTTGATTGGCTAACCTAGACTTGGATGATCCTGCCTGTACAGAACTTTATGTTACTATATTTTCTAATGTGAGTTATTAATATGTGTATGCATGGTTTGTTATGATGTGCCATGTAAGCACAGCTCTATGAACAAAGTTTTAAATTTGTGCTTCTGTTTGGCCCATTTACTCTAATGAGTTATGTCTGGTTTGGATTGAGGCCGTAGGTAATCTCTTGATTACTGGCCGGTTATGTCCTTAACCCATAGGGGCGGGTTCAGGTCATGACATTATTATAGGTTTGTTTTGTGATTTGGTGCAAAAAAGATATACACTAAGTGCTGACTCAAATTATTCCTCAAGTTCATTTATTTGATTTGATGTTATTATATGTTCATGGTGCAAAACGTTGGGATGAGCACAAATTGTCAGCTTAATTCTTAATTTGATGTAACTATCTTTATTTATCAGTATTTATGAATCTAGATGATCCAAAGAATAAGTATGTGCAAGTTAAAACCTAGTTTATTGGTTTTTGTTCTCTCTTCATTTACATTTTTTGAACAATGGCAAATCTTGGTAGTCCTTGTAGTTTGTCTCTTGTGTCAATTTGTTCCATGTAGTTCTAATTGCATCAATTTTACCCTTGAATTTTTCACGTAGTGTTAGTTTAATCCAATTGATAACGTTAATTAAAAAGTTTGACTAAAATGAAGGGGCAAAATAATCAATTCACTTTTCTCAGAGTGATTAAGGGGTTGGCATCCAATTTAAAATGGTTCATTCCCTTTTGAATGGACCATGTAGCCCTTAATTTATGTCCAATTTCTTAAATGATGTTATCAATTGAACTAAATTGATACAATGTAAAAATTTACAAGTCAAAATTGATACAAATGAAATTATAGGGACCAAATTGACATGGGAGGCAAATTATCGGGAAGACAAGTATAATTTCCCCTTTAAACAAATAAGACTTTATAATTGCTTGATATAGTTACAAGTAATCATTCATTCTTTGAGAGAGATTTTGTAACTTTGTTAGGTAGAAGAAAATTGTTCTTATTTTTGTTTTCTGATTAATTTTCTTGTTTTCTGATGGTAGTTTCAGGATGGAAAAGGAGGAAATGGTAAGGTTCTTGATTCTGTTATTTTGATCAGTAAAAGTGTCTAAACTTTTTAGAATCATAATTTTAATTGGTAACATTGCTGAATATTACTCTCCAAACTACCTCTATCACCTGCTCTATAATCCTCCTCATTTTATATTTTGTTTTACAGATTCTACAGCAGTTCAGCTCCAGTAATTTGACTGAAGTTTTACACATTCAACAAGACATTGCAAGGCTCAAGAAGGACAGTGCATATTTTCAGGCTACACTTGCTTGTTACAAAGAGGATACGGTCAAACTTGAGAAGGAACTTGTAAGTCCTCTTCTTTGTAAATTATATTGGTTCTCATTCGTTTTCCTTTTTCATCAAGGCTTTTAACATTTTGGATGCGGTATGGAAGGAGACACTTCCCTGTGCACTTGACCATATGTGAGTTTCAAGTGGTCGTCGATGTCAGTGCATGTATGATTTCTTTGTGTAGGAGACACTTCGGTTTGGCATTTTTGCTTGCTTACTGTTTTAGAAATGTTTGAATTCGAAACTCTGTTTGGTTGTGTATGAATTTGTTATGTAAACTCCGTTTAACGGTGTATGTTCAGTGTTGTAAAATGATTAGTACTATATACTAAATGTTCAGTCATTTGATTTTCTCTCTTTTTTATTTGAAAAAGAAAATACTTTTGACCATTATTAGGGGGAAAAAAATTACTTTTTTTTTTAGGCTTTCCAAGACACAAATAGCATGTTTGTTTGGACAGACTGGATAAGGGGGATTCTAATTCACCGGACTATTAGTCTTGGGATACCATATATTTGTTTAGTCATAGGATTAGATGTCTGGATTGGACTATTCTATTGAATTCTATGTTTGTTTGGAATATCATAAAGAAGGATAAATGCTTAAAAAATTATTTTGCCCTTTTAAATTATTTACTAAATAATAAGAATATTAAATTTGAATTATAAATTTTATTTAATTTTTTTACTAGAACTTTTAAAAAATTAAATAAATAGAATATTAATAAAAATTACATAAATTTATTTTAATTTGTAATTGAGATTTTTAAATTTTATTTTATTTTACCAAGTATAATTAATACCATATGATTATTAAAATAAATAATTTAATAAATAAAATTTATTAAGTAAAAAAATTTAATAAATAATTTATTAAGTATAATTTATTAAATAATGTAATAAATAAATTTATTAAGTATAAATAATTTAATAAATCAATTTATTTTTAAAAAGATATTAAATGGTAGAGGGTTAAAAATATAATTTCACTAGTTAATCTTATGAGATGAGTTATCCTATGAATTGTGTCCCACCCCCTATAAGATAGAACATTCTTATAAATTTAGGATTCATATTCGGATGAACTTAGATGTAAAAATTTTAAACCAAACAACAGACTATTAATTCTATCTCATACTTGAATCCTTTCAAATAAACACCACCAAAAGGGTTTGGAGCATTAGAGGGATAATGGTGGCAAGAATGTTCGCTTTACAAAGCCTGCAAGAAGTACATTCCCTTTCTGATGTGATTAACGGACATAGCGTGGGTGCCAACTTAGGCTGGACATAGGCCCTGAAGCCCACCCAAGCTTGTCCATTGTTTATTAGGAATAATTATCATCCGTTCCTATTACTCTGATTGAAATTCTTTACCGCATGTGATAATGATAAATTTTAAAATAAAGGACAAATTACATATACCTCTCTTGAGGTTTGGTTAAATTATAGATACTTTCTTGAGGTTTTAGAAATTACATCCCGCCCCCTAAGATTTGTATTTTCATAACAATTTGTCCCCCTGAGGTTTAAATTTCATAACAAATTACCCCCTAATTTGTTATGCAAATATAGCATTCAGGAGGGAATTTGTAATTTCTCAAACCTCAAGGGGGTATTTGTAATTTAGCCAAACTTCGAGAGGGTATATGTAATTTTCCCTAAAATAAATTACAAATACATCTAAATATTAACCGAACTTCTTTTTTTTTTTTTCCTTTTTTTTTTTTTTTTTTTTTTGGGTATTATCATGTTATGTGATTGTTTATCTGTTTGTCTTTCTCATAACGTGTTAACCTACCATTTCAACCAAAAAAAAATAAAAATAAATAATCTATACAACAATGTATAGGTGCATATGTGAAGCAAAATAATATGCATATTCGTATGTTAACTGAGCTAAGATGATAGAAGATCCCGTTACATGGTCAAATGACAAGTTTAAATTTTCAAAATCGTGTGGTCCCTTCACTGTTCCACCTCTGCCCATTAGGGATGGTAATTTGAAACCGATCCGACGGGGACCCGTCTCCCAACTCCAATTTGAATGGTTTTTTTTCTGAAAAATACCCCCGACGAGGCGGGGATGGTATTCGAAAATTAATTCCCAATCAGTTTCGGACCGAGGACGATGATAAGTATCGAAGCCTCGGCCCCGTCCCCATCCCCATTTGTTCCCGAAGTAAAATTACTATTTTACCCCTCTCTTTATATATATGTTTATGTGTTTTGTTGACTTATTTTAGGGTTGTTGTCTCTTTCTCTCTCTCTCTCCATTGGTGAATCGCACAGATCTACACCGATAACCACTGTATCACCAATTCCTCACTGCCGATCTCCTTTATCTCTCTCCTTGTCCCAGTTTGCTTATCTCTGATCTGCCTCACGTGGCTTGGATCTCACTCCTCGTGCCTGTCGTGCTGCTAGATCCTCGATCTTATCTCTCTCTGATCTCTCCAATCTCCTTGTATCTCTCCGATCTACATAATACTGGTCGTAAAAGCTAACTGATTTTGTGTTTGGTTGCTTATAGAAATTGAAAGAAATGAATCTCTTTCTCTCAAATATCGCATTTTTTTTTTTTTTGAGGGGATCTGGCTTCTTGAATATATATATTTTTTTGATGATTGTTGTTGTTACTGTATACCTCGATTTATCTCTGTAACTATGATGAGATGGGTTTCTTGTATGTTTTTGTTTCTATTACTGTTGGGTTTCTTGTAGATGAAATCTAGGTGTGCAATTTGAGGAAATGGGTAAAAATGTATATATATTTTAATTTTATTTGTATATATATCATATAGATAAGAACACAGATCAATTTATGTTCAAATTGAACAGACAAGAACACAGATTTTTCCTCCACCATCATGCTTAGATTTATATATATATATCATTATTAACTGTTTACACGAACATACTGATCAATTAGATATCCTCAGTGGATGCTAATTTATCTCCTCTATTTCATAGATGTCTCGTCAACGCCCTCCTTCTAAAGCCTGGGTCCCATCCAGTCAACCGTTTGTTTCTCCTCCATTGGAGTTAGTCACCAAATACCATCCTGCTGAATTGGTTAACCATTACCAAATTCTTGGTAACATTCCAAAACCTAGTTATACATTTGCTTTGGCTACTGATCCTTTTGTTTCATCTAGTCAAGCAGTTACTCCATACCCTCTTAATCCTATTAAATCAGCCCGATCTGATTATGTTAAATCTACCACTACTAATCTCTTTTTCAAAGAACCTAGTCACCCAAAGAGTCGTACTGTTCATGATCTGGTTAAATCTTATTTCCCTCATGGATGGCATTTTATTCCTCTCCATCCAGAAAAAACAATTACTTTCTATAAAGACATCATATTCAACCATCAGTCAATTGTGATTATACCCATTTATGATCGCACTTACACAAGTAAAATTGTGTACCATTCACTCTATATTCACAACTTTATTTCTCTGGTTGATTGGGGTTCTCCTTATCAACTACGAGATCTGCCTGGTCATTCAATTCAATACAGTTACTATGATTACATTAATGCTTGGTTCAAAGTTCTCTTGTATCAAAATGAGTCAAATAGTCACTCCTGGTTTCTCCAGTTTGATCAAAAATTCAAATCTGAATTACCTACTTGGTTTCTTCGATGGTGGACTCAGTATGACGCCATCCCAGAAATCTTCCCCTCTATAATTATGGATCAAGTCAACTATTTCTCTACTGTTTTCTCATTCACTCCACAACAAAGGAAATTCCCTTCATTGCTTATTTTTATATCCAAACACAAAATCCCTTAGATATTCAAATGGCAATATGGTATTTATGATGATGTTATTTACCAGCAACACATGGTTAAATAGTGGGATAATTTCAAGATTCCACGCATTGTTGAAATTGTTTAAACTGAATTTCCAATCAACATTCATGCCCCTACACCTGCCATGATTAAAGCCCAGCAGAACCCAACTGCTCCATTAACACAAGGAAGCCAACTTCCTCCAGTCAATCTTGGAAGCCCAACATCCAGCTCTTCCAAGCCCAAGTCATCCAAATCAAAGATTAAATCCAAGTCTGCAAAGCTCAGTAATGACCAACCTAAGTCAAAGGATAAGTCCAAATCAAAGAGTAAGCCCAAGTCCAAGTCATCTAAAGATGAGCTCCTCCAAATGGCTCGTCTCCTCATGGCCCAAGCCAAGTTAGACTCAGATAACAGCAGTTCAGAAAATGGTTCAAACAGTTCAAACTCTTCTGAAGGTTCAACTACTCAAAATCCATATAGACCCGAGTTTCAAGATGCTCAGGACCCATATGCTTAAGTCAGTCAGTGGATTCTATCTAGCTATAATTATCAGCTTCAATCAATACTCGTCTTTAGAGAAAAGCTGCTGATATATATATATATATATCTATATTGATTCCCTCAGTCACATACCTCCAAGCAATTAATAGTGAAAAAAGTCAACTTTACTATTCACTATTCATCAAAAAGTCAACATTACTATTCATCATTCATTATGATTCATCCCACCGACAAATTCAGCACAATAAAAAGGCAGCTATCAACTTTAGTCACTCACTGAAAGCAGCAGACAGCTCCCATGTGCTCCTGATGCTCCTTTCAAGTCAAGATTATTCACTCACAAGGCTAACAGTATTCATTCACAAGGCAAACAATAGTCTCTTTTGATTATAAAAAGGCCTCTTCAGTCAAGAATAAGGTAGAGTTAGAAAATTGAGAGCATTCCTTCCTCAAGAAAATAGCTTTCTCTGTAATTTTATATTTTCGAAAATTGTTTTCAAATTATGTATTTTGAAGAACTTCTTGCTTCATTCCAGTAAACAATTGTAAGTTTTATTAATATTTGTTTGAACTGTTTAAACTGTTTTCTATTTATTATTATTGTTTATCTATTTTAGTCCTGTTATTTCCTCTCCTCCTTCCTTCTTTCGTTCCCTTTATGGTATGTATATATATATTTTTTTTAATTTTATTTGTATATATGACAGGCTCAAATTGTTGTTGATGATGATGATGAAACATAAAATAGATTATTTTTATTTTTATTTTTTATTCTTGTGTTGAACAAAATTCAAAAAAGAAAAAAAAAAAGAGTCGGGGATATTTCGGGGTTGGGGAAGCCCGATCCCCATTAAGGGGCAGGGGCAGGGGGTAATGGTTTCCCCGTCGGGGATCAGGAGCGGGGACGGAGATTTTTTTGCCTTAGGGGATTAAGGACAGGGAGTGTAATCCCCGGTCTGGCCCGTTGCCATTCGTACTGCCCATGCACGGGACATGGGGTTGTGAATTATTCACAGTGCGTGAAATATACGAAAATTATTTGGTATTTTTTTAGCAAGTTGAATTTTTTTAAGATAAATTATAAATATATTTTTTGAGATTTGTTTAAAATATAAATTATTTATCTAAAAATTACATTTTACTTCTTTAAATTTTTAATCGCAAAATAAATGACATATTTTATTAATAAATTATCAAGGTAATTAAATTTTTTAAATGATGTGATAAATATATTTCAATTAAAAATTCAAATAATTTTATTATTATATAGGAGAGTAATTAGAAATTTTATTTTATTTTTATTAATTTTGTTAAATAAAAAAATTCCGATATGCGGGTATTTATAATTTCTAAAATTACATAAGACAATTCATATTTTAAACAAATATTAAGTGTGTATTTGTATTTTATCCTAAATTTTGATTTGATTGATTGAAATAGTGGGACTTACTACCTTTCTTTGTCTCAATTTAAGATGGAGCAATATTTGAAAAGAAAAATTTAGTCAAAATTTTGGATCCTTATTTGGTGAAAAAGACATTCAATTATTTTGCTTCATAAACCTCCTAAGGAGGAGGCACCTAATTGAGTAAGGATAAAGTAAAATATATATATATATATAGATAATATTGTCAAAGTAACATGTTACTATGAATTAAAGTAATATGTTACTGTTTATATCAATTTCGACGGTAATAATTTTTTTTTTTAAGAATTCCATAGTTAATATGAATCTTATTTAACATATCTTGATAAGAGATATAACACCCTGAATAATACTATTTACAAAAATCATACTATTATCTATTTTTGAATACCTTGAGTCAAATTAGTTATTTTATTATATGAAATAGTTAAATTAACGCTTGGAAAAGAATATAATTAATAAGTTTTGGAAACAAACTTCTATTTAGGAGAAGAGAAATGTGACACCTTAAATATTTAATTAAACACCACGTTAATATCAACTAATAATAATAATAATGATGATAATAATAATAGTAAAATAAAATATTTAATGTTATGATTGTATGTGATAAAATATAATTTAATTAGGGATTATATGTCACCAAGAGAGATGTTAATATAATTATTTTAGGATATGGCCCTAAGTGAAAATAGATATAAAGAGTTACCTGGGGGATATGCCTTGGGTAAAGTAATGAATAACCGTACTAGGTGTGACAATTACTGAGCTTGCCACGTGGTTATGCTTGGCACCAAGAAGCTGTAGAAAGATCACTTGTAAATATGTGAATTTGTGCTGGGAATGAAAGCAAGGAAAAATAAAATAAACAGCAAACGAAAAATATAGTCAGTAAAGGAACTAAGTTCCAGTGAACAGTGAAGTCAGGGAAAATTTTAGAATCGATAATTAAGTGAGTTTATTATATTTTGAGTTATTACAAATTATTTTATATAAATTATGACTAGTCTATCACCCGTGCTATGCACGAGATAATTATAGATATTTATATTTGTTTTAATTTTTTTTAATATATAAATTAAATACATGGGGTTTGACCGAGGAGTTTGAAAGAATTTAATAAGTGTTTATTTATTTGTTTTTTCAAAAAACAAAACAAAAAAATTAAGAGGGAAAAAAATTAAGAGTCATTTACACAATAATTACATGGGTCTCTTGGGGATGTAAAAAGTAAGGAAATTATGATTTCATTTATTGCGTTATTCAATAGTGTAATTATTATAATCTTTGAACCAATCACCAAGTCAATTTATTTTTTTAATATATAAATTAAATACATGGGGTTTGACCGAGGAGTTTGAAAGAATTTAATAAGTGTTTATTTATTTGTTTTTTCAAAAAACAAAACAAAAAAATTAAGAGGGAAAAAAATTAAGAGCTATTTACACAATAATTACATGGGTCTCTTGGGGATGTAAAAAGTAAAGAAATTAGGATTTCATTTATTGCGTTATTCAATAGTGTAATTATTATAATCTTTGAACCAATCACCAAGTCAATTTTTTTTTTAAAAAAAATAAAAAATTAAGAAATTAGGATTGGCATGTTGGAGCTTCCACAAGCCTTGGGGTTTAAAAGACCATTTTGCTTACTATATAGTATAGATTTGTAAATTATATTAGCTTTTAGGATATATTTATTTGTTAAATGAACTATATTTGCTTAAAAAAGGAAATCTATTGATATAAATGTTTATGGGAAATTTATTGATAAATCCCATTTAGAGATATTTTATCCCAATAAGTCCACAAAGAAAAATTATATCCCAATGAGTCCCATATAGCTTTTTTCTTATTCCATAAAGTCCAGTTTTTAAATTTCATATTTATATGTGGACTATTATGCCCTTATATATATATAGACTGTGTTAATACGTAATAAAACTTCCTGTGATTTCGGTATTCAGTTTTGGCAGTTTCTATATTTCTAATTCAAATCGTTACGTTTCTACATTGCATGCTGTCGTTCCATCGTTCTGAGGCGTTGATGTCCTAGGGTTTGATTGTTGCTGTTCTAGTCTGGTATGGCGATTTTCAAGTGAACAGGACGAAGTTGAAGGTGTTCGGTTCTGTCATTTTCTGGAGTATAACTGTATCGAAGCAGTTTTTTTCGAGTTTTGGACGACTGTTGGATTGGATGATTAAGGTTAGTATCAGTGTAGTTATGAATAGATGTTCAATTTTTATTTTGATTTGTAGGATGGATCAGATCCTTTGTTCTTGGATTGATATTTTTGGATGCTCTGTTTTTTCAATTACATCCATCATACGTGGTCATTGGAGGGGAGGTCATTCAGATATATGTTGAATGTTGTAATATTCCTTTTACTTTGATGTATGTGTAATGAGGCCCTGTGTGAGTGATGTAATTCAGAGTATATTGAACAATGTGAATGTTAACATCATGTTAGTATTACGTGAAGCATGTGGATGTAGATGTTTTATTTAATTTCTGTGAGCAGCATTGTCTGGACAAAAGAGTGATTGGTAAATTATAAGTAATGTGAAGATTGACATTAGTATGCACTGATGTGAAGGTTTACATATGTGTATGCTAATGACAGTCATGTGAACATTCACATTAGTACACACTGATGTGAATATTCACATTAGTGTATACTAATGTTAGTTGATCCATTAATGAACAGTACTGTGAATGTTGACATTGTCAGTGACTCAACAATCAGCAATGAATTATTAATGGTCGTTAATGTGAATGTTCACATTGTTGATGTCGTTTTTTACATCGTGTTAGTATTACGCGAGGGGAGGTCATGAGATTAGTGATGAATGTCGGTCTTCTATAATTCAGAGTATGTGTCAATGTAAATGTTTACATCGTGTTCATATCATGTGAAGAATGTGGGTGTTTTTACTTTTACTTTGATGTTTGCTTAATGAGGCTTTTGTGTGGGTGTGAATATTCACATCTTGTTTAATGATGGTTGTTGAATTTAACAGTTGAACTGTACTTGTATGCTGCTAATTCTCGCGCAATGTGAATATTCATATCGGTTTGGATTATTGTTAATTGTTGTATTGTTTTCTTTTTACAGGAGATGGATAGCTTCATGATGTTAGTGTGTACATATGGTTGTAGTACCACAGTAATAAATGCTGCCCGCGCATTGTGTTATTCGCGTTTGGTGGAATGTTTGTGTGAAAAGTGGGGGGAGTTGTCTGCTGGTTCTATTTCATTGTTTTGTAATTTACCTGGGATTAATAGGTGTGATTTGGAGAATGAGGAAGAATTTCAGAACATGTTATTGCTTGCTAAATCAATGGGGGTACAACATGTAGAAGTTGTGGTTGAGTTGAAAAGTGATATTGGTCAGTCAAGTAGTTTGGGATCGGTGCGTGTGGGGGTTGAGGAAGAAGTTGATGCACTACGGAGATTTTGCCACCATAAGGAGAAGGTGTTGTTGTCAGCCCCTTGGGCAAATGGTATTACGCATGTGGGACAACGGTTTATTGGAGGTGCACAAGAATTTCGTGACGTTTTGTGTAAGTATGCCATCCAATGTGGGTTTCAGTTTACATACGTGAAGAACGAGACAACAAGAGTTACTGCTGTGTGCGCGATGCGGGAGGAGAGGGGCTGCTTGTGGGCTATACATTGTAGAGCACAACGAGCAAATGATTTTTTCTACATCAAGAGTTTTAGTGACGTGCATACTTGTGGTACGGATGTCCGAACATCGAAGAATCCGCGAGTTAGTTCGGATTTGGTGTCGAGTACCATATCTGAAATTGTGAGGGACAAGCCGTTGACTCGGCCGTGTGATGTGGTGACTATTTTGAAGAGGGATTATGGGCTAGATGTTAGTTACCATGTCGTATGGTTGGGTGTGGAGAAAGCAAAGGCTGCTATTCATGGAGAGCACTCGTTATCATTTGACCAGCTGCGGTGGTATTCGGATGCTGTGATGCGGTACAATCCAGGGAGTTATGTCAATATTGACTATGATGCGAGTAGTCAACGGTTTTGTCGCTTCTTTATGTCATTCGCTGCGTGTATTTCTGGGTTCAATGCTTGCCGGCCTTTATTATTCCTGGATGGAACATTCCTCAAAGGAAAGTACAAAGGTCAGCTACTTGCGGCAACGGCGAAAGACGGAAACAATGGTCAGTATTTTTTTTTAGCTGTCTATTCATGTGAATATTCACTGTGAGCAGCATTGTCTGGACAAAAGAGTGATTGGTAAATTATAAGTAATGTGAAGATTGACATTAGTATGCACTGATGTGAAGGTTTACATCTCTGTATGCTAATGATAGTCATGTGAACATTCACATTATTACAGACTGATGTGAATATTCACATTAGTGTATACTAATGTTAGTTGATCCATTAATGAACAGTACTGTGAATGTTGACATTGTTAGTGACTCAACAATCAGCATTGAATTATTAATGGTCGTTAATGTGAATGTTCACATTGTTGATGTTTACGAACTTCAATCCAAAAATCACAATAGTAAATAGGGCAATGTAGATATAAACATTCACATGACTTGTTTCGTTTATACTGTTTTCTATGCGCTTTGGAATATTGTGAACAGTTGTGTATTGGTGTTGTGTTGTAGGTTTGTTTCCTGTTGCCTTTGCGATTGTTGATTCAGAGACAACGGCGAATTGGTCGTGGTTCTTGCATGAACTTGGGAAGGTTGTTGATGGTAAACGCCATATTACTTTCATTTCGGATCGTAATCTTGGTCTGTTAGAAGCTATGCCAAAGGTGTTCCCATCGGCTCATCACGGTTATTGCTTACAACACTTGAAGAGCAATTTAAGAGACCGGATGAAAGGAATTGATAATGGATTCAGGGATCACCTAGTAAGTAGTTTGGGTGACTGTGCGTACGAGCCAACTGTGGTAGGGTTCCATGAAAAGCTTGCAAAATTAAAAGAGGAGGGTAAACAACGAGTTCATAATTTTTTCAAGGACTTGGCACCTGAGCATTGGGCAAATTCATACTTCAGGTAATAATAGTTTCCTAACATCTTTGTGAATTTTAGAATGGTAGCGATGTGAATTTTCGATTTAGAATGGTAACAATCTTCGAATTGTGTTTCATGTTCAATGTAAATGATGTGAATGTTCACATCTGCTAACGATGACTGATGTGAATGTTCACGTCTGTTTAAATTGTCAAATAGACGTGCAATGTATTACAGGTTTGAATGTTGACACCTGACATATTTTGTTGTTGTGGACATTCACATATTGTCCATCGTTTAAGTTGACAACATAATAAGCATATGATGTGAACATTCACATTATTATAAACTGGTAGCAGATGTAAACAGTCACATTATTATACCCTGATGTGAATGTTCACATCACTGTATTCTAATGTCAGTACTATGAATGTTCACATCTGTTAACGTTAATGGTCAGACCTCTTAAATTCCGTATTGTACAATGTTTGTGATATTGTGCAGGGGCATGCGCTATGGGGAGATGACATCCAATGCGGCGGAGTCATTCAATAACTGGATTAAAGAAGCACGTAATCTTCCTATCACTCAAATGGTGGACACAATTCGTACTCAGTTGATGCGGCAAATGTCTGCAAGGCGTGACCAAGCAAACAGATGGAACGAGATTATTTGTCCGACATTTGAAACAAGGCTTATGGATTCGTTCAATGACAGCAGGGCTTGGCAAGTTAGCAAAGCCAATGAGGATGTGTTTGAAGTTCATTCGATACCATCTATTACAGTTGATGTTTCGAGGCGTACATGTTCTTGCTTCAAATGGCAAATCAACGGATTCCCATGTGACCATGCTGTTATTGCCATTCAGAAGAGCCGCTATAATCTCAATGATTGTGTGGAACATTACTTTCATGTGGAGACGTATCGTGCAGCCTATTCGGGAGCCATATTCCCTATACCATCGGTGGAGAAGCCGCCTTTTGATCCCACGGACTTCACTATATACCCGCCAACTGTGAAAAGACCACCCGGAAGGCCGAAGAAAAATAGGATCCCATCAAGGGGTGAGAAACTGAAGCAAATAAGGTGCGTGAGATGTGATAAGTTGGGGAGTCATAATCGGAAGTCATGCACAGCGCCAATATAGGATGTACCTTTTTTCCATTTCAACATTGTATTTTACATTGAATTCTTATATTCATTTTTGAAATAAGATTGTGTTGTGTTGGCAAACATTGGGTTGCAATAAGATTACGTTGCGTTGGCAAACATTATAATGCATTAGTATTTGATTTGTGTTTTTTTTTCACTTTTTTAAGGTACCAATTTGACATTTTTGTTGGTTGTGTTTTGGATGAATGCATGATGTCAACATTAACACTGGTGTAATATAATCACATTATGTGAGTGTTCACATTTTTGATCTTTCAAACATTTCTGTGATGGGAATGTTCACATTGTTGTTACTGTTGACAGTATTGAAGTAGATGACATTAGTGTTTACATCAATGTAAACATTCACATCATCAACTCATAAGATGTAAATATTCATGACATCGTTGTTGCCATTCACATAATCAGAAGTTATGATGTGAATATTCACATTTACGTAAACGAATCATATTATGTCAAAAGTTGCACATGGGTTGAACTTCTTTACCTTCTTGTTGTCAATGTTGACATGAATATAAGCTGTTAGCATAAGTTAGTATGAACATTCACATCAGTGTTGCAACTGTGAACATTCACATCTTGCAAACAATAGTGCATATGAATATCATAAGTGAATGTTCACATTTGGCAGACATTAGTGCAAGAATTATGCTCATCACAACACAGCATTACGAATGTGATAAGTGACTATGTACATTCAGAGCAGTGTTGCAACTGTGAACATTCACATCTGTAAACATTACTGCATATGAATGTCATAATTGAATGTTCACATATGGCAGACATGAATGACATTTACAACTGTTATGAGCAAGAACAGATGTGAATGTTCACACATGTGTAAGTGATCCGTAATGATGTCATGTAGACCAAGTGTACACTCCTGCACAAAGTATGTGTATTATAGAACACTCAGGTTCAAACATTCGCATGAATTAAACTCATAACAACACAGCATTATGGATATCGTAAGTGAATGTGAACATTCACATCATTCACATCTGTAAAGCATAACAACACCAAAAGTAGTTCAAAATTCCCAGCTGGCTTTTTCCCATTAATAGATGTTGTATCAATGTTTTACAATCAGTTGTTGTGTCAAAATGTTAACGCATTCCATATTAACATTCATATCGAGTCTTGCTTAGTTTGTAGGTGGACACCCCCCACCTATAGGTTTTAATGAAGCTCTGATTTCTTATGATTCAAAAAACTATGCACTAACAAATCTCGTAGTCCACACCATTCTGAACTAGTGAGGCTGCCCACAACTTCTTCATGGAATATGTGCGCCCGCATGATGTAACATACTGCAGGTCCACAGTCCACTCTGTAAAAAAGAAATGGTTTTGATTAGCAGTTGACATGAATATTTGCATAATTGTTATGGAGGGTTTGTAAAAAATGTATTGAGGATTACGAGTCGGCGCGTTGTTGAGGACAGACTTCCACACTGTTGATTGGTTGTGCTGGAATTTGGCCTTGTAGCTTAGTGTGTAGGGGTGATGACTCGCCAATAACGCTCACAACATGTTCAATGTACTTCCTCTGTGTATGGTATTTCGAATTAGGTACCAACAAACATTAGTGTGTGTACAGTCATGTAGATGTGAACATTCACAGTAGTATGTACTGAGTGAATGAGAACATTCACATCACTGGTTCAGATGTGAACATTCACATCTGTGAAACATAGGTGAAGTGGCAGTGTTGTGAACATTCACAGTAGTAGATTATGAGTGCATGTGAACATTCACATCACTGGTTAAGATGTGAACATTCACATCTGTGAAACATAGGTGAAGTGGCAGTGTTGTGAACATTCACATATGTGGAACTGTTTTGAACATTCACAGCAGTATATTTGTGTTCAAAAATAGCCACTTACAACTTCCTGTGCTTGGTCGATATGCGGGTCATGTATTCCTGTTCTTAGGCGCAATGAGTTGTAATGCCTCCACAAATTGTCTTTCGCATCATACACAACTATCGTCCAGTGGTACTCATGATGCAATGGGAATAGTAGGTATCTCTCTCCTTTGTAGTTCTTGACATGTGCATCAATGTGTTTACTCCTTTTGCGAGGATGGTACTCTCGTATCACTTTCTGTACACATTGGACAAATAATTAATGGTCTGTGAAGTTTCACATTCGCAGTACAAATAGGTAATGGACTGTGAAGTTCCACATTCACATTACAAATAATGGAATGATAGATTACCAAACACAAGCTTGTGAATATGAATGCCGCTTCATCCGAAGTTGGGTTGACCACCTGTTGTTGTTCATGCAACAGTTCAGCATATGCATCTATGAGCTGCACAAACATGGGGTCATATTATATAGATTTGTGGCTGTGAGTGTGTCTGTTTCTGTGTGCATATGCATGAAGAGCTAATTATGTTTGTTATGGCATACATTGCTATGTATTGATTCCTCCTTGATAATGTTGACAATGTCATCAAAATACACATGTGTAGCCTTTGAATCTCCTTTCCACACCAGCAGCCTGTGCATTATAAACAAACCAATGTGAATATTTACATTGCACAGATCTGAACAAACCAGAAAATTGAACACAGTGATGATTATAGACAATTACGGAATGTGAATGTTAACATTAGATGTATGCAGAGTCACTTACTCATCGCCTCCACTTTTTTGTAAAGCTTGGACCTTTTGTTTGTCTTGTTTGGACATCTTGCTCCACACTTTGAACTTGTTGGTCAAGGATAATTTTTTTAGCTGCTTCGCTGGTGGGTGTTTCTCCACATCTTCAACCATTTCGACTGGATGGGGTTGCTTTTGGCCCGGTAAGTCTGGGTACTGGAATTCAGGCAAGCGATGCTCTTTGCGATCTTTTTCCTTTATACGCTTGACCCTAGAAGGTGGGCTGATATTGTGTTCCATTGGGCTAGGGGGTTGCTTTTCTGCCACAGCCTGTGTGACAATGTGGACTGACTGGTCATCGTAAAGATCTTGAAGAAGTGTTTTATCGCATTCCAAGTCAATGACCAGCTGCGTTAAGCGTTTGATTTCTTCATCCTTCTGCTGCATGCACTTCTGTATTTCGGTATTTATGTTGGGTGGGCTGGACTGGTTGAACAATTTATGTTCAAGATCAGCTATGACTCTTGCTCTTAACTCCCACGAAAATTGAAGTTGTTTGTACTTGGCTTCCCATTGCCTTATGACGCCCCAGGCCTTCCGATTTTCTTTGATTAGCATGTCAATCAAATCAGGTTGGTTTGTGTTTGGTATTACAATAGCTGTGTCATAATGTTGGCTGCTAAATGGAATGTGAATGTCCTCATCACTGTCCTGTTGCTCAACCCCATCCCCAGAAAAGTCCGAGTTGGTGCCATTGTGTTGTTCATCCTTGATGTCGAAGGGGTTGGGAGATGTTGTGCCTGGTTCAGAAATTTCAGGCTCGACCTTCAATGTTTTATGCTTGAACTTTTGTATTTCTGTTGGGATTGCAAAGAGTTCGCCGGCATTAACCTGACAATGGAAAAAACAGGTTATGTAATGTATATATTTGGGTGGTGTTATAATGTGAATGTTTTGTTCAGCAGTTGAAGGCCCTACCTCATTAAAACCCAAATCTGCTAAAGAGGTGGTTCTCATCTTCTTCTGTAAAGCAGTCAGATCCCACTTCACACACCGTGGAAAAGCATTGGGTTTGTGAGGTTGTAGGATGGTTGTGTGCTCACACAACCAATACTTCAGTAAAACAACAAACACAGTGTTATTTAGGAATTGAATAGTAATGTCATGAGTAGATGTGAGTAGATGTGAACATTCACAGTAGTATGTAATGATTGGATGTGAACATTCACATCACTGGTTCAGATGTCAACATTCACATCTGTGAAACGTAGGTGAAGTGGCAGTGTTGTGAACATTCACAGTATTATGTTATGAGTGCATGTAAACATTCACATCACTGGTTCAGATGTGAACATTCACATCTGTGAAACATAGGTGAAGTGGCAGTGTTGTGAACATTCACAGTAGTATGTTATGAGTGGATGTGAACATTCACATCACTGGTTCAGATGTGAACATTCACATCTGTGAAACATAGGTGAAGTGGCAGTGTTGTGAACATTCACATCTGTGGAACTATTTTGAACATTCACAGCAGTATAGTATGAGTGAATGTGAACATTCACATCAGTGATTCAGATGTGGACATTCACATCTGTCAAAGGTAATTGCCTATGGACATTCACATCAACGGTACATATATGAATGTTTACAGTTGGCTTAGATGCACAACACTGAAGGACATGTGAATGTTATTATTTGAGAACATAGGTACTTACCATCAATAACATGACACAGCCGGTTACTTTTGCTGGATTTTTGTCGTTTTGGGAAATAGACGATGTCAACGTTGTTCTAATTTGCTTAGCCCAATCATATTCTCGCATGGTTTCCAATGGAACCATATGTGTGTAGTAGCCCCATCCTATCGTCTCTCCACTTGTTGTGAAAAAAAGCTTTTGGCAAGCATACATGCACACTAGTCGGGCAACTTCTTCGTTGTCAGCTTTCTTTTTGCCTTTCAACGCCTCGGTCAAAAGTGTGCGTATCCATTTTGATGTCAACCGGCTGACATTTTTGCATATTTTGTTTACAATGCCAGTCCTTGGTTTTGCACCGTACGATATGTCCATCGGCTTGCTGCCACAGTCCACACCGAAAATCAGCTTGATGTCGCTGTTGTGTATGCTCATCTTCTTCTCCCCAATGTAGAATGCATCCTTTGAAGCTCTGTACATTTGTAGTACATGCACAACGACGTCATCATACTTCATGCATTTGTCCAGGTCAATCTGATTGTTTCTTAATGCATCAAGCAAATTCCAAAAAGGTGTTTGTTGAAGGCACTGCAGCTGTGCTTGTGTGAACTTGGTGGTTTTCATGAATTTGACCAGTCCGGTCATATTAGATCTGTAGTTCACATTTCTCATGTCCACATTGGTGCTAGGATTTGTTTTTGGGGTTTCTTGCTTCACATGGTACTCATCTCTCTTCCTCTTTCCTGTTTTCTTGTGTGCAACATCTGCAAAATGGAGCAGTTTTACAAAATTAAGTCCATGCTCATGTGATTAGCGTAGTGGAACAGATGTGAACATTCACTGCTTTTCCACTGATGTGCATGTTCACAGTTGTGTGCGTGGGTGTGAATGCCCGGAGTTTTTGTCTGGTTGTGAACATTCTCATGATGTTGATTGTGTCAGCACAAACACAATGTGCATATTGTGTGACTGTGTGGAAAACAATGTATTTTTATACAACCATGAACACCATTGAAGAACATGTGCATGTTAACACGAACATATAAAATGACGGATCAATTTATTGGATCACCATTAACAATCAAGAATATGAACAAGGCAAACATTCACAATAGGGGGAAAAAATCTAAATATCCCTAGTCATTGGCCTCATATTTTGCAATCCATGTGAATGTTCACATCGTAGAATAACAGCAACAATAATATCTGATTGTCATAAAAACTACTAAAATGTTCAGTCAATGTGAATGTTCACAGCCTAGACCAAAGTCACCAACAATATCTGGTTGTACTAAAATGGAGAGGCAATGTGATTGTTCACAGTCTAGACAACAGCCAATAACAAAAGGACCAATAATGTGAATGTTGAGGCAATGTGAATGTTCACAGCCAATAACAAAAGGACCAATAATGTTTCATTCTCGTAAAATTTGCAGGCAATGTGATTGTTCACAGTCTCGAACAACAGCCAATAACAAAAGGACCAATAATGTGAATGTTGAGGCAATGTGAATGTTCACAGCCAATAACAAAAGGACCAATCATGTTTCATTCTCCTAAAACTTGCAGGCAATGTGAATGTTCACATCTTTCATCAACAATAACAAGAACAGAATTGGCCAAATATTTTGCAATCCACAACAATGTTCACATCACAAAACAACAACACCATAACTACCTGATTACCCAAACGTTTTTAACTCAATGTGAATGTTCACATTTCAATCAACTACAACAAAACAGAATTGGAAAAACATTTTGAAACCGTGTGAATGTTCACACCATTGAACAACAACCATATAAAATCTGTAATAATTTGATTATCAAAGCATTTTCAATGAATGTGAATGTTCACATATTGCAATAACAACCACTACAACAAAAACATTTTGGAATGTTCGCAGTTGTGAACACAATGTAATGCAACTGTAATGTTTTTTACTGCAAAGATCAAAAAAATTAAGGATTATCATGGAGGGGTTCAGAATAAATGTTAGGGTATGAACAATATGGACTCCTATATATTGTACGCATACGAAAAGGGGATATTTGTCAAAGTTCAGAATAATGGTTGTTGATAAACAGGATTAGGGTTTAAATACACGAATGAGTAGAATGCTTACGTTTTGTGCCCATTTCGACGAAAAAGATGTTGAGACGAAGGGACAATGCGACGAAGGAACGTATATACTATTCCGGGCGTATGAAGGACGCAGAAGATGTTCACACGATGTGACAATGGAACGAAGACAGGCTTCTCGGCGTAGGGACGAAGGAGAAGATAAATGAGATGATGCGCCGGTGCTACGATGGGAGGGATTCGGTTTTGTGGGAGTTGAGGCGATGTGGAATATGGGTTTCGATACAGGTACTGTGCGTGATTTCCTGCGCAAGAATAGAGAGGGTAAGAGAGACGGTTATGAGTTTCAAAGAGAGAGAGAAAGGCGCGTGTTTTGTTCAGGGATGTTTTGGTCTTTCTGTATGAAATGGACCTAATGGAATATTATAAAACACTATGGGTTTTATGGAACAACACTCTTAAATAATGGATTTACTAAAAAAGCTCCCAATGTTTATTAAACATGTTTTTGAGCCATTATTTTATAAGTACCACCACAGAGGTCTTATGTTTTGGGAACTTAAATAACCATTGGCCCTCTAATTAGTCACTTTAGTGATCCTCTGTTTGTTGTGGATCCATTGATCCCTCTTCTGTTTTGTACCGTAGTTATGAATATTTTACTATATGATTTCTGCATTTTGTTTTGTTATTTAAAATAATTTATTTATTCAAACCAAACTATTTATTGTGTTAACCATAGTGATTTTTATATCCTTATACTCTCTATCATATTTCTCACTCTACCATGTACTTATAACTGTTAAACATTTTCAGGTGATGTAAACTAGGGAGGAGTGTTAATCCCTTGTTTATAAGTTGGAAGTAGTAGGGCCAGTGCGTGAGGTAAGCATAAGACACTTTGTAATCATAATTTAACTCTGGCAATGTAAATAAATAAAAATTCTGATGTATATTTTTAATAAAATAAATATGTAGGTATGCTTTTATTTTATTCCGCTATGTTATAAATTTATTTAATTTTGATTTGACCTTTGATGACCTAAGTTATTGACTTGTCGTGACATCTAACCTCTGGGTACCGGAGTTGGATTGTGACAAGAGAATTATAAAAATACTAATTTTATTAAAATCATACATTTAGATCAACAGTTATATTATTTTAACATTTGATATTTTGGCAATAATAGTATGTGTTAGACTTTTCAAGAAATTTTTTTGATATTTATCCTTAATACATTAAAATTTTATTATAAAATAATTTTAACCAAATTTCACTATTTAAAAAAAAAAAATCAAAATATACATTGTTGCCTGGCAAGTGGGTTGGAGGTGGATTGAGATTAAAAAATTATAAAAAAATAAAATAGACTAAATAAATTAAGAAGACAAAATATTACATTCAAATCACAATTATTTTACTTTTTATTTTACAAAAAGATTAAAAAATCAAAAAATTCTTTCTAAATAGAACTAATTTGGCCAAGCTAAATCATCCTCAAACCCATAGTTTTCCCTCACCGCAATTTTCATGGTCAAGCACAGCATAGAGAAGTAGCTCAGATGCTCCATGTGGTTTTCATCTGGTGAATCATGTCCATTTAAACTTCAAATACTTCTTCTTAAAATAATAATCTTTTTGATAAATTTAAAATTTTTTAATAATACAATTATTATATTTCAAAAATATTAATTTTTTAAAATTACCCTCTATAGTATATTTTTTGAGAATATCAATTGTCATAATTATACTTTTTGTGTTGTTAATAAATTTAAAAGAATGACAAAATAAGAAATTTATATTATTTTAATTCTTAATTTTTGAAAAGAAATTAATATTTTAAAATAATAAAAAATAAAATAAAAGTCTAATATTTTGAAACCAAGAGAGTATGTGATTGCGGAGTGATGTTGGTGTTTTCGGTTCATAGCTTTATACATCCGATTGTTATATGATTTGCAAACGACAAATGCTCTATACTTGTTTGGTTCAATTTTAAAAAAAAAAAATTCCCCATTTTTTAAAAATATATTTATTTTAACAAAAATAAACACCAATAAAGATAATTTTAAATTTTTAAAAATTATTTTTGCCCTAAAAAAATAGAACAATGTGAAATAATGATTTTTTTATTTTTTTTACCTACTTAATTTGTAAAAAATAAAATTAAATAGATTAAAAAAAAAAAAAAAAAACTCCAAATTTACTTATGTCTTGAACATTGCTCAATTCCTCTCTACATAAAAAAAAATTAAATTAAATTAAATTAAAAAATTGGCGTCCATGTCTCACCGGACAGGACCCACTAAGCCTGAGGTGGATAATGGGGCAGGACCGTAAGAGGTAGAAAAAAAAAAAACAATAATTCATAATTTTAAATTTGAAATTTTAATAATAACATTAATGATGTGATATGGAATAAAAAAAAGACAAAACACATGCATGAAATTATTCATGAGTAAAACTCACTGTCACATAAGTAGAGTTCTCATTAGAGCTCTACTTTTAATGCTCTTAAACATTTTTGGTAGAAAAACATGGGAGGGGACCATGCTTGTTGGTGTTGTTGATGTGATGATTTTGGGTTGTTTTAAGAAGTTGATTAAAAATTAATTTTTTTGACTTATTTTGAAAAATATATAAAAAAATAAAGAGAATGATATAATTCAAAATAGATTAAAAATTGACTTTTAACTTTCTTCTTTTTATTTATTTTTATTTTTCCTAAAAGAGGCCTTTGTTTTTATTTTTTGGATGCAAAATGTGATGACGTTGAGGCAGCGCGGTAGAGTTGTTGAGCTCCGTTTAACAAGATTCTTATTCAAAGGATTCAACCACATTATTTATTATTGATGGCCTTCTAGCATCCACGCATCCTATTGGAGTTCGGATCCTCTCCAGCCAAAGCATCCCTCTGGTCCTCCGGTTAAGGGCCACGATTTGGCCACGTGGTTTAATGAAGATCTACGGCTCAGATAAAAAAAAAACAAAATGAATTTCGTTTTTTTTTTTTTCTTTTCTTCTTCTTCTCTCTCTTTCACTGATAACTTTCTCTCTCTCTCCTCATTACAATCATCGACCCAAAAAAAAAAAAAAACAGAGGATCCGGATTCTCTACAAATCAACATAAATGAAAGGAAGAAGAACAGAGGATGCATTTAGGTTTCTAACTTTTTTTCTTGTTTTGGGATTCAAGAAGAAGAACACTTGTTCAGCTTCCATGGCTCTTCTTCCCCCCTTTCTCTTCTTCAAGTTCTGATGCTCTGTTTTTTGTTTTTTTTTTTTTTTTTTGGGTTCAGATTTGAAATTGGTTGAGAGTTTCCAATTTCTCAGAAATTGGTTCAGATTTGAAATCTGATTTTTTTTACAGATTTACTTACAGATCTATATTGAAAATATCAATTTAAAAAAAAAAACGGAACTGAAATGTTGAGGGGAATAATCAATTAAGTGTTTTGAGGGAGAGAGAGAGAGAGAGAGAGTTATCAGTGAGAAGAAGAAGAAGTTTTTGGTTCAGTTCGGCTTCATCACAGTGAGAAGAAGAAGAAAAAAAAAAATTGCCCAGTTGAAATCTATGCCCAAACTAACAAAAACAACAACAACCCACAAGCCAAAAACACTTTGGCCTCGTTTGGGAAGTGGCTATTTTAGTAGGCTATTTGGCTTTTTGGCTATTTTAATAGGCTATTTTAATTTTCTGTTTGGGAAGATGAGATGAATTTTTAGTTGAGTTGTTGTATTGAAAAGTGTGTTGAAATGATATTTTTATTTAAAATGACAAATTTGTCCCTACACATATATTTTTTAAAATTAAAGTCAAGGGGTAAACTCGTCATTTAGTCACTACCGGCTGTGCAGTGTAGGCTGACAGTGTAGGCTGTGCCTACACTGCCGGGGCTGTCCAGTCCTTTTTTTTTTTTTTTTTTTTTTTTTTTTTTTTTTTTTTTTTTTTGAAAAACTTGCAAAAGTGGGCTTTTTGGCTAAAATTTTTTTTTAGGCTATAATAGCCTTTTTAGCCCCTTCCCAAACAGCGCCTTTATATCAATGCCTAGTTGAAATCAATGTCCAAAACAACTATAGGAACAATATTTTTTCCCTACAAATTCAAATATGAAACTGTACAACTTATGAACAAAAAAGTCAAAAATACATCTTCATTTTCAGTACCTTGTGGTTCATAGCTCTGCACGAGCTCTAAATCTAAGTTTACAGCTACTAAGAATGAAGAAGAAAAGAAAAAAGAAAAACGAAATTCATTTTTTTTTTTTTTTATCTGAGCCGTAGATCTTCATTAAGCCACGTGGCCAAATCGTGGCCCTTGACCGGAGGATCGGAGGGATGCTTTGGCTGGAGAGGATCCGGACTCATCCTCTGGACGCTAGATCTGGTTCATTTTTCATTTTTGTTTTTTATTTTATTTTATTTTAAATTTTTATATAAAAAGTTATAAATTTTATTATTATAAAAAAAATTTGGAAACTGTTATGGTACACAATTTTAATTTTCCGAGTCATAACTAATAAAAACAAAAAATGCATAAAATAAGAAATAATTAAAGAACTCATGAGTCATAACTAAAATTATATCACAATTAAAGAATAAAATTTGTCATAATTAAAAAAAAATAATAATAATAATTAGTGGTTGCATATGGTATGCCTTTTTTAAAGAGATATGTATCAGAATTTCTCATAAAATTCAGGTATCTCTCATATACTTATTAATAAAAAAAATTTAACCATTGGAAAATTGGTTGTTGTTGAACGAAGGAAGATGCAAATAATTTCAATATGTGATTCATGAAAAGTAATTATAAGTTTTTTAATTATCTAATTTACTATTGATTTCTCTATTTATTTGATATATATATATATATATATATATATTTAATTATACTCGAATCATGTTACAAGCCTTAAGGGGTGGTCTGGGATTATCTAAATAAGTGTTATTTTTGACTTTTTATGAAATATGAGTTGGGTTTGAAGTGATGTGTTAGAGAGGTGATGTGATTTAAATAAGATAATGTGACTTAAATAGGATAATGACTTTTTGATTTTTTGACTTTTTTAGATCATACTAAATAAGGCCTAAATAAGGATGAACAGTTCACACCGTTTGTATTAAAAAAAAAAAAAAAAAAAAAAAATTATGAAAATAATTCACTGATACATATTTTTCAACTCATCCCCTCTTACTTTGTCTTGGACACATCTTTTTTATTTAACTAACAAAATCGAAAACTGCAGTTCGGTTTTAAATTTTTTTCAATTCCTATTGAACTGAATGGCTTATGTCTCTAATCATGGTTGGTAAAGTATTCAATAATTTATTGTAGGTATGTAGTAGGATTTTTTCCCCCTAACTCCATTATGTCAATCTATAAAATTTTAAATATATATATATATTTATAATTCGATAGTAGTCAATTTATAAAATGTCTGAACTTTTGGATAAAGTTCCACATGTAGTTAAATTTTTGTGTGTCAAAGTTGCAATTTTCTGTAATTAATTTATCGCTTGTGGAAATTAAAAGTGACAACCAACTGATTATTCACTTGTGTGTTTAAGAGAAGGTCCCTTCATGGGATTTAGTGCTATCACTGTGGATGTGTTTAAGAGAAGGTCCCTTCATCAGAATTTAGTGCTATCACTATGAATATTCACAGTCTCGCCTCTCAGCACAAGCTATCCTTTTTGTGGACTAACAGATCCAATAATGGAGTGGCGCATTGGGTTGTCAAGGCTCTAACTTCTCATAGTTTACCTGTTTTTTGGGTTGTGCTCCCACCTGTTAGTCTTGTTTCCTTATTATCTAAAGATGTAATCTCTTCTTGTGCTTAATCAAATTGCCTTATTTGATATAAAAAAAATTGCAATTTCTGCCCTGTTTGGGAAGAAAGTTTTGGATTAAAATAGTCAATAAACACAAAATGAATTACAATAATCAATGAGATAAGATTGGAAGGTATTGTTGGGCTTGTAGAGGTTCATCATGGGTTTTGTTTTAATAATTCGAATTGTTTAATGTGTAAAACTCGTCGAATACTATATATTTATAAAAAATCACGTTATTCGGATATCGATAGTTATTTTATTAGATCAGATTTCTATCAACCGTTCATATTTTTGCCGCCCATTTATTTTTTTTATACAAAACAGAATTGATCACGTAGCTATTGTTATCCGATCAATACGATTTTTTACAAGTATATAGTAATCGACGAGTTTTACATATTGAACGGCTCGTATTATTAAAATGGGACTCCTAATGGACCCTCACGGGCCCAATAATATCCTCTAGTCCGATTTAAGATTTGAGGGAAGTCAGACCCTTATTATATTATGTGAACCTCTATCTCGATTTCTCAAAACTTTTGTCGCGTAATATTTACATAATTAAAAAAATAAAAATAAAAAACTACTCTATAATAATCTCTCTACAATAACTTCTCACTCAACCATCTCCAAATAAATATTTATAATAACTTATTTTCTTCTTCAATAATTTAATTTTATCATTTTTAAATTTTTTTTTTTTTTTTTTTTTTTTTTTTTTTTTTTTTTTTTTTTTTTGCTTTCTTTCTCTATTTCTACAATATATATATATAATGTACAAAAGTGTTTGATTCAATTATGGCAAAGGAATAGACTATCTTTTGTTTTTCTTTGATGGTAAGTGATTTAAGAGTTTTTAATTTTTATATTCTCAATGACTGAATGTGATTGAGTCTATTGAAGATGCCCAAATGGATTGAAGAAAAACAAGAAATTGAGGAAGAAAGAGATGTAATAGTAGAAGAATAATTATTAGGTTTTGTTGGCTTTTTGGCTTTTCGAAGGATAGTTTTGTAAATGCGAGCGTGCCAGCAAGGATCAATCAGTCCTTACAGAAATTATAATTGCCAACCAATTTATCAGACGATTGCGTTTTTTAGTTCTTTCAGCCTCAATGAAGAGGACTTTTACTGGTGGCTTGACTTAGGAGAAATTAAGAAAGATAACAAGCAATATGAAGAACAATCGCAGTATTTCATTAAAAATGAACACTTACAATAGTCCAAACTCAGCCTCGAAGAGGTTTACAGCAACAGTCTACTTGAATCTACTTGAAACTACTCCTAGGAATCGAAGTGCAGTGCAGATATTTAAAGGACAAGTATTTAAAGTGCAGGTATTTAAAGTGCAGGAAATGTAAAACTGGGAAAGAAAATATAAAGTAAATGACTGGTTTGTATGATCTGAGTCTGGGGGTTTTTTCTGGGGACTTCCTTGCTATTTATACTTGCCAAGGATGACCTTCGAACTGCACTTCAAACCGTCGAACTGCTCCTCCATGATTGCTGATCATGCTGCCTTAGAAGTAGTTCCACTACGCCATCACTTGCAGTTAAACTTCCCTCTTATATTTGAATTTGAATATGAGTAACCGTTGAGGCCACGTCATCTTTCGTTTCTTTATTGATCTGGTGCTACTCGGATCATGTGAGAACCAATTGTCATTGCCACGTGTACGATCAGGATTGAAGACATGAATCATCTTCCCATAATACCCTTATTCTGCCACGTGTCGAATTGTTACTGGCTTTTACAAAATATATAGCCAACATTACCCCCCGCACTAATATACCCAATACTTGGTGATATTAGTGGATTAAAAACTTTTCCCGCGTTTTTGGAATGTGCACGGAATCCACTTTCGGGAAACATAACCGTCACCCATTTGGTGATCATTAGCATTAACTCTCAAAATATTGAATATTTCAATATCTTTAGCATCCGAACGGATTATGGCTCAATCAACTTCTCACTCTACTGATCAAGCATACGAAGAGCCATTGAGTAATGTTGTTTCCCCTCGAAAGAATCTTCACGCATTCATTAGCCATCTTTATCCGCCCTTCCATATTCAGGTTGTGGAGGCTTTTGCGAATTATCAAGCTTTGGACTATGCGCATATTGCCATTAACCCTTCGATTCACAACTCCGTAAATACAAGAAGTTCTTCCTCTAGCATCCCTTTGTACTTTGAACAAACTACCCTCAAATCTTTGCTTCGATAAGTTACAAATATGGATTCGGGAAGTTCTTCTTTGCACACCTCTGCATGGGATGAAGCTATAACTTCTTCATCGTCTGGGACTTCTAGTTGGACAAACTGGTCGTCCTCTGAGACTTATGATGTAAGGGAGCGCATCAACCATCATTTTGTTGAGTTTACTGATCCCTTGGAGTTTCCTTCCTTCGCTCGAAGTTCAGTAGTCTACCCTTACGTGCCCATTGATTTTCGACGTAGTTTAGAAGAAAATCTGCTCGTGGCCTGGTATACCTCATCCATGCCTACAAAGATAATGCATCCTACCCGGCGCCCGGAAGAAGCACAAGGATACAGTCCTTCATTCTTAGCCAAGAAGGCGAAGATTTGTTCTTCTGATTGGCTTGATTACATTAATGCCTTTGTTCCTTCCACTCCCACGCCATCTCTTACAATAGAGGCATCCACACCTTCTTCTTCATCTTCTGAATTTGAAGCCTCTACTCCTTCTCCTCCTCCCGCTCTTTCCTGGATAGAGAAACTAAGGCTTGCTCTTCCAATGGACAGAGTCTTTTCACCTTACAACCCTCCATTATCCCCTTCTCCAACTGAGCGGAAACAAGCTCAACTTCTGCTAGCGGCTTTCTCTCACTTGCCTTTCAATGTTCTTGAGGATGATACCCCTCTCAAGAACTTTCAATGGGCTTGTGATATTTTGACCAGGGGCCATATCCTTAACCCCATCGCCCAAGCAGAACTTTACCTATTTCTGGACCAACTTCCAGTGCTTCTCCACTGGCATCGAAATTCTCTGGTTGCTACGCAATCTTTGGATCAACTCTCATCCCTACGAATTCATGCTCAATACGAAGCAGAGAACTTCCTCGAAGAGTTCGATGACTTCAAAAATAAAGAATCTGCGTATTGGGACGATTTGGTTATGGATGAGCTGGAACAAACACTGAGGGAGGAAGCTTTCGAAATAAAGGCTGAAGAGCTCTATTATGAAGTAAGAGCACATCAGCTTATGCAGCCAACATTAGAGGAGATAGAGGAAATAATAAAGAAAGAACAAAAATTTATTGATCATTGTTGGATGAAATTCCATGACCTTGTTATTTATTCTATTCCTTATTTTTATGAGCTAGAATTCGTACCCAGATAGGGTCACTTGATGTAACTGTTTTGGCTTTAGTACAAACAAAGTCTTTTTACATTTGTCATTGTTTGATTTTGTTCCTTTTTGTCTTTAAAAGTTAACCCATAGCTTCGAATTAAACAATCTCATCCTTCGAATCTGGATTTAATTGTCTAATGAAACGCTAAAAGAGCCAACATGTCAGTTTATGGGGTGTTGTTGACAATTCTGGCTGTTATTACCTGGAATCAATGCTCTGAACTTATTAACATTACCCTTCAGAACTAACTATAGCCAATATATGATCATGGTTAATGTAACCAATCAATTTCAAATTAACTAGTTTGCCTCGAAGAGTAATCCACATTGTTCTGGTTCAAAAGCAATTCCTCTTTTTTTTATATGTATTAAAACCAACTATTGGTTTCAATGCATCGAACAGTGCTCCTCATCCCTCAAAGGATCCGAAGACTTGCTTTGAAGGTCATTACTTTGATAAACGGGCCCTAAAACCCCTTGAAGTAGACCAATACTTCGAACAGTCCAGTGTATTCGAACATGAGTACGCTTCGAAGCTGGCTTCCGTACTTTGAAGCCATAGTTGTTTGAATTTTGGCGCCAAAATTCGGCTTCGAAGCCAAATATCTTGCTTCGAAGCTGGCATCAGCGTCCGGAATGTGCTCTTCCCTACAAAAATTATCAATATTGGAAAGAACTCCTCGTATTCGTACTTTTAGTACATAACGATTTACGCAATATATCTTTCAGACACGGAACCTTTTAAAAGCCCCTTTGCTTTGTACTCTGAAATCACTTGCTCTTTTGACACACAAACCCTACCGATCTCCTATTAAACCCCTCTTCCTTATTATTTGCTATCAATGGATCCTTCCTCACTAAAAGTGTTTACTGACGATCGTATCAGTCCTACCTTGGCTTTGAAGCGATGTATCGATGAAGAAATCACTAAACTGTCATCTGGTGAGTCAAGCCACATAGATGGACGTCTTTTCGTGCCTCGTCATAGCGACAAACAGGAATACGTTCTTGGCCCTATCTTTTGGGAAGCTCCTGCTCAACTCGCAGCCCTATATCCTCGCTTGGAGGACCATTTTCTTCTTTACGAAGTAGGGCTTGATTGGGGAAACTGGAGGGTGAATCGTCCTCACCGTTGCTGGCCGACAATGAGGACTGAATGGGAAGAATGGTATGACAGAGTTGTACCTGCAAGAGAAGATGACCTGCAAGAGCTCTGTATCCTCGATGCCCTTCGTCTTTCCAGGTTCATCATTCCTGAGGACCCTTTCTTGATACCTGCTGCCTTATGTTTCTGGAATATGGCTTTTAATTTCTTTCAATTTCGGTGCGGCATGATGGCCCCCACCGTCCTTGATATTTGCCATCTCTTAGGGCTTTCTCCCCATGGTTCTCCATTTACTCCCAACTATCCAGACCTTCCTATTAAGTTTTCCCTTCCGTCCTTAAGCTCCTCTTATAGTGATTTTGTAAAGTCTGAAAATAAAAGGGAAGGTCCTGTGAGGGACAGAGAGCTATTTTCCTTCATTTTATATTGGTTATGCAAATTCCTCTTTTGCACCTCATCTCAGAGGATTATGCCTGAGTTTGTCCCTCTCGCGAAGGCACTTGTTTCGAAAAAACATATAGCTCTTGCTCCTTATCTTTTAGGTCATGTCTACAGAGTCTGTTCCCAATTTTGTGAAAAACCTCTTGATGCCAACCAAGGAGGTCCCTTCTGGGTGCTTCAACTTTGGCTCTTCGCCTATTTCACTGACCTACACCCCAAATGTCTAAAATTCCTTGTTCAGGACCCTAGTACTTATGGGGAAAAGTATGCTAGGATTGCCCTTTACCCTGCTTCATTCGCTTACTACTTTACCTTTTTTTATCAACTCCCCATTTCTCCATCTGCCTCTTTCTTTTGTCCTTTTGAAGCCAATAAAGGACCAACCTGGCTGCAAGCTTTCCTGGCTGATAAAGAATGCTCCACTTCTCCTCACAAAGACATGTGGGCCTCTATACTACTACCAAGGGAATTGTTCATTGGTAGTCTAAACCCTCGAGCTTACAAATGCATATCTGAGGTGTACTGCCCTTCTCAATTTGCCAGACAATTTGGACTCACTCAAGGGATACCAGTTCCTCTTTGCAGTCTCTCGAATGTCCATCTTACTGTCAGAGATTCGAAAATATCCAAATCGAGACTAGAGACGGCCATTCTCAAATTACTGAAAGAGTTGAATGAGTTCCAATTTGTCCCTTTTCTTCCGTATGGTTCAGTCTTGAAAAGATTCCAGAACTGGTGGACAGTCAATATGGAAGTGCGCTTATCTGAACATCCTCATGACTTGCTGGTAGGATTGGGAGTGCCTTCGAAGGCTAAGTCAGCGACATCTCATGAGGCTGCCACAACTAAACCTACAGCTTCATCCCCTCCAGCTAGAGTTACTAGAGCTACTTCGAAGAAGGGTAAACATTTTCAGACTTCTCCTTTTCCTTTCTTTTGAACCTTTTGTTCCTTCCCTTTACACTTTTGTTCTTTTGTGCAGGGCCTCCACACGAAGAATCTCCCAAGAGAGCTGAAACTTTAGCTGTTCTCAAAAAGAGACAACAAGAACAAAAACACAAAAGGAATCTAGTCCTTCCTCCTGAGGAATCCGAAGAAGAGGTTGAGCAAGAGCCCTTGCAGAGAACAAAGAGACAAAAGATAGTTGCCTCCCTTCCTGATACAACTAAGCATTCTTCTTTCGAAACACCCACTACAGTAACGGAGGAAGCACTTACCTCTGAAAAATCTGAAACTCAAATTGAAGAGAGGGAGATTGATAAAGAACCAGTAGTATCACTGCCAAGGAGGCAGAGAAAGAAGATGACTGTTTCTGCTGCTGACTTGGTGGAAGATCCGATTCATAAAGCCGCTGCCAAGGCAGTGGAACAAGAACATTCCAAAGCAATAATCGTTTTTGAGAGGGCTGAGAAGAAACGGCAGCAACAGTTTCTGAGAGATGAAGCTGCTGCTGCTGATGTGTTACAAAGAGAAATTGTTCGAAGACAACAAATTGCCGAACGTTATTCTCTTCGAAGTTCTCCCATCAATATCAACATTTCTGAAACAAGTAATTTCTTTCACTCTTCTGTTGCTTTTCTTTTGTTAACTTTGACGCTGGATTATGACATTGCTTTTCGTCTCTTCTTCTTGCAGCAACACCCACTGCATTCATCTTTCCAGTGAGGCCTCCCTCAATTTCAATTGAGGTCGATCAAATGCAGAATGTGAGGGTTGTTCAAATCGCACTCCCACTTTCAAGGCCTACATTTGATGTGCCTTCTAGAGCCCCATCATTCCTCCATCTCTTTTCCTTGGTCTAGAACCATATCTTCCTTTTTTGGCTTTTAACCCGCCTCAGTATGCTTCTTCGAGCCTTGCTCTTCCTTCTTCCAAGGATATTCCAGCTGTTACTCCAATCCCAGTGGCAGTTGATTCTCCCACAGAGGGTACTGGTAGTTCTCCAGTTCATAATTTATCACCTATGTCCACTTCCAGCCCCTCTTCACTAGATTCATTGGTGGCTAAAACCATAGAGGCTGCCAAAGATGCTCCATCCATTTCTCCCATCCCCATGCAGCCCTTTGTGTCTTCCACCACAATACTTTCTATGCCCTTCATGTCTAGGGATGAGGTAGACATCTTCGAAGGAAGACTCGCTAGTCTTTTCAATGTACCTTCTACCTCTCCAACATTTAGTGCTGAAGCTGAGCCATTAGTCTTGGCTAACTCCTTGCTGGAGATTTTCGAGAGTCCTTCTCCCAGCAGCAAGCCTCCTGCACCTTCAATAGATCTAGACACATGTTTGGAACTGCTAACTTCCTTTTCGAGGATTCCCTTCGAGGCTCTTCAAAGGCCTATCATTAGAAATGGGTTTCTTCAGTGTTGCAACATTGCTGAACAGTCCAGTATGAATGTCTCAAATCATCTATCTCAGGCTGCAGCTACTATTGATTTTTATCTCAACATCTGTCATGCTGCTAAGACTGCGGATGAGAAGCTGGTTAGAGACCAGAGTTTTGTTTCTCAAGTGCATACTAAAGTAGCAGATCTCAAGGAACAACACTCTTCTGTCTCCCAGTTTCGAATCCAACTGCTGGAGAAAAAAGCTCAACTTGAAGAGGAGTTGGCTGCAGTAAACCAAGCCTTGGTTCGAACTGATACCAAATTGCAACTTACCAACCAAGAGCTAGCTGACCGAAAAGAAGACATGGCTGCAGCTATTCAACTGTTTCCAGCACTTAGCCATAGGAAGTCCACTGTACAAAAACAATTAAGACATTGTAATGATTTTTGGGCCAATCTGTGGCACAATGTATTTAATTCTTTATAAAAGAACAAATTTTGTCTATCATTTAAGTAGTCTTATGTTTTCGTAGTTGATGCTTTATGTTATTCCTTGTGTTTCCCAAATGGTTGGAAAATAAGGTTTTAAATATCTGCCATTAATCTTTTTGGGATGTACATAACCATTCAAATTTCTTAAATGATATGCCCCAAAAGGCAGAACTCTATGAATTTGATATGGTCCTTCCCAATTAGGTGACCATTTGCCAAACTTATGGCTTTTAATCCCTATTGGGAGTATTGTTTTCCATACCAAATCACCTTCATCAAAGCCAATGTGTTTGACCCTTTTATTATAATTCTTGGCTGCTTTCTTCTTCTGGAAAAGAATGCTATTTAATGCCAAAATTCTGGCTTCATCTATGCCTTCTAATTCCAAGCACATGCTTTGATGGTATTGATCAGGATTTAACTGATCTTGGCATCTTACCCTTAAAGATTTAACATTGATTTCCACAGGTAAAACTGCATCATGCCCATATACCAAGGCATAAGGAGTAACCCCTGTGCTTGACCTAGGAGAGGTTCTGTAAGCCCATAACACATCCAACAACAGGTTATGCCAATCCCTAGGATTATCCTCCACAACCTTTTGTATTCCCTTTTTTAAGGACTTATTGGATGATTCGGCCTGACCATTAGCTTGTGCATAATAGGGTGTGGAATTAACAAGGCTAATTCCAAACTCTGCCACAAAAGACTTCACCATTTTCCCATCGAACACAGTCCCATTATCAACTGTTATGGTTTGTGGAATGCCAAATCTATGGATCAGATCTTTAATGAACCCAATAACCTCTGTTTGGTCTACAGCCTTGTATGGCTTAGCTTCGACCCACTTAGTGAAGTAATCGGTAGCCACTAAAATGAAACAATGATGTTTCGAAGAAGGTGGGTGTATTTTTCCCATCATATCCATGGCCCATCCTCTGAATGGCCAGGGCTTTACTACTGCATGTAGGTCAGTTATGGGTACATGCCTTATTGTGCCATGCTTTTGGCATGCCTGGCAGCCCTTTGCATATTCTATGCAGTCTTTAAGGATAGTTGGCCAGTAGTAAGAATGCCTTCGAAGCAACCATCTCATCTTTACGCCGGGTTGATGAGCACCACAAATGCCTTCATGAACCTCAGCCATAGCTGTTAATGCTTCTCTTGGGCCTAAACATTCCAGCAATAGGCCATCTCCCCCCCTTTTATAAAGAGCATTACCATACATGATGTATTGCATAGACTGCAATTTAACTTTTCTGCTGGCATTCGAAGATGGACCAGCCAAATACTGCATTATTGGATGCCTCCAATCTTGTTCTTGCAAGTCATTATGATTGACTTCTAAGACTACATTCCTTTTATTCAAAGGTGGTATCAATTTTTGATATGTTGTTTGGCCTATGCTCCTTTGGGTATTATCCCTTCTCTTGAAGTTCGAAGCTTTCTGAGCCACATCATTAGCTCTATTGTTCAAGAATCTTGGAACATGGGTTACATTTGCTACTTGAAATTGAGAAAGCAGATGTAATGCAACAACATAATATGGTAAAATACTTATGCTTTGACACTTGAAAATCCATTTACTTGGTTAACCACCAACTGAGAGTCTCCAAATATATCAACTGCATGTACTTGTAATCCAATAAGGATCTCTAGCCCCACTATTAAGGCTTCGTACTCAGCCTGGTTATTGGAACAAGTAACTTCGTCCACTCTGAAACCATGTGTGGTTTCTACCCCTTGTGGAGATTTAATCACAATACCAATTCCAACTAAACCATTGGCTTTCGATCCATCGAACCACATCTGCCATGGCTCAACACTGGTCATGCCAAGTTCCATTACTTCTTGATTCTCTGTTTGAGATGGATGGTCTGCTAGAAAATTGGCTAAGACTTGCCCTTTTACTGCCTTTTGAGGGACATATTCTAAATGAAATTCTGATAAGGCTAGTATCCACTTGCCAATTCTTCCCCTCAACATAGGTCTTGACAACATATACTTAACCAAATCTGTGGTTGCAATCACCAAGACAGTTGTAGGTAAAAGATAATATCTTAATTTCATTGCAGCAAAATACAAAGCAAGGCACAGCTTTTCGACAGCTGAGTATTTACATTCACAAGAATTTAAAAACCTACTAAGGTAATAAACAGCTTGTTCCCTGCCTTCTTCATTGTCCTGGCCAAGAAAGCTCCCAATGAATCTTCTGCTGCAGCTATATACAACTTCAAGGGCTTGTTTCCCTTTGGTGGCATCAGTACTGGAGGATTGGCCAAGTAGGCTTTAATACCTTCGAAAGCAGTTTGATGCTCTGTTGTCCAAACAAATTCTTCTTCATCCTTCAGCCTTAACAAGGAAGAAAATGCTTTAGTTTTCCCAGCAGTGTTAGAAATAAACCTTCTAAGAAAGTTAACCTGCCCAAGGAACCTTTGTAATTCTTTCTTACTTGATGGAGGCTTAGCTTCGATGATGGCTTTGGCTTTGTTCTGATCAATCTGTATTCCTTTCTTGTGCACCACATAACCCAAGAAGTTTCCAGATGATACACCAAAGGCACATTTGAGAGGATTGAGTTTTAGCTTGAACTTCCTCATTCTTTCAAAAGCTGTTTCCAACTGAAACAGATGTTCTTTCATGGACTGGGATTTCACTATAATGTCGTCAATATAACACTCTAGATACCCTCCAATGAGATCATGAAAGATGGTGTTCATAGCCCTTTGATATGTTGCCCCAGCATTCTTCAGGCCAAATGGCATCTTAATCCATTCGAAGGTGCCAATATTTCCAGGACATCTGAATGCTGTCTTGTGGATATCCTCCTCCGCAATGCAGATTTGGTTATAACCAGAATGCCCATCCATCATTGACAAAACTTGGTGCCCTGCTGAACTGTCTACCAGTAGGTCCACTATAGGCATAGGGTACTCATCTTTGGGAGTCGCTAGGTTTAAGTTTCTGAAATCGATGCATACCCTCATTTTACCATTCTTCTTAACTACAGGTACAATATTAGATAGCCATTCAACATACCTGGCTGTCCTAATAAAGCCTGCTTTAAGTAGTCTAAGGATCTCTTCTTTGACCTTCTGAATTACTTCTGGACTCATCCTTCTCGGTTTCTGCTTGTATGGCTTGAAATTTGGCTTCATAGGGAGTCTATGTTCCACTAATGACCTATCCAATCCTGGTAGTTCATTATAAGACCACGCAAAGCAATCTTTGTATTTCTTTAGAACAACCAATAACTGGTCTCTGTCCAGAACGTTCAAACAAGCACTTATGTAGGTTGGCTGTTGTACAGAACCTTTCCCTAAATTCACTTCTTCTAAGGGGTCTTGTGTCTGAGAACTTACTAGAGCTTCCTCTTTGATTCCTTCTACCTTCGAAGCATATTTCTTGCTTTGCTCCACTCGCAAGTTCTCTGGTTCCACATCCTTACCTTCTTCCTCATAGACAAAATCTGTCCATAAGGCATCCTCCTCTTGTATCTCCTGGACCTTTGTCTCAATGTCCAATGCGCAATATTTCCCAAGGGTCAAAACTCTGACCTGTAACTGCTCTTGTTTACAGCCAATCATCATGGCTTCTCTTTCTTGCTCCTGTACTTTCTGGACTATTGCTTCTACGTCCAATGGTGAGAATTTAACCAGAGCCAAAGACTTGGCTTCTTGCTCTTCATCTCTTTGCCTATAACCAGGCATCATTGTCATCTTTCACGACAGCCTCTTCATCAGCACTCTCTTGGACTAAGTGCTTTAGGTGTGTCACTTCCTCATCAGCCGTCACTTCGGCTGAGCCATCAGCTTTCCTCAGTATACTGAGTGGTGTTACTCCCTCAATATACAACTTGGCCTCTGCAAAGTCTGCACAGGCTATGAAGGGTTGAGGATCTGCATCAATTTCCTCTGTCTCTCCATTACCCAAGGCCATCATGATCTTCTGATGCAAAGAGGAAGGCACACATTTGTTGGTGTGGATCCAATCTCTCCCAAGTAAGGCATTATATTTGGCATTGCTGTCGATGACGAAGAATGCTGTCATACAATCCCTGGTTCCCACACTCAAATTAATAGGCAGAATCCCTTGAGCCATCTGTTTATCTCCAGCAAAACCAGCAATAGTCGTGCTGGTTGGGATCAACCTGGGATTCTTTTTCCCTAGTTTCTTCAAAGAAGATTTCGGTAATAAGTTCACTGCTGCCCCATTGTCTACCAGGACTCGGTTTAGCTGTATCCCATCAAAGAAAGCCTTGATGTACAAAGGCTTGACATGCTGGGTCATGGAATTTGAGGGATATTCAAAAGGGTATGAGAGGTTGATGCTCACTTCTTCCTCGCTCTCATACTCAGTTTCCATTGGAGTAGCCATTTCAGGAGCATCCTGTACCATACTTACTTGTGACTCTTCACTAGATACAGGAATTGGATCCATGTCTTGGTCACCATGACCCTCATTTTCAGCCTGGAATTCATGAGGTAGTATGTGTACCATATTGACTGATACAGGGGGAAATGAGCCAAACTGAATGGCTGACTGTACCTTCTTCCCCTCTTGGCTACCTTGCTCAATGTCCTCAGCAGCATCCTCCATGCTGCACTCTGGTATTTCATTGATAACTGATCCCTTTGAAGGATCCTTTTCAACTGGTTCTTCAGTCAAAAATGTATGTTCAGCCATGAAGGCTTCGAACATTTCTTCTTCTGCCATTTCCTTCTTTTGACTCATGTCAATCTCGTCTCCCACTTCACTATCACTTTCCATCAGAGCCTTCTCCAATCCTGCCAAACTAGACTTCTCCCTGGCCTTTAGTTCAGAATGAACTTGGGCCAATTGTTCTCTGCTACAAACCACTTTGCTTTGCAGAGTCGGCTTTGGAGTATGATCTGACTTCGAAGTTTTCTTTCCTTCTGTCTTGACCTGTGAAGAACTCTCTCCACTTTCTTTCAGATCTTGCTGGTACTGGGTATACCTGCGTTGAATTTTCCTTCTTTGTGATCTGGAAATGACTGGGACCATGTCTGGTTCCTTTGTCTTTGGATGTTTAAGTAATACCCAATTGTTTGGGGCCACCAAAGGAGGCTTGACCATCCTGCCTTGGTTTCCAACATCCCTTTGAGTAGGCGCCTCCCTAGGTTTGTTCTGCATTACAAACCAATCTGGGACCCCTGGTACCCACGAGCTTACTGATCCAGATGTCGAACTGTTTCCTTCTACCTTCGAAACCATCTTCGAAGCTGGCTGTGAAGGTAAATGCTTGGCTCTGACTTCATGTTTTGAACCTGATTCAGTCCTTCGATGAAAAGAGCCATTTTCTGTCCTTCGCAGGGTTGGTCTAAAAGGCCAATCTCTGGCTTTACTCCCATAACCTGGACCCCTCTCCAATCTTCTTTCAGAATGGCTGCTTTCTACTCTGTAGTAGTTAGGTGGCCTAGACTCATACACAGGCCTCTTGCCTTTAACATGTATTCTGTCCACTACAGGTTCCACCACTAATGGGCGTTGCCTGTCACCAGCCGGATACGGCCTTTTGTTGTGAGCATTGGTTGATTTAGGACGTCTCTGAACATCCTTATAGTATTGCTTCCCATCAATTGGAAGCCCCTTTAACCATTTGTAACTTAATCTGCATCTAGGACACATCCTCTGCACTACAGCTGCTTCGAGAGAATCATCGTCCAGTGCTTCTTCATCAGAGTGTTCCCTCTGACGTGAGAAACCTTGTCCAATAGTTGGTGGGTTTCCAATCTCCTTCTTGGCAGTCGTCTGGTTGGCAATATGCATTTGCACGTTGACCTCTTCCAATTCCTGCAGAGATAGATTCTGAAAGTTTGGTACAACCACATTAGCCGCGCTTTCTCCAACTTCTGGAAATGGGTTGCTGTCAATTCCCATGGCTTTTTCTGTTTTGGCTGGGAACTTCAAACTTCCTTTTCGAATTTGCTCTTGGATCCTGTCTCGAAAAACAATACAGGTTTTAGTTGAGTGAGACCAAGAATTATGCCATTTACAGTACACTTTTCCTTTAAGTTCTTCTGGAGATGGCAGTTTAACTCCTTTTGGTAACTTAAGGAAATTGGCTGCAAGCAAATGATCAAAAATGTCATCTGCTTTTGTTAAGTCAAAAGAATACTTTCGGTGAAAGTCTTTCTTTTTAAACTGTTGGTCGATGGTTGTATCCTTATGAATTAATGCTTCACAGATTACAGGTTCTTTGCCCACAATCTCTGCTGCATCAATCTCATAATTGGGATCTCTATAATACGTCTTATACGAAGCATTATTTCGATCTTGTTCCTCCTCTAGTAATGCTTCATATCGAGACACCTTATAGGTTAATTCGACCAAATCCCTAAATTCAGTTGAGTCAAATTTCTTTCGAAGCCTGAACTCTAAACCGTTTTGAGCCAATCTGACAAATTCTGACTCTGGAAGGATGACCCTACATTTATTTCGAGCCCTTTTAAATCTGGCAATAAACTGAGTAGCCTTTTCTTCAGGCCTTTGACTCAATCTTGCCAAGTCTGCCATGGACACCTCTGGCTCCGATTGGAAGAATTGGGCATGAAATGCCTCCTCCATTTGTTGCCAATTTTGAATGGAGCCAGGTGTAAGGTTGATATACCATACAAAGGCTCCCCCAGTCAGGGAATTTGGAAATAATCTCAGTTTCATGTAATCATGATTAGTGAATTCACCACATTGAGCAGCGAATCTGGCAATGTGCTCTACTGTTGATTGATTTCCAGTTCCATAGAACAAGGTAAAATCTGGTATTCTGAATCCTCTTGGATATTCATGTACCATATCTACCCATTCTGGGTATGGTTTTCTGTATACAGGAGTCTGGACCCCCCGAGCCATCGGTCCACACATCTCCCTAACAATATCAACAATTTGGTCCCTAGGGACCATATTCTGTGCCTGCTGAACCAGTACTGGAGGAACAAACACAGGGTTTGGTGGACAAACTTGTGCTTGTGGCCCTCTTGGTCCATAAGGTGGTACATTTGGGACTGGTTGCCCCTGTGGTACAGGTTGCTGTTGGGGATATGGGTAACCCCTTTGAGCCTGTCCTGCGAAGGGACCTGCGAAAGGTGCTGGAACAGGTGTTGTGTCCCTTCCATTTACAGGAAAACTCTCCAACCCCCCGGGTATAAATTCAAACAAAGGATTATTATATCCCCTAGTGCCAGGTATGGCTTCGAACATGGGATTTGTAACCACTCTCATGCCAATTTCTTGTACTTGCCCAGATCCACCAACATGTGTGGCTTCATTGTTGGGTACTGAGGCATTTTGGCCTACTACAGGCCTTGAAATGGGTTCATACCAAGACTGAGGCGATGGTCTTTCATAATTCTGAGTACTAGTCTGACCATTAGATTGTCCATTAATTTGCATAGGCTGTTTTTCTCTAGCCAATCTTTGCTGAGGGACATTTAAAACTTCCTCTGTGTGTCTTGTATTTGTTGGTTGGTGGTTACTCATTCGATCCAAAAAGGATGTTGCCCACCTTTCCATGGTGTTCATTAATTGTTGTCCCATAGCATCTACTAAGCCATCCCACGGATTTGTTGGCTGAGTAGATGGAACGGTGGATGTTCCAATTCCTTGGTTTCGTCCAATATTATGAACATATGGTTCTTGTCCAGAAGTACTGGTCTGTTCGACCATAGGTTCTGATAACATAGGAGCCTCCACAGGATGTGTTATCACATTATCCTCTGGATTAGGTATTTCTACCTCTCCTTCTACGCCTTCTTCCAGACGTTCATTTTCTCCTTGTCGTCTTCTTCTAGCCATTTTAAATTAAGTCCCACTGGGCGTGCCAAAAATATATGTTGGCTTTTTGGCTTTTCGAAGGATAGTTTTGTAAATGCGAGCGTGCCAGCAAGGATCAATCAGTCCTTACAGAAATTATAATTGCCAACCAATTTATCAGACGATTGTGTTTTTTAGTTCTTTCAGCCTCAATGAAGAGGACTTTTACTGGTGGCTTGACTTAGGAGAAATTAAGAAAGATAACAAGCAATATGAAGAACAATCGCAGTATTTCATTAAAAATGAACACTTACAATAGTCCAAACTCAGCCTCGAAGAGGTTTACAGCAACAGTCTACTTGAATCTACTTGAAACTACTCCTAGGAATCGAAGTGCAGTGCAGATATTTAAAGGACAAGTATTTAAAGTGCAGGTATTTAAAGTGCAGGAAATGTAAAACTGGGAAAGAAAATATAAAGTAAATGACTGGTTTGTATGATCTGAGTCTGGGGGTTTTTTCTGGGGACTTCCTTGCTATTTATACTTGCCAAGGATGACCTTCGAACTGCTCCTCCATGATTGCTGATCATGCTGCCTTAGAAGTAGTTCCACTACGCCATCACTTGCAGTTAAACTTCCCTCTTATATTTGAATTTGAATATGAGTAACCGTTGAGGCCACGTCATCTTTCGTTTCTTTATTGATCTGGTGCTACTCGGATCATGTGAGAACCAATTGTCATTGCCACGTGTACGATCAGGATTGAAGACATGAATCATCTTCCCATAATACCCTTATTCTGCCACGTGTCGAATTGTTACTGGCTTTTACAAAATATATAGCCAACAGGTTTAGAAATTGAGAGAGAGCTCTTCGGGGGCTAAAATTCGCAAGTTTTGATTGGCTTTGCAGAGGAAATATAAAAGTAAAGTGCAAACTCATACAAGAGTTGGCCATTTGATGTCATTATACAGAATTTACATTTATATAATTTTTATTCCTATATATATATTTTTTTGCAAGTTATTTTACACAAATTTATACAAATTTTTTTTTTTTTCAAAAGTCGCCTTACAACTTGTATACTAAAATTTTTATTGTCTTACAACTTATATGTAATTTTTTTTTTTCTTTTTCCAATTGTTCTGATTAAAGGATAATTTCATTTGACTTTCATTCCAATGAACATTAGCACATAGTATCACAAAAATATATTCAGGAGTGTAATTGCTTTTCGAAAATAGCTTAAGTGGTAAAATGAAGTTTTAGAGCCACATCAATAATTTTATTTGATTATAAATCGCAGTTGATGATAATGATAAAATTAATAAACATAAATAAAATGTATATAAAAGGAAAAACATATTCACTAAAGAAGAAAAGTAGAATACTCAAAGGCAAGGCACATCCAGGATACTTTTTTTAAGATAGTAATTTTCCCTTTATTATACAGAAAGGTCTCTTGGAAATTATATCTATAGGATATAATGCCTTATTTTAGAAAACAATCCTCAGGTTGTATTCCTTAGTTGTTTTCAAAACCAGAACCTTAATCTAGAAAACTTAGAATGAAAACAATGAAGAAAACTTGCAGGGAAAAATTAAGAAAGTATTAGGAATGCTCGCGGTTAGGTTTTGGACGGTTCGGTTTGCGGTTTGCACCCGCTTACATGTGTGCAGTTTGGAAAAAATTGAACCCGCAACCACTCGTAGTGCGGGTTGTAGTTTGTGCGGATAGGATTCGTGGATGTGTGGGCAGTTTGCGAATTGGACTTTTTTCTTTAAAAATTTATGTTTGGGCCTCTTTTTTTTTCTTTCCGTTTTGTAAATATTTATTTTGAGCCATTTTACCCCCATTTTCTAAAATGTTCAACGTTAATAATTAATGAATTAAAACTTATAAAATTAAAAACACAACAAAATCAATTCCTAATACAAGCAAATCAATCAAAATCCTAAACTTTTAAATAAAATCATTAACTAACACAAGCACATTTTTCAAAATCCTAAACTAAATCATCAAAATCATTCACTACCCAACAATACAATTAAAGTAAAATCATTCAAAATCTAAAAATATCTAGGACATGATGTGAAATTAATGGTCCAAGTTTTTATAAAAAATAAAAATATTAAAAAAAAAAAATTCTAAGTGAGGGTGGGTTCTTGCGAGGGCGAGTAAAACCCGCAACCCCGCGCAACCCGAAATAATATAATATTCCAAACCGCATCCGCCCGCATTGTGTCTGCGAAACTGCCCATTTATATGTGAATTGGTTCTAGCAGTTCAGATAACCCTATGCCCAACCCTAGTAAGCATGGGCTGTTAAAGAGAGTTCCTTATATGGTTACTCGAACCGACACCATCTTAGGGAATTCAAAAGTTGAAACTGTTTCCCAGTGTCCATAAACCAACTAGTGGTTAGGATGTCCGAATTCAAAATCTTTAAACTGATTTATTCAAATAGTCCCAAACTGTTTGTTTGAATATTTTATTTATTTCTTTATATATATATATAAATAAAAACTAGAAGTTCCATCTCATGGATATCTTCAATGGAAGACCTCCAATGGAAACTTGAAGGAATGTGGAAAGTTCTTCCTCTATTTATAATAGATGAGAGCACACTCATTCGCTCAAGATTTCTATGTGGAAACTAAGCTAAAAAAAAATTAAATTCCAAGTGAATGGAGAGAAAACAAAATATTAAATTCCCTCCAAGTGAAAGTGTAGAAATTCCTTTAGATTCCAATGTGGGAATCAAGAAAGGAAATAAAGCAAAAAAATATAGAGATTATTATTATTAGTAATAAATAATATATAATAGTAATTCACCCATAAATATATAAGTAAGACGGTGGACTTGCAAGTTGCAACTCAATAAGTGGGAAGCTTAAAGGTTATACCATATGAAGAGGTTAAACTAACAAATAAGTGCAGCTATTAGCACCTACCGTTCTTTTTTGGACCCTCCATCTCTCTCGTTTTTTTTTTTTAATTCCAATTTTGTCCAAACATGAAATTATGTTTTTACCCTTATCTCTACCATTCTAACCCTAATTTCCCAAACCCTAACCCTAGCCATTTCCATCACCTTCGGCAACTGCTATCACCTATCCTTCCTGTCACAGGTCTTTCTTCGAAAGTACGACGAAAATGACCTCCAGTAACTGTAACAACCATAGTATGGCGGCGAGCTTCATTGAAGAAACCATCACCTCTTTCCCTCTCACACTTTCCTTCTGGCGACCTTTTTGACCCAACTTCGGCAAAGACTTCTATTCATTATCTCCATTATCGAACTTCCAGTGAAGGAGAGGGGCTTTTGGTCTGCTCGTCCTACTCACTTGAGCAACGTCCCTCTTTAGCCTTACTCCGGTGAAGGAACAGCCGGGGCTCCTAGATTTCCAGCGAAGTGGCCTTTGAGACTTGGATTTATGAAAAATATCTAAATCTGGAGATGGGTTTAGGGGTTTGGAAGAGAAGATAATGAAACAGAACTCAATGACCCACATTAGAAATTAGAAATAATGAAAAAGAAGATACCAAAACACAATGAACTCAAGAAAAATCAATCAAGATAGTGAATTTTTAGAGAGAGAAAGAGACAATGTAAAATACCTTCTCTATTTTGGTGTTGAACGACGGGTCTTAAAGCCATTATCAGAACCTTGAATCAGAGATCAAGAACTACTCCAAATCTCCACAGCAAAGATGACTCTCTCTCTCTCTCTCTCTCTCTCTCTCTCTCTCTCTCTCTCTCTCTCTCTCTCTATGATGGGTCTCTCAAAAGGAGAAGAATAAGAAGAATGTGGGCTGCCGGAGGCAACAATAATGGTGCCAGAGGTGGCACTACAAGAATTTTCACTTTTGGCGACTAAATTTTTAGTCGCCAAAGGTCAGTTTTTAGTCGCCTATAGTTTTTAGCGACTAAATTTTTTGGTCGGAAAATTAGTAGCCGAAGAGTAGTCGGGAAAGCTAATTGGCGACTATACTTAATTTAGTCGCCAAATGTATTCATTTGCCGACTAAATATTTAGTCGCCAATAGGTTGGAAAATTAATTAAATAATACATTTTTGCCGACCATTTTTTTTGTCACCAAAAGCCAATTATTTAGTCGCGGAAAAAATTTTAGCTACTAAATTTTTTAGTCGCCGAAAGCAAATATTAGTGTTTTGGCTACTAAAATTTTAGTCGCCTAAAGTCAATCTTTTTTGGCTACTAAAATTTTAGTCGACAAATACTATTTCTTTTGGCTACTAAAAATTTAGTCGCCTAAACTTCCACATTTTTGGCTACTAAAAATTTAGTCGCCTAAACTCGCACATTTTTGGCTACTAAATTTTTAGTCGCCAAAAGTATTTTTATTCTTCCACTTTTGTTTTTAGCTACAAAATATTTTAGTCACCAAATGTTTGATTTTCTTTTGGCTACAAAACTTTTAGTAGCCAAATGTTTGATTTTCTTTTGGCTACAAAACATTTAGTAGCCAAATGGTTGTTTTTCTTTTGCCCACAAAAAATTTAGTAGCCAAATGTTTGATTTTCTTTTGGCTACAAAACTTTTAGTAGCCAAATGTTTGTTGTTGTTTTTTTTTTCCTTTTTATTGGCTACAAAACGTTTAGTCGGCAAAAATATGATATTATGTTTTATTGCAAATATTATAATTTGTCCATAACCTGTCTGTATTCCATGCAACCTGTAATACGTATATAAATAAAATGATACATAAACTATTAATCATTCCACAATATGCATCCGTATACAAAAAATAAATTACTTTAACTGCCCAAGTATATACAAACCAACTATTGTCCAAACTAAAATAATAATTCCATACAACATATAGAATCATACAAAAAGTAAAGCCCTCCATATACAAAAATTGCATTTACTCTGCCATGCGAAATGACCATTTGGCATGGTACAAATTACCACCGTAATCTGTACCACGACAAAAGGTGATGTATGTACCAAGCCAAAAATACATCTATGTACCACGACAAAAAATCATATATCCGTACGGCGTCAAAAGACGATCTATCTACCATGCCAGTAATTAGCTGTTCGCTGCCAAAAGTTTTATGTATCAATAATAGTTAACTGCACAAAAGCCGGAGACGACAAAAGTACAATTTCTTCTTCATACACCAAAATATCTCTACAAGTCCATGCAACAAAGTCATCTACAAAAAACAAAAAAAAAAAATTAGAATTGGACCCAAAAATGCCCAACTTCATGAATGAATTTGGGAACAAGTGACAAATTAAAATAAGTGAGAAGCAACCTTCCATGATGAATCAATTATAATTCATTGCACAATCTTTCTAAACTTTTTTGTTATAAGGAACATTGTTAAATGCAGAACAATCATTACTAAATCTTTCATTAGTAACATAAAGCTAATGTAACAATCTTCTATTTGTATGCAACATGTATCCAAATTCTGTGGCTAAACCAATATCAAAGCCCAATGTGAATAGAAAGTATTCTTTTTACCAACTTCCTCATTATTTGTTTGCAAAAGGCACTTGAATAATTAGATTGGATATAAAACCATCGGTGCTTATTAATGTACGTCAGTGCTTATTAATCGGCTCTAAATCCCAACATATGGGTCCGAATAACATTCCGTCACTTGTAACAAGTCATATTTGGCATGGGGAAGCTGTTCATGTCGGCCACACGGCAGTTCAAGGGCTGTTTTGAATTTTTGCCTCCGAAACAGCCTTTTTCGACTAAGTTTCGGGCGTATTCGTCTCTAAATCCCAACCTACGGGTCTGAATAACATTCTGTCAGTTGTCACAAGTCCTATTTGGCATGCGGAAGCTATTCGTGTCGGCCACACAACGGTTCGAGGCTGTTATGAATTTTTGCCCCCGAAACGCCCTTGTTCGACTAAGTTTTGGGCGTATTCGTCTCTAAATCCCAACCTACGAGTCCGAATAACATTCCGTCAGTTGTCACAAGTCATATTTGGCATGGGAAAGCTGGTTGTGTTGGCCATACGGCGTTTCGGGGGCTGTTTTGAATTTTCGCCCCCAAAACGCCCTTTTCGACTAAGTTTTGGGCGTATTCGTCTTTAAATCCCAACCTACGGGTCCGAATAATATTCCGTCAGTTGTCACAAGTCATATTTGGCATGGGGAAGCTATTCGTGTTGGCCACATGGCGGTTCGGGGGCTGTTTTGAATTTTTGCCCCCGAAACGCTCTTTTTCAACTAAGTTTTGGGCGTATTCGTCTCTAACTCCCAACCTACGGGTCCGAATAACATTCCGTCAGTTGTCACAAGTCCTATTTGGCATAGGGAAGCTGTTCGTGTCGGCCACACAGCGGTTCGGGGGTTGTTTTGAATTTTCGCTCCCGTAATGCCCTTTTTCGACTAAGTTTTGGGCGTATTCGTCTCTAAATCCCAACCTACGGGTCCAAATAATATTCCGTCAGTTGTCACAAGTCATATTTGGTATGGGGAAGCTGTTCGTGTCGGCCACACGGTAGTTCAAGGGCTATTTTGAATTTTTGCCGTCGAAACGCCCTTTTTCAACTAAGTTTTGGGCATATTCGTCTCTAAATCCCAACCTACGGGTCCGAATAACATTCCATTGAATGCCACAAGTCGTATTTGGCATGGGGAAGCTGTTTGTGTCAGCCACATGGCAGTTCAGGGCTGCTTTGAATTTTCGCCCCCGAAACGCCCTTTTTCGACTAAGTTTTGGGCATATTTGTCTCTAAATCCCAACCTATAGGTCCGAATAACATTCCGTCCGAATAACTTTTGGCAACTAAATTTTTTTTAGTCGCCAATTTTGGTTGCCAAAGGTGCATTTTGTTGTAGTGTGGTAATTGGGAGTGGGGGCTAGGGTTAGGGTTTGGGTTTGGGGTATAGTTGGTATTAAGGTGGGGGTTTAAAGGGAAAATGGTGAAGACTCATTTTGTTGGGTAGGGGTTCAAAGAATTAGTGGGTCCAAAGTAAAGAGATAGGTGCTAATAACAGTCCTCTAGAAAATAAGTGTAGATGATATCATTATAATGGGATAACATAATGAACTAGTAAATTGGTAAAGTGATTTTTATAAAATTAAAGAGTCATCTCAATATATATTTTACAAATACTTACAATGCACAGATAATAACAATAAATTTTCAAAAAAAAATTGAGGGGCATGTAATTTTTCCCCAGATTGTAGTTCTCTCTATTACATATTTGTAATGGAGATATTATATTTCATCATCCAATGGCGAGTGTAATGATCTTTTTAATTTATAATTATTTTTAATTAAATTAATTAGAAATTTACATTCCTATTTTATAGTTATTAGATATATAAATAGAAAATTTCCATTATATACATGGAAGGAAAATGATCAAAATCTTTCAGCCTTGCACATCCTTTGGTACAAGACCCAGCCAGTGGCCTTTCACCTCAATTTGAATGATGTACCTGCATTGGAATGCCTACTGGCTGACAAAATTTATATATAAATTCTATTTAAGTAGCATTTTCTTTCACATAGATTACTATTCATCCCTTCTTACTTTGCCCTTGTTCCTATCTCAATCAAACTAATCAGGTTGAAGAATTCGATTTTGTATTAATTTTTTTTTCAATCCCAATTGAATCAAATTGCTTACACCTATAATGATGGTTGATTTATTGTGAATCTATAATGATTCAATTTATAAAATTTCAAATATTATTTTTTTTCTATAATTTCATAGAGTCAATTTATAAAATCCACTACAGGAAATTCGTTTTTTAGCGGCGTTTCAAAAACGCCGCGAAAATCCTGAAAAACGCTGTAATATCTTATAGCGACGTGTAAAATTTTCGCCGCTGATACGGCCGCCGCAATAGCTACCCAACGTTTAAAAAACGTCGCTAAAAACATTATACGGCGTTTCATAAAACGCCGCAAAAGCTTTGACGACCGTCTCCCCTTCCGTCCCCAATTAACGTGTGACGTGGAATGACGTCATTTAGTGGCGTTTTTTCGAAAAACGCCACTGTTTTTTATTTAACACGAATTAAATGTGTGATGTCACAATGACGTCATTTTGTGGTGTTTTTTTCTAAAAACGCCACTTTTTTTTATTTATTATTATTATTATTATTATTATTATTATTATTATTTTTATTTATTTATTTTTATTTTTTTTTTATTATTATTATTATTATTTGGGGGGGGGGGGGTTGGTGGGTTCCCTGCTGGTGGTGGAAACTGAATTCACAATTTGGGGATCTCATGTTTTATGTTTGCTCTATGCAACCAAACTGCTAGATTTAAAACCAATCCTCAATACATGCCATATACATGCATAATATAATCTCACCAGAATCATCATTTCAAGTGAAAATTTCACCTATTACAAACCTATTTCCATTCTCAGTTATATTTCTGTGTGAATCCAACACAGGCACATAGACAAACACATTGTCAAAGAAACAAACATGGATAACAACAACTGCATGTTTGCATTTTAGAAAATTGCTTCATCAACACCCCACAACAAAGGGAACAATATAACATGAAAACTGCAATGAAGAAAAATGAGTCTTACAAGGAGGCATTAGAGAACGGACAAAAATTGAACCAAAACACAAGTCACAAATCAAATACTTTATATATGGCGAAAGTACTAAATCTGCATTTTCTCTAGGTTTTAGCCGATATTTTGACCCGTGGCATAAAAGTGACAATATGTAACAAATTTCAGAGTGTAGGACTAAAATATCGCAAATATTTCTAACTTGTACCTAGATGGCCAACAAACTTACTTGCACTAAATTCAACTCCTGTTCATTTTGCAAACAAGCCAATCTTGCAGGTGATTTCAACAGGAGTACTAATGTATCAAAGACAATAAGACACTAAAGTTTTAACAAGAGCAAGTCCCTGAAAATATGCATCTGATGTTGCACCAGGGGTTGCCAAGGTTGAATTAGAGCTCTCGGGTAAAGGAGAAACAAGGCAGCCTTCCTCACCCACTAAAGCTGCTGGTGGAGTTAAGGATCCTTGAGCCATTGAAGTATCTGATTTTGGTACAAATTCAGGGAAGGCGCATGCAAGTATCTTCTCTGGTGACTTAGCAAGTTCTTCTCTCAAGGGCTGGCTAGCATCTGATCTAATTATGTACATAAACCTGGATTTTGATGCCAATAATTTAAAACAATGAAAGAAAATAAAAACAGGATAAACTGATCAGTTGACCAAGTAAATTACTGATTAATTTTTCAATCAAAGCATCTAACCCATTTCCTATCATTATATAAACCAAAAGTCACGCTAGTGGGGGGAGTAATAAATGTCAAAATTATTATAATCTCAATGTAATTTTTTCACATTCTTACACATTTATATATTTTAATATATTTTTTTAAACTTCCAAACTGATATACCCAATTAAACATAACTCAACCTTGTATGGACAATGTGCCTGTGGGTTCTATGGGACAATGTGCCTGCCTTGGCAGTGAGGTTGGAATAGCCTATCTGCTTCAGCATTTTTCTTACCAAAATAATAATAATAATAATAATAATAATAATTTCATATTGGCAAGGCAAAAATCTTTTGCAACATTTATTCCTTTTTCTCAACCGGGGTGAAGAAAAATAATGTTTGTTCTACTTTATTACAAAAACCATATATGTATTCATAAAACCATCCTCAAATAAATTTGCTTTAACATGACATGCAAGTGCTACAAAAATAAATATGAACAATTTAATTGGACAACCGAACTTTCTGCACACTTCGTTTGTAGTATGCCCATTGTAAAGTGCGAAACAAACAAAACCAATTCGGATCAATGTTAAATAACACAAAAAAAAATAAAAAAGAATTTTTGCAGTTTTGTATAGCTGAAGAGATTGATCACTCACCAAATGAATTTTTATAGTTAAAATGAATTTTTTTTTTTGGAATTTTAGGGAAATAAAATATATCAATAAGTGCATAACCAAATCCTCAGATGAGAAGCAATAATTAACAATGCACATCATAGAACTCAACTAACTAGACTGAATCTGAAGCCAATCAACAAATAAGTGAGAAGGAGGAAGCAAATCCAACTATAATGGTTTAGAATGAACCTGAGTTTGTCATATCTACTTCTTCTTCTTCTTCTTCTTTTCTTTCTTTGATATGTGAACCTGCATTTGATAAGAACAAATAACATGAATAAAATGTCATATGAAAATTTCATAATTAACTATTACTCACTTCCTCGGACGAACGATGACAATTAAACGATGAGGTGTATGCATGAGATTGTTGTTGTGAATGCACATGTTGTTGTGAATGCCATGGCCATTCATTCTTCGGCCTCAAGGTCCAGAGAGTCTGTCCAGTTGAGCCAAGCCTAATCCAATAGAAACACTTAACCATTGTACAGCATTCACTGGCTGTGATATTCAATTTAGTGGCAGACACCAAGAAAACATTTCAGATGCAGGACCATTGATCAAACAAAAGCAACTACTCCCGTAAATTGTAACAGGCCTTCATATGTCAACAAACAGAGATCAAAATCTGAGAAATTGCTGATGGACTGCTGGTAGCTGGGGGGGAATGTGTTTCGGGAGGACATTAATTATGAAAGCTATATTAAGTCAACAAGCTGATAAATATATAAGAAGCAACAAATGGTAGATCTAATCAAATACATTAGCCAGAAACAAAACCTGATAATTAAATATATTTAATTATGAGATTTTTTTCACTGAAAGCCTAAAAGGTTTACTCTGCAAAATGATTCAACAATAATATAGAGATGCACATAAGTAAGTTATACAACTCTAAATCACTACCATATAACAGACATACAGCATCTGAAAATCTCTTGCAACCATCTATAACTTCATGTTAACCACTCCCAATACGCAGTGGTTATTCATAAAATTAAAGAGGCTTCTAAATCAAGAATCTTAAAGATAGAGAGAGAGAGAGAGAGAGAGAGAGAGAGAGAGAGAGAGAAAAGGATTCCAATTATTCAAGGAAACAACACAAGGAAGAAACAAAACAAACTGGCAACTATAAAATATGAAACAAATATAATAAATAATAACAAATTAAGATTAAAATTGATATGTAAAATGAAATAATTCTTTTACCTTTACTTCTCTCCAAATTCTCTCTTTGTTTTCCTTCGGTACATGGCTCCAAGTTCTATAAGTGAGGGGCATAAGGTTTCCATCTCGAGCTAAAACACCCAAACGAGAAGCCAAGGGTGTATACCCGTCAACCACATGGTTCAACTCATTAGGCACAATATGTAAAATGCCACCACTTGGGTTCCAATCACTACCATGCATGAGTGTTGGGCCTCTCGAACTATGACCTACTCATCCAAATATCAATATCAAGTTAGAAGATACTAGAAAGAATGATAATACAAGAATTGAGCAGTCAATGGAGCAAATGGAGTAGTGTCACTTAATTTAAAAAAAAGAAATGTAAAACATCAAAAGAAAAAAGAACATCAATAGAGAAATCTAATGGAGTAATTCAATTGAATAAAATAATTCATACCAGCAGTAGTGTCATGTGTCGAACCAGTACTCGATGATGTACTAGGCAAGCTACCTGGAGGATACCATGACATGGGTGGATCAGGTATGATGCGTGTACTCTCCTCTGAACTCTCATCTGAACTCCCACTATAAGAACTCTCATCTGCACTCCCACTATAAGAACTCTCAGAATTTGTAGCGGCTGAATGTTGCTCTAAGAACTCTCAGAATTTGTAGCGGCTGAATGTTGCCTCTGCCTAGAGCATCGTCGATCTGTCATGCTAGTTTACAGAAGACCACAAGCATATGTTTAGAATTTTATGGGTTAGCAATGAATATAAAGTCCAAAATATTAAAAAATTTCTCTATAAATTTAAATTTTAAACACAATCTTAATATAACAGATATGATTCTTCTCAAGGACATAAAAGGTTGTCTCAAGGACAATCACGTTGAAAAGCAAACAAATGATGCATTTTAAAATCAAAGGTTTCATTAACATGAATATCCATGCTAAAAGCACAAATGTAACAATGAATATGAAACAAAATTACAATATCATATCATTTGTTCATCATCTTCAAATTGTGTCTGTGTCGATATCCCAAGAGGTCCAATAGTTTCATCAATAGTTGTTCCAACTTCACCTTGCCTAACCCAATTTATGTCCTCTTCACAAGCAAACAAAGTTGCATCTAACTCTTGGTCGCCAAATCCTTCCACTTCATTGTGATGTTCTCCATCATTAATTGGTTGTTCTCCACACACCTCATACAAGTCTCTAGGTTTCATCTTGACTACAACATCCCAATCAGCTTCAACGGGATCATTAACATAGAAAACTTGTTGTGCCTGAGATGCTAGGATGAATGGCTCATCACTATTTTGTTTCTTTGTATATAACAAATGATTGAAATTAACAAGTGTGAAACCAAACCCATCCTGCTTCAGTCCTTTGTTGTTGTCAATCCAGTCGCACATGAATAGCACATATCTACGGTCGTATGAGTAATACAATTCAATAATATCTGTCACATATCCATAGTATGCTACTTCACCTTCCACAGGATTCATGTCTCTGGTAGTTGCACAGCTACAAGTCTTTGCTTTCACCATAACCCCACTATTTTGAGTTTTTCTTCTCCAATCACGACTCCTCGTATGATACCTAGTACCATTAATTATATACCCATTGAATCTCGTGGCCTTTTTACTAGGTCCCAATGCCAAAGTTTTAATCTCATCTGACAACACAGCATTTTCAATAGCTAGAAGCTCTTCAACCTATTTTTACAAAGTCAACAAAATTAAACATCAACTAACAGAGAATTAAAAATTGAAAACATGAGAATTGAAAATTAAAAACATGTAAGTTATTAGTACTTACATGAGAATTAAACCATCTGGGAAACTCATCATTGTGACGGCGATCCACATCAAAATCTTTGAGACGACGATGTGACCGCTTAATAAAATCACAATGCTCCCTATACATTTAAAGTACTTATAAAATGCAAGATACTTATTAATGGTATCAATAAAATTTTGGAACAAAGATTGTATCTTACTCGCGATATGGGACAACCGCAGCAGTGTTAAATAACACATACCGATGAGCTTGTACCCATGATGTGTTATCAAGCGCAAACCCTTTTCCTTTTCCTAAAGCATGACCCAGTAATATACCAGGATTGTCGCTAACATCGTAATTCCTTATTGGTCGATTCAATTTTGACTCGACATCATCCAAGTACCTTGAGCAAAAAGTCATACACTCTTCAACTAAGTATCCCTCTGCAATTGAACCTTCTGGATGACTTCGATTACGCATATATGACTTAAGTGTCATAAGATACCTATAAACAAACAAATGCACACATGACTTTCAATTATAAACAAACAAATGACTACAACCTTAAATTGGAGTAGAATTGCACACCTTTCTATGAAGTACATCCAGCGATATTGCACTGGACCAGCAATCTTGGCCTCCTCTGCTAGGTGAATAGGCAAGTGCTCCATTATATCAAAAAAGGATGGAGGAAAAATTCTCTCAAGATGACAAAGTGTAAGAGCAATTTGGGATTGAAGACGATCTAACCCATCTGGCTCTAGAGTTTTGGAGCACAACTGCCTGAAGAAATTGCTTAACTCAATCAATGGTTCAACAACTTTTTTCGGTAACAAATTTCTCACTGCTATTGGAAGTATTTGTTGCATCAATATATGGTTGTCATGACTTTTCAGTCTAGATATGCTATGTTGTTTGAGGTTAACACGACGAGAAATATTGGATGCATACCCATCTGGAACTTTGATATTCTTTAGGAGTGTACAAAACAAACCTCTCTCTCTATTGTTCATAGCAAAACATGCAGGCGGCAAATAATACCTGTTCCCAACCCCTTTTTTAGGATGTAATGCCTTTCGAATTCCCATATCTTGCAAGTCTCGACGAGCATTTAAATTATCCTTTCCTCTCCCATCAACATTTAATATCGTCCACAATACATTATCACACACGTTCTTCTCAATGTGCATTACATCAAGATTGTGGCAAATCAAATTATGCTCCCAATATGGAAGCTCAAAGAAAATACTCCTCTTCCTCCAATTATGATCCTCCTCGTTGTCCTCTTTTTCCTTTCCTTTCCTAGTTCTTTTTTGTCTGTTAGTTGGTTGATGCTTAGGCCCTAGCTGTCGTAACACATTAGCCCCTGATAACCGAGTTGGACATGGTTCAAATTCAGAAGTTCCATCAAAAGACGCACCATCTTTTCGAAATTTGTGACTCGCATTCAACCAGCGGCGATGCCCCATGTAACAAATTTTCCTTCCATTCTTCAAATACCGATGTCGAGTACGTATGTTGCAACAAGGACAAGCTAAAGCACCTTTCGTGCTCCATCCAGACAGATTTGCATATGCAGGAAAATCATTTATTGTCCACAGTAAGACCGCGTGCAATTGGAACATTTGATTAGTTTCTGCATCGTACGTCTGAACACCATTTTCCCACAATTCAATCAGTTCATCCACTAACAAGCGCAAGTAGACATCAATGTTATTGCCAGGTGAAGAAGGACCATCAATGAGCAATATCATCATCATATGAGGTTGTTTCATGCACAACCACGGCGGCAAATTATAAGGCATCACAATTACTGGCCAACTGCTGTGAGCAACATTCATTGCCTTGAATGGATTAAATCCATCCACTGCTAAACCTAGTCTGACATTGCGAGGCTCACTCGCAAACTTGGGATACAAAGTATCAAAATTTTTCCAGACAGGAGAGTCAGCAGGATGTCTCATTTTGCCATCATCAATTCGGCCCTCTACATGCCATCTCATTAATGAAGCAGTTTTGGATGACATGAACAATCTTTGAAGCCTTGGAATCAAAGGAAAGTATCTCACAATCTTCTGGGGAATTCTTTGTTGCTTCTTTTTATAATCATTCTTCTCACCCTCAAACTGTTTGTATCTAGGCGTCTGACACACTATGCAATCATCCCTACTAGCTGTCTCCTTCCAATACAGTGAGCAATCTCTTGGGCATGCATGTACCTTGTGATAATCGAGGCCCAATTCCCTAAGGAGTGCCCTCGTTGCATAGAACAACTTTGGCAAAGTTTCACCTTTTGGGAATGCATCCTTCAAAAGTTTAAGCAACATCGTGAAAGACTTGTCGCTCCATCCACTAAGGCACTTGATATGCAATAATCGAACAACAAATGACAGCGTTGAAAACTTGTGACACTCTGGATACAACTCTCTTTCGGCCTCCTTCAATAAACTGAAAAATCTTTCAGTTTTCTTATCCAGGCCTAGTTCGATATTAGAACTTCCTGTCTCATTACTAGCAAGATGAACCAAGCTTGGTGGAGGAAGTCCGAACCCCTCATATATCATTTCATTGACTTCATCGCCATCATTCGAATCACTGACATTCTCATTCAATGGCATAGACGTCGGTAAATCTTCCCCGTGAAAAATCCATCTGGTGTAGCTTGGAAGAAACCCATTGACCATTAAATGTTCCCCCAAAAGGTCTTTCTTTACTAGTTTGACATTCCGACACCGTTTACATGGACATGTGACTTCATTTGATAGAGGATTATTTTGGCATGCAAGTTTAACAAATTCCTTAACCCCTTCTATATATTTTGGATGCAACCTATGCTGATTTATCCAACTTTTATCCATCTGACTTCATCTTACACTACAAATGTCACTGCCAAATCAACAAGGTTCAAAATTATCATTTCATTTTAATTATTCTTAACCTCAATTAAGTACATTACAATGCATGCGACATGACACCATTCACCGCTAACTCTTCTCTAATAGGTTGGTTCATCCTACTTTCCCATTCAGGAATGCACAGTCTATATTGTAAAAAGTAGCTCATACCGCTCTATCCATCTCTAACGAAATTTCGGCAGCATCTCCCCATGATTCTCCAAGTACACGACATAGACTAGGTGTACTGCTACACCTTGTCTAGTATGCACTCAGAGAACATGAGAAGCTACTACACGAAATCTCTACGAGATGGACTACATTTAAGCAGGAGAACTACTAATTACAACATAGACTTGTGCTCCTGAACTGTCCCAATTGGACAATCCAAGAAGAGCTTCATCAAAGATGACTAGGTATCTCTAATGAAGATTCTTGGACGGGTCTAAGGCTATTTATGTATGCATGGATAATTACTTGCTAAATTAACAACTATCATGATTATTGCATCCCGGTGGTGCAACCTGAATCAAAACTATCAAGCATACTAGAAGCATTTCTAGCATGAAGCATATTAATGAAGAAACTAAAAGTTTCTACAATGCTCTTGATAGATTATGATATAGAGATTCATAAAAAATGACTAGGTATCTCTATTTATCAAAAAAAAAAAAAAAAAGATTAGGTATCTCTAATGAAGATTCTACAAGAACAACCAGATTATCACAAGTAAGCAACAAGTTCTCACTACTACATGAACACCCACACATACCAATATATCTTAGTAGTGTTCTATTTCATTTCTATGACACCATTTTTGTTATGTCATGAACACCCACACATGCTTGGCATCAATCAATAATGAGGTAGGGTTGGATTTAGCATAACTTTTGATGTATGCAGATAAGAGGTAGACTTAATGGACCCTGTTAAAGGCCCAAGATGGCCCAGGCACAGGCTTTGAGGGTTCAGACCATCTCTTTGCAGTGAGGTCAGTTTCTGGTGGAAGAGTTCCTTAAATCCTTTTCTTGTACTTTCTTTTCTAACCTTTTTTAATTCAAGTTATGAGATAAAGGAAGATTATGTTTAATTCAAGTTATGAGAAACAAGAAAAACTAGGAATAAAAGCAAATTATTAAAATAAAAACGAGCTTGGAAAAGCCCAGCAACCTTGAGTCTAAACATATTATTAGGATAGGTCACCACTTCACTCTATGATAACCTGGGGCGTCATGTTTATCGAAGCAATTGCTTAGCTTAAGAATCATATACTCAACTCAAACTCAAAAGTAGCAACTACTAGGGGCTAAAAAACTAATTATGGTAGATACTTAAAATAACACTTCCACTACAAATACAATGATGTAATGGCAGGCATTTATAACTTACGAAGCAATCCCAATAGATCTATCGAACAAATCTGTCTCTTGATTTGTTGTTGAATGGCTTCAAAGTGCCTACAGAAACAAGTGTTAACGACATTTTATGAGCAAAACCACATGTTACTCTAAAAAGATCATTCAAGAAATGAGAACATCATATAATGCTAGTAGATTTGAGAAAAATTATGAAAAATCAACTCATACTTGGTAACCAGGTCATGTGCAAGTTTGATTAGTTGCTGCTCCGAATCAGGGAATATTACTCGATAAGCACGTACAGCTTCCACAAATTCGTAAGTTGAAGCCTAAACCCAAAAAAAAAAAAAAAAAGAAAAAAAGAAAAAAAAAAGGAGTTTGATAAGCATGAACTAACTGCATAACGTAAAAATCAATAAATAAATAATTTTTTTTGAAAAAAAAAAGAGCAATAGTTGCATACGCTTAAGGAGAACAGGAAATTAGGTAGAACCACATGAAAAGCCTGCTCCTACATTTGTAATTAGATGCTTGTTTATACTCTATGCTACATTAACTCTCTAAATGTATGAAGTACCCATGTCCTCAACACTTTGGTAAAGGTATGGGATATGTGTCTAACATTTGTAGTTCGACTTTCACCTTGCAAGCATATTTAGTGATTTAAGATGATCAAAAAACTCCATATTATGCATGAAATGCTCTATGACTGCTTCTGAACACCATTTTACTCTAAAAAATGAAAGTAGTATACTGAAGAATATTAATATTTTTTTGTGTCCCTGTGTCCTTAGACATGGGATTAGATTACTCTAACACTTGGACACATAAATACCCACACCCGACATCCATCCATGTAACAGAGTTTACACTTAATACATGCCAGTGCCACTTGCCCAGTCTAGAATTGAGACTGCTCATCTCACTCCAAGTGCATTAACATCTGGAAGTGGTTTTGATATCAACAAACAAGGGGATAAATCAAATGAGAAACAGCCTCCTTTAGCATCACGAGGTTTGCACCCAAATGATAAGTTACTTGTACTTCCATTGTAGAGTACACACGCATAACTGTATGAAAATCACAAACCAATTAAATTCTCCACAAGGCTACATATGGATCAAGAGAACTTTGAAGTCATCAGAATGTTTAAAGTTCTTTGCAGGAAGAAGCAAATAAGCTGCATATTTTCAACTACTACTAGCCTCAATTGCACTTTGCACCCTTATACATAAACTTCCAAGAATATACCAACAAATAAGCAATTGAAAAAAATAAAAAGTTCTTAAAATTCATAAACTTCCAAGAATATACCCTACTGCATATTTTAACTACTCCATATGGAAGAACTGATAAATACAACAATACACCCAGATTCAAAGTTGATCACAAAAGATTTGATCATGAGCAAGGAGCAAAATTTCTCCACTAATTTAACAAAGAACATGTATTGGGCATTCAATAGGAAAAAGAACTGAAATTCTTTAGGATGATCATATCTTAACCTGAAGCAATATTTTTAATCGTTCTCTCCTTTAGTCCCATAGCAACACAAAGCGCAATTCTGTTTTCTGGTTTTATTTTTCAAGAACAACACAAATATTTGTTTGGTGAATCAAAAACAATTTTCAAAACATCATTTATGAAAACAACTTTCAAAACATCATTTATGAAAACAACCTCTACATATTAAGAAAGATAAAAAAATAAAAACTAAAAAAAATGATGGGTATTTTCGAACTTTCATTTGTTACTATTTTCGAGAACACAAAACCAAAGTCCAAAACGAAGAATCCCCTCTGTTTTTGTGTTTTCTAGAAAGCGAAAACAAAAAATAGGAAAATGAAAACATAACTAGAAGAATATTTCAATAATTTGATGATGATGAGCACTGAGGGGTACTGCTAAGCATATAACAAGAGCAACCTTTCCCCACCCAGTTTCCATGAATTTCTAAAGACTTAAAGGAGGGAAAGGTAGGCTTCAAATATCTAGAAGAATATTTCAATAATTTACTCTGTTTGTTACATCAAACTAAAAATTAAAAATCAAATTGAATATTTCAATAATATTCAATAATTTACTCTGTTTGTTACATCAAATATTCAATAATATTTCAATATTATGCAGTCTTCCTTTATCTTAATGTAGGTCTTTTCTCCCTCTAATAATAAAAATTAAAAATCAAACTTTTATTATTTCCGTTGTGAGAAATGTAAACGAAACATTAATAGCTTGATGTGTGTGCGTGAGAGAGAGGTGAGATACATCCACCAAATCCAAAACAATTAACTCAAAACAATGACAAATCAGAGATCTGAGTTCATACAAAACAAATGCATATATAATAAAAACTTACAGATTTGAGTTCTGCAACAAAAAAAAAGAGGCCGATTGAGCGAGATCTGGAGAGCTTCAAATCTGCGACAGGTTCTGAAATCGACAGATCTGAAATCGATCGAGAGTGTTTTAAATTGAGCGAGAGAAAGTGTTTGAAATCGAGCGAGAAGATTGGTTGAAATCGAGCGTTTCAAATTAGTGAGAGTGGGGGTTTTTGAGCTTCAAATCGAATGGGTTTCTGAGCGAGAGAGAGTCTGAGTTTAGATAACAAATTATGTGAGACTGAGAGGGAGACTGAGAGTTTAGATAACAAATCAAAAGGGTTTCTGAGCGAGAGAGAGTCTGAGTTTCAAAGCAAAACTTGTGTGAGACTGAGAGGGAAACTGAGAGTGAGACTGAGGGAGAGACGTTTGAAAGGGACGGAGTATTGAACGGTGTTCACAAGTTGACCCAAACGGTGTCGTTTGACTGAGATCTGATACAACGTTTTTAAAAACGTTGTATTTAAATAATCTATAATGGCGTTTTTCATAAACGCCATAAAAGAAGCGTTGCCGTACCCTACTTTTCCTGTAGTGATCTCTAAACATTTGGATAAAATTCAACATGTACCCAAATTTTCTTCAAAGTTTCAACTGACACCGAAGTGCCATATGAAGTTGACAAGATTCTTGGCCAATGAGTAGAACAGGGCTAATGTGAATTCCATCACGTTCATTCATTTAGTCTGCCTTCGAATAAAAAAAATTAAACATGATGTTGACAAATTTCAGTGAGTTCTTGGGTGGATGGCAGTCACATGGCCTCTCTGATGTTGATAGATTTTTAATGAATTCCTTGGCGTTCATACCCACCTCTCTAATGTTGATAAATTTAAGTGAGTTCTTGGGAGGATGGTGCTCATATCGCCTCTCTACTATTGACGGATCTGGATGCTTGTTGTGCTTCTAGCACAGCAGGTACTGTTGTGTTGTCTTATGGGATTATTTTGGGATTCATTTTGATAATCCAAATCATTCACATTTTAGAACATATTGAGTAAAACATACCTGTAAAAAATCAAATTAATCGGATATCGTTAACCCTTTCATTCACTCACATTTGTATTCATTTTAAAACTTTAAATTATAATGTCATTTATTTTTGTAGATTCAAATGTGAGTGGATGAAAGGGTTAACAATATCCGATTAACTTAATTTTTTTTTATAGGTATGTTCTATTCGATGTATTTTAAAATGTGAACGATTCAGATTATCAAAACGGACCTCAAAATGAGCCCATAGGCTAGCACAGCTGCCTGCTGTGCCCCAAGCATAATAGGCATCCCAAATCCGATGTTGACAGGTTTTTAACCAATTCCTTGGCGTTCATATGGCCACTCTGATGTTGACAAAGATTTTATGACCATCAAGTCAAATTTAGCTACGAGGCTTTATATGTATTATATAAACACACCCTTTGGTTTAGGCCACCGCATTCCTCTTTATCATCCATGGCTTCTAGTAGTAGTGTTCCATTTGTTGTACAAAATACTACTACAGAGCAGTGTTTCACCAATTTATGTTACTGTTGTCTAGAAGATCTAAACCAATTTGCTGTGAACCTTCGACAAGGACCTTTATGGCCTTTCACTACAAGAAAGAAGCTCTACCCTGCTCTTGTCAATGGCATGATGGTATTTACTGTCAGTGTTGATTTTTGACCACACAACCAAAAGAGGGAACTTAGCTGGAGAGCACCAGCAGAATAGATTAAGCCCAACAATTTGTAATAAGAATATGAGAATACCGCAGTAATTCGCCACCCGGGGACACTCTGACGATCAAGTTAGTAAACCTTTATCTCTCACAGATAGCAAATAGTATTTAAACTTACAAGAAAAAACTTACCTTTGACCCACGAGGGTACCTTGTTTTTATAACCAGGAGTGACTTGATCTCTTTAGAAGCCTCACTTCTGTGGACTTAGGCTCAATGCTCATCCTAGACTCTCAGCTAAATAGGGATAAACTCCCTATGAGCTTTATCCTTATCCAAACTAGAACCCTCTTTCGTCTAGGATTCTTGTTCCATATCCGTTTATCTCGGATTCCGGCATCTTCGCAAAAAACCTCGGTGTAACAACCCCGACTTATAATTAACTGTTAAACCATGATTAAGAATGCCTAATAAGTAATTATGAGGAAATTTTGTATTAATTGCATGTGTTATATGTTATTTGCATCTATATTTGTTTGTCATAGAAATATCTATTTGTGTTTCTGTCGTATTCTGCAAATTGAAGCCTTATCGGCATTTGATTACAAATTTGACTTGGTTTATGTGTTATTTGGAATTTTTGGAGTTTTATGGTAGGTTTGAGTGAAATTCGATTTGGAACGAAATAATTAGAATAAAATAATCACCATTGTTTAACTTAATCTAGGCTTAATTAATTAAGCCCTTAACTAAGCCTATATAAGACTTCCATATGTACTTTAACTTATCTTTCTTCTTCATTTTCTTGATACCAACCGTAGAGAGAGAGAGAGAGAGAGAGAGAGAGAGAGAGAGAGAGAGAATTGAGCTCAAACAAGAGAATTGGAAGAAATTTGAGGGAAATTAGTTAGGAGAACAAAAGATTTCGTCCCTTAGATTCATTTGAAGAATTGAGGTAAGAATTCAACTCCTAGGCATGACTTTAAGTTGTTTACTACAAGAATTGAAGAGAAGTAGGTTGTATAATAGTGGATTGAGCTTAAATAGATGAATTGAGCGTGAAATCATGCATTGCATGCATAATTCATGAAACTTTGAAGTTATTTTCTAAGAATTCTTACATGCATGCATTAATCATAGCTTGGTTTTGGAAGTTCATCATGTTTTACATCCATTTATCTCATTTGATCATGTTTTGGAAGGTTGAAGTTCATATCAACTCATGCATGTTTTGTTTTCCAAATTTCAAGCTTGAGTTTGAACAATTGGCATGCTTTTGGACCTTGATTTTGTAAAATGATCTTTAAAGTATGATGTTATACAAGTTTAGACATGTTTTCTCAAGTTTTGGGCCCAAAGGACGTGTTTTGAAGCTTTGAATTCGAGTTTTGAACGTAGAACTACAATCTGGAAATTTCAGAATTTGCACCCTCCGCTCGAGCGGTAGAGTCTGCACTCGAGCAAAGAATGTGAGTTCCCAATACTTTTGCAGAGTTTGGGGGTTGGCTTGAGTGACAGAGCCTACGCTTGAGCGACCACCTTTGCTTTTGACCCTCTGCTCGAGCAGCAGAAGTTGAACTCGAGCGTAAAATGAGAGCTCCCAGAAGTTTTACAAACTTTTGCATACCACTCGAGTGACCGAAGTTGCGCTCGAGCGGAGACCCTTTTTGTTCAGTCTTATGCTCGAGCGACAATCGAGTGTCCGTCGAGCAAAAAATTCATGCAACCAGTACTTTTGCAGACCTTACATGTCGCTTGAGCAACCGAAGTTGCGCTTGAGCGGATTGCTCTGTTTTTGAAATTTTGACTAAGTGTTTTGAAGCACATTTTGGCATCCTTATTGCATCTTAGGCATTCTTAAATCCTAATTAAGACATAATAATGAGGATAAAGGCTAGAAACACACTAAGAACGAAACAAAATAAGTTAAGTACTATCAGAGTGTGTGTTTCAATATGTGTATCTGTTATATGTTTGTGTAGGTCACACGTCGTGAGTTATTTTATCTATTTGTTGGGCTATTGAAGCTATCCGTGAGTAATAACTCCGTAAAACTATGTTCAATATGAAATACTTTCTAAACATTATGATATGATATGATCTGTTTCTGAAAAGAATGGTACAAAATGTTATTTTGAAATTACATGAATGATAGCCCAATTCTTTGAATTGTATTCGCGGTATCCTTAGCAAAGGTTCTCACTTAGGAGACGTAATACTGTGGCTTATGGTCATGAGGCCCTCGCCCAGGGGACATAATATTGTGGCTTATGGTCATGAGGCCCTCTCCCTGGGAAAACAATACCGTGGCAGGACACCATCGCTCAGGGGAAAAAATACCGTGACCTATATTATATGATACCCAGCACCGGAGGTTCCATTATGGAACTTGATATGAATGACCAATGTGATTTGTTAAGGCCAATGGGTGTACCATGCATGATTTGAATATGAATATAAATATGACTTTGTTTCTGATACGAATACGAACATGATTATGTTTCTGACTTGACAAGAGATTTGAAATTTGATTTTTGAATTTGTTATAGACATCATTCACTAAAATCGTTGCTCTGTTATTATTCACTAGACTCCAACTCACTATATTATTTATGTATGTAGGTGAGCTGGCACATGACCAGGCCTAAGTTGCTGTTTGGAGTATTGTTTTGGTCAGCTAGCCTCTATGCCTCCCGAGGAGGTTCCCGTTTTGTCATGGTCAAGTGTTTATGATAGATGTTTGGGACTTTTATATTTCTTATATTTTGACTAAATATTCTGTATTGTGGATATGATGACATAAGACCAATGTGTTAGTAACGTCACAGATATATATATATATAAGTTTTAAATTTTCTGTCCCGTGTATGTGTACACAACTCAATGGACTATATATGTTTTATATATTTGCTTTTGCAACCCCTTATTATGTGATGATCTGTTCGGAGGCCTTTGGTAATCCTAGGATTACTGGCCGGTTAGGACGTTAAACCTATAGGGACGGGTTTGGGTCGTGACACCCCGGCCTAGCCGAGATCATCTCAGCAAGCATGACCAGGCCACGTGGCACCTCGGCTGACACTTCGGCGTCACCTTAGCCACGTGCTGTCACTCATAAAATACTTCCCTATAACTGCCTCCTAGGTTTTGTTACCTCAGTAAACTAAGGTGATAAAACCTATATCATTCAATCATTCAATATGTTAGCTAACAACCATACAACTCCGACCTAGATCATGACTCATCTGCTTCAACAATCAAAATTCGAGTGCCTACCTTACCAAGAACCAAGCACCACTATTTTTTCAATCATCTCAACCGGGATCGCACTTATAGCCGAGGTCACAACCTCATTACTCAAGAATTTCAAGAATCACACGTGTTCCTAGTGCGCATAAGCTATCATGCACAATCGTTCTAACCGTTTCTTCCACGTGGCCCATTCTCACTGGTTCATACCTGACACGAGCTAATAGGTTGCGTCGTTTCTGTCCACGTCGCCTGACAGACACATCATCCAAGGCACCCTCATTATGTTTTGACATTTTTCCATATTTTTGACAAAACTCCCTCCCTCTCTCTCTCTCTCTCTCTCTCTCTCTCTCTCTCTCTCTCCCTGTCTCTTCACTTTTGCAAATTCAATTTCTCTCTTCGTCTCAGACTCTCTCTCAAAAATTTCTCTCTCTAAACTCCATTTTCAAGCCCTTCGAAGCTCTACAACTGTTTCATTTGTCTCATCCGGCGAGTTCTTCGTTGTTTGATTCCAGTCATCACCGTCATCTGACTCCGGCGAACCTCATCCCGGCATCCACTTCTTCGGCTTCATTTAGTAAGTCTCTGATTTCTTCTTTCCACTTTTAGTTTTCTACTGTTCTTTGAGTATGACACTATTGTGAATTGTTTATTCTCCAATATTCTTCATACCAAATTCTTTATTCCTTGATTTGCTTGCCATTTTTCATGCTCTAGACATTGTGAGTTAATTCGTGTTCTTGAATCTATATCCACACTTGTATTCTGTTTCTCTTCATCATTCGTTATACTGCCTTGTACTTTTTATTAAATGTCATAAATTAATGCTCACAAACATGTCAATGCCTCTGGTTTTGCACTTCTTGATTCTGAATCATGTTTATTTTCTGTTTTTCTTGCTTTGTTTCCAGATTTCTGCTTTCAAATATTGTTCACTTACATAGATCTTAGGTTTGGGATTTGATTTAGGAATCATTTAGGAAAATTGAAACAAACCCCACCTTTAGTTCTTCAAAAACCCTTACCCTAGTGCTCGTCTAGGGTTTTGCAGAGGTCTTCACACCTTTGTCAACTATTTTCTCTGAGATTTAGTACAAACTACTTCAAGCCGACATCATGGGGATGTTTAGGTGGAGGGTAGACACCCCAACTAAACTAGAATATTTTCGCTAGGAGTTCTCTATCCCAATCAACGTCCACCTCAGGTTGGCTGGGAAGGAGGACTCAATCATGCCTGGGAAGAATTACATGTCGTTTCTCATAGTTTCCATTATTGAGGGTGGAATTAGGTTTCCTCTGGAAATCCTTTTCAGAGAAGTCTTACACTTCTACAAGATTAACCCCATGCAACTAGCTGTCAGCACATTTAGGGTTATCAACGGTATTGTTGAATTGGCATGCCGAGAAAATGCTAGGGTCACCCTAGCTGATATCCAGTTTTGTTATATAATGTGTAGCCTCAAGTCTTCCAACGGTTACACCTATTACCTCAAGTCAAGATCCACCGCATACAAACTCATTGCTGACCTGCCTAATTCTAATAAAGGCACTGGAGACGACTACCTATTTGTCTCGGGCAATTAGGAGTTTGTGTCGAACGATGATCTTCACCTCTACCCTCTACGCCGAGGAGTTTTTAGAGAGGATGAGGGTAAGAATTTAGTCAAAGTCCCACTTTGCTGTACTTTGTGTGTTCATTTCTTTTATCAATTCTGATGTTCGCCTCTGGCTTTTTGCAGTTCAGCCTCAACTAAACAAGTCATTTTGGCAATCCTTCATTCCAAGCCCAGATTTGAAAAAACTCCTGGACCTTCCCATTGCGAAATGCAAGGCCCCCCATCCTATTGAATTACGTGCCAACGTACCGGTCTTCGCTCCTTGACGTTCCCAGAAAGAGCCAGACTCCTCCATCTACCTCAACTCTACCAGCTACCTCTTCTCTAAGGCCAAACCAGGCCTCCAGTTTTAACCCTGTAGAGCAGGTTTCATCTTCTACTACTGCCTAGCTCATTCCACTATCTCAACGTCGACGCCGACATTGTGTTCCAAACGCATCCGTCGGTCAAACCCAAAGTCGTAGACGTCGAGGTTCTAACTCGTTGGCCTATGATCCGGCGAATCCTCCCATCGCCCTACCCATAATCAACTTTGGCACCGATGTGACCATTGCAGCCATTGCCAAAGAGATGGGCCACAAAACCAATTGTGGCTGAAGATCTACTTGTCGGTTTGCCCGACGATGTATCCATGCAGTCTACGCCACCTTCCCACATAAAATTTTAAGCTTAGATTTCTATACATAAAATTTTATACATGTAATTTTAACCTTAGATTTCTATACATGTATTCAAAACATTCCTACTAATTTCCTAATTTATAATCAAGTACTAACCTTTGACCAACTAAATCATTGAGTTTTCTCTTGGGCTTTAGAACAGTCTTTTACTAGATGCCCTATCTTTCCACACTTCAAACATGCTCCGGTAAGTCGATGACACAACACCCTATGTCGCTTGTGACATGTTGAACATAATGGACGAAACTTACTACCTTGCTTAGAATTGCTTAACTCTTCTAGCACAAATTTCTTAGGCTTTTCCTTTGGTTCCTTCTTTGACTTCACACTTAACTTTTCCATTTGGTCTTGCCGTTTGTCATAGCATTGTTGCATAGCTTTCATTACTCCCTCAAGTACTTCCTCTACTTTGCCTAGTCGTTCTGCCAAAGTCTCAACTTCCATTTCGTGTTTACTTTTCACCATCTTTTCCGAATGATAGAAGAGAAGGGTTAAACACAAAATGATGGTTGATAACACTTGGGTTAATGTCAACTGACTTAGAATATAACACAAAACGCGTCATACACAAGTAGACATATACATGTAGGCATATAAGGACACTGGTAGGGTAACCTATTCATTCCCATGGAATTTTCCAAGAATTTCCAATTTGAAGTTATGCTGGCTAAATTTGATTCCAATCGGACTTTCAAGGTCATTCAACAAAGGCATGAGACTCTATGGTTTAACAATTATCATAATAGGTTCCTCGCCAAAATATACAGTCTTACATATCAAATAACTTTCTTATCCTCAATTACCATAATTTCACATACTTCATTGATCATCAAATTCCTTAATTTCCTGTAACTCCTCAAAAATTTGGGCAGGATATATCTATTTATGCTACAAAACCCACCTGATAGACAAACACATATATATTGCTAAGTAATCCATACATCCATTTCCATTAAATCCCAAATGCCAATTACATGTTGTTCACATCTCAATGCCCCAGTTCCAATCCCAAACATGCATTTTACAACAAGTATGAAATGGAAGCCAAACCGGTAGTAAGTGCCCTACAGGCTTACAAATTTATCCAAGAACATTCTTGGTTACACAAATTGAGTCTCGCTCATTACATCTTGAGCCCTTGGCTTTACAAATAACAAACATACACACATAAGGCATATTTAAGAAGCTCTTGCTTCCCAAAACTCCATCCACGCTATTGCCTTAGAGGAAGCATCTCACCTGTACCTGAAAATGGTATTCCCATATAGGGTGAACCAACAGCCCAGTGGAATAATCTAACACAATTTATGAGGTTTAGCAAGGGTATAAATACCACGTACATAAACAATACTGATCTTGAAACATCCACAAGACCTGCATATCCATATGTCACTAAGACCAACCTTATTCCATTTTCCTTTAATTTCATTTCCAGTTCATATAAGCTACTCAATTCATGAGTTAAGTTCGTTATCTTTCAACAATCAAAAATGAGACTATAACTCAATGATTTTCCAATTATGCAAATCTCACATAAACACTTCAAACCTGCCATTTTACGGATATTTCATCCGAAGGAATCGGCACCCATTTATATATAAAATTTCGGGTCTTTCACCCAGGACACTCCAGCCAACTTGCTTTAAATGGAGTCCAACCCCTTTCTCCTCCCAAACAAATATACATATGCAATGTATTTATAAACATAATCACATATGGAGTACATTCCCTTTCTCCTCCCAATAAACATACATATACAATATATCTATAACATGGTCATATTCAATGACACAAACAATGGATTAGCATTAAATCGCCTAATCTTCATGTAATTTCTACAACAATCATAGCTATCCTCCACCGATAGCCCAATTCAATTATTTCTAAAGAGATGTTCATTATCAAAATAAATAGTTTATTCAAAACTTCCATATGTGAGATAATACATATCCAATATCACCATTTATAATCACAACCTTCCAATTTCACGTTTTCAATGTTAATCCCAATTATTTATGCAAAATAATAATTTAATCAAAATTTGGGCAGAAACCCCCTTTCACCAAATATCAACCCAAATACCAAAATCAACTATTTTGGCACAACATAATCTTATATTCAAGCCTTGTAATAACCCACATTCTTGCCTTAGTCATGTTCATGTGCATTTGCATAATTTTGTCTTGTTAAGCTTGCATTTGTAGACTTTGACTTGTTTTGCCAAAGTAAAGGTCTCTGTCTTGTTTTGTGCTTATGTGATTTGCCTAAGTGTTGTATGCATGCTTTGTTCCTTTCTTGCTGTCTCAAGCCTAGGTCATGCCAAGCCTAAGTCATCTTAAGCTTAGGTCACACCTTTGAACCTCTTACACCTAGGACCATCTTGGAACCACTTTGGTTGACCTCCACCTTCACCCTAGCATATTGGCCGAGATGTCATCATCTAGGCTGAGGTGCACATCACCTAGGCCAAGATGTGTATCATCTAGGCCGAGATGTTATCATCTAGGCGTCCTAGATCCTTGATCCTTGCACCTAGTGATCTTGTTCCGGGACTGGAATGACCTAGACCGAGGTGTGGCATATCTAGGCCGAGGTGTGGCACAGCTAGGTCAAATGTTATCCTTCCTAGCCGAGATCATTGAGACCTTACTTGCCGAAGCCTATGTCCTGATCTGAGATCATTACCTACCGGAGTGCCTATGCCACCTTACTTGTTGTACACCTTTTGTCATGCTCTTGTCTTGTCATTCTGTCACCTTTTTTAGGAGAGCCAACCAGTCGTTGCCACGTGTCCCAGTAGAGGGTTAAGTCTGCTGGCAGTAGAGAAACCCACATCACTTTGTCATATCTTTGCCTTTATAGAGAGAGAAGCTCTAGGAAGAGGAAGAGAAGTTCTTAGAGAGAGAACTAGATTTCCAAGCTTGATCTTCACACCTTGAACCGTTAGATCCGTGTTTTGAGGTTAGATTCTTGATCTACTCTTGTTATTCTTTATGTTGATCCAATCACATTGCATGATCTAGCATGATTCATGAGCCATGCATTGATTTAAATCTTGTTTTAGAAAGAGAAAATGATGTTCTTGTGTTCTTGAAAGAAAACCATGTTTTGATCTGAAAGTTGTATCAAGATCCATGTTTTTGTGTTTGTTTTCATAAGATCTTCAAGTATGGGTAACCATGTCCATGTTTTCGAACTCATCTCATGAAATATCAGATTTTGGAATAAAAGTCATGATTTTAGCATTAAGAGGGAAACCCAGATTTCCAGACTTCACCTTTCCCTCGGTGTGGTCACTGAGACCACTCTTGCCTAGATCTCACACCTAGGCCAAGCATCGTATCTCACCTTGGCCTACCTTGCATGATCACTTGCACCTTAGTCTATCTTGCATGCACACCTAGGCTAACCACTGCACACCTAGGCCAACCATGGTACATCCTTGCCGGCACCTTGTAACACCTCGGCAGGCAGCTGCACACCGAAGCCTAGGTAACCACACCTCGGCCAAGACCTCTTGAGTTCACCCAGCTAGGTCATTTTTGCCTAGATCATTTCTGTGCATCCATTCCAAGACCTGGTTGGTACCCAGCATGCTTTTCCAAGAAGAAAAAGAGTATTTTGACTTCCAGCACATGTTTTACTTTGTCTTGACTTGGTTTTGGAAAGAAATGCTGGGATCATTTTCATTCATGTAAAGCTTGTTTTAAGGATGCATTGCACAACCATCTTTGAGCATTCCTTCTTGTCTTCTTGAAGTGCATTCAGTAGACTTTATTATGTATTTGTAGGTCTTGGATCCTTGCTTTAATCCCTACACCCGAAGAGCTATGTGAGTGGTATTTTTAATAAAGCTATGTTATAAAGTTTTGATAAAGCTTTGCTTCGTTTTGGAAAAGTATTTGATCAAGCATGAATGATTATCCCTAGTTTTTGTATCAAGTATTATCTTGTTTTGATGACATTCTTGGAAAGTCCTCCCATGCTAGGGGACTTTAAGCCCATGGAGCACCATGTTTGAGAGATCTCTGCCATCGACGGTCTTGTACGGATGGCCTCACTGACGGCCTTGTACGGGTGGATTTGTCTAATCGATTCTGGGTCGATTATTCCCTTGTTTTGTTCGGAATGTCATCCCCCATGTATTATGTAGATGTTATTAAACATCCCAAGAAGATTGAAAGATTTGATTAATGAACTTGATTCATCCCATATTTTGTTACAAGCTATGATATGTATTGTTTTGATAAAGATCTCGGATATCATTCATTCAAACCTTTATTAATTATATCATTTACTGAGTATCCAAGCTCACCCTCCCCTTTATATATATGTAGGTGGCAAGCAAGAAGGCAGTGATGCCTAAGATGTTATTTGCAATTTGTTTTGGGATTCATTTTACTAACCTCTTGAAGATTATGTTTCTTAGTTTTAATTCACTTCTTTTGTATATGTCGGCTTGAGAAGCCTTTTAATCAAGATGTAATATGTACTTTATTTTATTTGTATCCAAATTGTAAACCATGTTAAAATGTATGTCATTTTATTTAATCTATGCACAGCTCTTATGGACTACTTAGATTTAAATTTATTGCTTCTGCACATGTAAGCCCCATATATATACTCTGATTGTGTGTGAATCTTTGTAAGTTGGCCTTTGGTAATCTCGGATTACTGGCCATCACGGCACCATTTTACTAGGGGCGAAATGGGGTCGTGACAAGCCTCATACTCGTTTACCTCATATTCATCAAAACCCCTCTTTTCATTTTATACCCAAATCCTAGATTTGTCCAAACCACAACCAAATATCATCATCTATACACAATAGCAAATAACTAAGTTAAAAACCATATTAGAGTGTAGAAAATCCCTACCTCAAGTTTTGAAGAGAATCTGAGATGAAACCCCAAAATCTACAGTGTCGAAATTCGATCTCCACTACACACAATGAAGCCCTTAAGGTGATGACCAACTTTGGTGAAGAACTTAAGCCTAAATCCGAATGGATTTAGAGAAATCAACGAGAGAAGATGACATCTAGAGAGAGAAGCTCTAGACCTAGATATTTGGAGAGTTTTAGCGAGAGGGGGGGCTGCAAAAAGTGATCTGAAACCCTAATTTACAGACTGATGTAATAAGGTCACTCGAGAGTGAAATACACTTCCCGTAAGCAATTTCGAATGCATTTTGCACTTTTGCTTTCGGCGAAGTTGACCGGGTCAAAATCGGGATCGCTACATTTCCCAAATATTCTCATAGTTTAATTTGACATATAACCCATATAGCTTTCTTGACTTCCATTAAAGATTCTAATTCCCTCATAATACCATGTTTCCACAAATCAACAGATTTGTGTTCACCAATGTTCAAGTCATAAATTCTGATTTCCTTCTAACATTGGAAATCCTCCAATAATTCTTATCTTTTAGCCTCATTACTAAACTTATTAAACACATCCAGTTTCCTTATAATTATCAAAAGTCCATAGCAGTTCTTAATTCTGAGTTTCAATACTGAAATGTATTACACAAACATATATACATATTTCTAAATGCACAATTACTTACTTATTTACTATATGCATAGAACTTAAATCAGTTATAGACATTCTAATGCTCAATGGACACGTGTGTGTGATATTAACTCGTGCTCTGATACCACTCTATCACGACCCAAACTCGCCCCTATAGGTTTAGCATCGTAACTGGCCAGTAATCCTGGGATTACCGAAGGCCACTGAGACAGATTAACATAATATTAGGGCCTAACAGAAGCAAATAGAAAATATACAACGTCTATTAAGCTGTGTAGACTTATATGAAATAGAAAAATTTTAAACTATATATTCATACATTTACACATCATCATATATATAAGCTAGACAAAAAAAGGGACTTAGCCCTATTTACATAATAAACAAAAACTTGTTTAACCAATCAAGAAAACAAAACTTAAACTTTAATCACATAGTCATAACCACTTGACATATCCGGAACCTCCACGAGAGGCACATAGGTTGGCTGACAAAAACAGATTCCAGGCAGATGCCTCTAAGCTTGGTCACACGCCTGATCACCTACATACATAAATAATACAGTGAGCTGGAGCCCAGTGAATAATAATAAAGTAAAGGGTTTTAATGAATGATGTCCATCACAAAGTCAGAAATTAAAGTTTATATCAAAAATAGATTCTTATTAGAAACAGAGTCTTATGTATATTCAGATTTCAATCAGAAACAGGTTCATATTCATATTCTTATTTAAATCATATACAGAAATCAGAGTTCATGCTTAATCATCCATGGTACATCCATTAGCGTTATCATGCTTGTCAGTTCTATTAAAGAACCTTCGGTATCGGGAAACTTGTAACATACTTGAGCCACGGTATTATTACCCCTCGAGAAAGGGCCTTGAGACCACGATATTATTACCCCCAGGCAAGCGCTATGAGACCATGTTATTGTTACCCCCGGGCAAGGGCCTTGTACTTATAGACCACAGTATTATTACCCCCGGGTAAGGGCCTTGTGCTAAGGATGCCACGAATACATTTCAAAAATTTGGACAATCATTCATTCATACAAAATATCGCATTTCAAAAAACTGATCATTTAATAGCATCAGAAAATAATTAAAGTTAAATGTAATTTTACAGAGTTATTATTCACAGACAGTTGTAGAAGCAGATTGGATAGATTGGGCAAATCAGATAAATCAGGCAGACAATAGCACGTGACCTACACAAACAGATAACATATACACATTGAAACACAATATCAATTCCTTTATCAAACTTGACTTTTATTGTCTTTTTCTATCTAAGTAGTCCGAAGTTCTACTACGCTCATTCTTCTTTTCTTTTCTTTTTTATTCAAATGGATCAGGCTCTTATTTCACATATTCTTTCATTACCACATCCCTATTTTCTAAATAGAGCGATTTCATACTTGGCTTCTTAATTAATCACTATTAAATCAGTGATTTATTCCTTAACCAATTAATTTATGTTGATTGTTAGTTTACTAATCTTGTTGAGTCATAATTCTTGCCTAAGAATGCTTGGAAGTGAAAGAGAACAAAAATCGAAATATGAAACAACTTTTCAAAATTTTCTGAAATAGGACTCTTCGCTCGAGCGCAACATTGGTCGCTCGAGCGGACCCCTTGGTCTGCAAAAATACTGGTTGCTTCCATTCTACGCTCGAGCAACAACTTCTTTGCTCGAGCAATGATGACAAATTTTGAGTTTTCCAGAATGTTGTTTAAACTTCAAAACACATTATCAAGGCTCCAAATTCATGCATGACTCACTTGAATATGCAAAAACATTCCCAATTCATATATTTAAAGTTAATTCCATGATTTTAATTCAAATTTAAACCTTGGATTTCATGTTTAAAAATCATCTTTCAATTCTTTCTTTGTTTAATGAAACTTAAAATTGAATCTATAAAGCCCTTTCAAAAATATTGAATGTATGAAATTTAAATCAAAATCAAACTAATTTTTTATTCTCAAATATAAATTATAATTTATTTCCATATTTGTCCAAATTTAATTTCATTCATTTTCTTCATATCAAGCCCAATTTTAAATCCACAAATTCTAAAACATGAATTGATCTTCCAAAACTCTTAAAAATTCATGATGCATGTACAATTAAAACTCAATTTCATGTTGAGACAACTAAATTCAAACCCAAAGTAATTAATTTCTAATTTAACTTCTTGAACATAGCTCCAATTCTTGATTTTCTTTTTAATTACATAAAATTAACTTCAAACTCTTTTCTATTTTCCTTCGAAACATGAAATTAAAGTTATAAACTTCTTAGAAAATGATTTGCATGGATGAAACATTTATCAAAATCCAACCAATTCTACATTATTAAGCTCAAACCATAATTAAAATCTTGAATTGCTCTAATCTAGATTTTTATTAATTTTTCTCATATCAAATCCAAATTCAAACTCATAAAACATAAATTAAAATCTCAAAACCTTGAAATTCCATGATGCATGTTAAGATAGAATTCAAATTACATGGAAGAGTGAAGAAATTAAACTCAAATAATGAAATTCCTAAGTTATTTCTTTGATTCTTCAACTTAATGTAATTTCTTCATTCTTTTCTTAATTTCTTTCTATTATATGAGTTTGAACCCAATTACTTCTTGATTTGAGATGTATGGGAGGATTTACTACAAGATTGGAGTTAGAAATCTTACCTAGAGTTGTTGAATGATTAAATCTCATCACAAATTCTTGAGTCTTCTTTCCTTTCTTTATTTCTCCTCTGCTTTCTTAGTTGTTTATCTTGAATTATCACTCTTTAGCAAACTCTTTTCCAGCAACAAAGATAAGGTGAGCTCTCTCTCTCTCTCTCTCTCTCTCTCTCTCTCGGTTTTCTTCTCTTTTTCTTTTTGAGTTCTTGGACTCAATGATATACTCCACTCTTCAATTCATCACATTACACATATTACTTACATCCTCTGTTTTTTATTACACGTGCACACACACTCTTGTAGCACTTACATCACAACACTTTAACATGCACACACCCACAAAATTTTCTCTACACACCCACACCCAAATACACTCTCAATTCTAGGTTGTTCCATAATTCAATTTTTAGTCTTAAAAAAAATCTTAATTAGCACATAATTAAATTAGTCATAGCTAATCATAAATCCCACATAATTTAATTTGTCTAATTTGACTTCCATTAAAGCCCAATTAATTATATTTAATTTTTCTAATTTGAATTAGATTTTTAATCAAACTCCCAAAAGGCTCCAAATGTCAAATTAAACTTATCACCACCCTCAATTTTGGTTCTCACATCATTAAGGTCTTCAATTTTAAATCAAACCCAAAATCTCCGTCAATGAATTACATATTCAATTGTACATTTCATAAATAAATTTAATTCATAATAATCTTAATTCTGAATTCCTATAACTTAACTAACTTCAATTCAGACCCAATTAATCAAATCTTAATTTTATAAATCTAAATCAAATATTTAATTAAACTCCTATATGGTCCGACACTCGAAATTAAAATAATTCAATTCACCATTTGTACTATCTTGAGTCATTTAGGCTTTCAATTTCTAATTCTAAAATAAATCCTCAGTAGAATTACTTATGAATCAGCCTCCATAATTTTTCATAAATCCCAGATTAAATTAGAATAATTAGCAATTAAAATTCAATCTCCTTAATTAATTAAGTGCAAACCATTATACATGGTGGGGTTATCACAGAAGGAGTCCCTGATGTAGATATTGCACGGTTTTGGTTTTTATTCCTCCTTCTACTCTGCTAGTGTGGGGTTCTTGGGCCCTAGTTGGGTTTCTTCTTATTCTTCTAGACATCCCAAGTCGCGACTCACCAAAACCGCCTTAGGATCACGCCAAGAGTGAACTCGGCCACAAAGTCGGCTAGAACCTAGCCCTTGATTGTTGTTCTTGGCCTGAATTCCAAGTCGTATTGGCCCAGCATCATTGCCCATCTGGTGACTCTGCCTATCAAGTTCCCATGTTGCAGCAGGGATTTTAGGGGATGCTTTGTCAATACCACAAGCTTGTGGGCTTGAAAGCAGTGGTTTAACTTTTTTGAGGCCATTACTAAGGCCAATGTCAATTTTTCCAGAGGCAAGTACCTGGTTTCTGTACTTGCTAGGGTCTTACTGACATAGTACACTGCCTTCTGCTCTCTTTCTTCTTCTCAGGTCACCACGACACTCACGATGTGGTTTGACACTGCTAGGTACAAAAATAATTCCTCTCCTATTATTGGATTTGACAATACTGGAGCTATTGTTAGGTATTTTTTCAAGTCGTCCAGGGCGACTTCACATTCTTCTGTCCACAAAAAATCTGTGGCCTTCTTCAACAATTGAAAAAATGGTTTGCACTTATCAAAAGTTCGGCTAATGAACCTATTCAAGGCCACTGCCCTTCCAGTCAGTATCTGTACTTGCTTGGCTGTTGCCGGGCTCTTCAAGTCAATGATGGCATTGATCTGATCTGGACTTGCTTCAATGCCCCTTCTGGTGACCAAGTATCCTAGGAACTTACTGGATCTAACTCTAAATACACATTTCGAGACATTGAGTTGAAGCCGATATGATCTCAAGATGTCAAAGACTGCCTTCAAGTCAGCCAGATGGTTCCCAGGTTCCTTGATTTTCATAACCATATCGTCTATGTAAACGTCTACTGTCTTTCCAATCAGATGTTTGAACATCTTGGTGACCAGTCTTTGGTAGGTCGCTCCTACATTCTTCAACCCGAAAGGCATTACTCTGTAAAAATAGAGTCCTTTAGGGGTGATGAATGTCGTCTTCTCTTCATCTAAGGCATACATTACTATCTGGTGGTAGCCTCTGTATGCATCCAAAAATTTCATCCTGCCATGCCCTGAAGTGGTATCTACCAGTTGAGCAGTCTTGGGCAGTGGGAAACTGTCTTTAGGGCAAGCCTTATTCAAGCTCATGAAGTCCACACATACCCTCCACTTTTCATTCTTCTTTTTCTTCACCACTCCTGTATTAGATCACTAGGTGGGATAATTTACCTCTTTGATGGCCTGTGCCTCTAATAGCTTGTCCACTTCTTCCTCAATTCCTGTACATGTATCAATGTTGGCCTTCTTGCTCTCTGAATTACTGGTTTTGCTAACCGGTCCACGTTAAGTCTATAACAGGTGACCTCGGGGCTAATCCTCGGCATTTCATAAGGCGTCCAGGCAAACACTTCTATGTTCTTCCTAAAAAAAGCCTCTAGTTCTCTTTTTTCTTCTTCGACTGAGCCACAGCTAAGAAGGAAAAAACGTTCATCATCCCCTTCTTATACTAGAACCTTCTTCAGTGGGTTTTCACTCTTCTCGGCAGGTTCTTTGCCAACATCATCCAAGATCTCATGGTCATTGCTTTCAATTTCTGCACTTTTTGCTTCCCTTACATTACAAGTGTACTTCATTGCTGCCATGGAGTAATTCTTCGTCTGTACTTGGTCCCTCCTTACTTCTTTAATCCCTTGATCAGTCGGGAATCGCAACAGCTGGTACAGTGTGGAGGGAACAACCCTCATTGCATGCAACCAAGGTCGTCCCAAAATGATATTGTACGGGGAGGGAGTATCTATCACATTGAACTCAGTTTATTACCTTTTTGCTTCTTGCCTGACTTCCAGGTTCGTGGCTCCCAAAGGCCATGTCTACGTCCCGTTGAATCCTACCATGGGGTTGTCAAACTACTTTAAATCATCTAGGTAAAGGCCAAGCTCCTTGTAATATCTGACATACATGATGTCATAAGAACTGCCTTGATCGATCAGTATGCGCCTCACCTGGCAATCTGCAATCTTTAGAGTTACCACCAGGGCATTATTGTGTAGATGCTGCACCATATCTAAATCGGCCTCAGTGAAAGAAATCATCGATCTCTGATATTCGTTTGTTGTGGGCTTCTTTTGCTGGACCTAATATACATTTTATAGGTGCCTTAGCCTCTGGGTCTTTGTAGGCGCGCCCTTGGGCCTCACTCTACAGTTCGGACTCCCTTTTGTTGTCGGTTCTTAATCTGAACCAAAGAGTCCAAATCTGGCAAATCGTTTTGAGAAAACAGATTTTTTGAAAAGAAGTGCCAAACATGGACTGCTTTGCCAGATACAGAGTCGCCACCTAAATATTTTTTTTAATGGGGAAATTTAGGAAACCCTGACTCGGTGCTAAAGGCCACGTGTCCGTCATCACCAAAGTTGCCTTGGCTCGGGAACTTGGGTACGATTGGGGAAGGTCAGCTATGAGCACCCCCTCTCGCCCGGTCCGAAGACCGGCCTCTACTAACCATGATATCCATTTTTGAAAACGTTATGTGCTCTTATACCAGTTATTAGCCTAGAATTACTATGTTATGCGCACAGCAAACAAGTATAGACTAGATTGCCTAATTTGGAAATAAGCATTGCATATCCGTTTGTCTTGAAAAACACTTTGAATTTTGCTACTCGCAAGTAGGCTAAAATACGGATTTCAACGAGTTTTTCCAACTCAAACAATCCAACCTTCACCCACAGGCAATCAAACAGTAATATCACATAAGCATCTAGCCGCATGGTAAGCATGCTATTATGGCAACATTCACACGCATGTGGGATGCTAAAGCATAAGATACTCACAGTGTACTCCGTGCCAAAATAGTAAACTAGTTAGCAAACATGCATGGTCCTAGTTCATGTTAAATTGACTAATGCAACACACGCGGGATGCAATTAGGGTAGGCTCGGCTAACCTAAACATGACATGTGAAATGCAATCAATTGATGCACGTATTCAATCCGGAATTGAAGTACAAATGCAGTTAGCATGATGTACCGAGCCCGGTGCATGCAAGACAAATGTATGGATGCACGCATGCATAGCATAAGGTATGCTAATTTAAACATGCCCTAATCTACCATCATAAGCGGGTAAATAAAAGGGAAGAAAGAAGTGGGGATTGGAAGACATGCACGCACACGCACCCACACTTATTACAGATTTGCCCTCGCTCGGAGGGACCGAAAGAATAATATAATTCAAATAATGAGTTAACTATCCTAGCGAATTGATTATTACAGACCAACTAAATTAATTAAGCAAATTAATTAAGTTAAGAAAGCAAGAAAAAGGGCCTCGGGAAGAGGGCTCAATGCACGCATGCTCGGGTCTTGCTCGGAAGTCCACCGCCATGCGTAGGCTGCCTCTGTTTTCTCTGCTCTGCCCCTCTGAAGACTGCCAAAGTCTCAGGATTGCTTCCCTGGACATTAGAAAACACCACCGGCTGAGGAGATTTGCCACCGGCAGTGGGATGTGGTCATCGGCTGAGAATGCATCCATCGGCCACCAATGGATTGCCGGTCGGCACTTAACACTGCCGATCGGCAAATAATGCCTGCAGAACCTGCAATTGACAGCAGCAGAGGGCAAGGCATAGCATGGCGATGTAATCCAGACAATGTATGCACCAACCAAGCTCCTTATCATGCGTATGACTCAAAGGGGCATGGTCCTTGGTTCTCAGACCACCAATCGCGCATTTCAATGCGTGATGGCCCAAGAGCACCAAGTTATGCATGTTGCTTTCAAATGTAATGCAAACCAACAAACAAAAGGCCCAATTCCTATCACCAAATCAAGGAACAATGTGTGTATGCAAGATGCAATGCTACTTAGGCATGCAAGCTAAGGATGCAACATGAGAATGCAATGCACCCTATACACTAGGCATGCAACCTATACAAGCAAACATGCAAGTCATGAGGCAATGCAAACCAATGAAAAGATGGACTTAAACATGATTTAGGCAGCTCTAATTAGGCTTAAAATCAGTGGCCAAAATGCTCAAACATGAGGGCTAAATACACATACACACATGCACATGTTAGGACCTAACACTTAGGCATGAACAAGCAACCTCTAAGCGCACTTAAAAGAGCCTAGTCAAGGACAATTAGCATGCATAGGAAGCTCTGAAAATCATGCTATAAGAGGTGCCGAACCAACTTAAACAAGACAAACATTAGCATGCAACCAAGCCCAAAGCCTAAGGCTCACCAAAGAGGCAATGGACCACACTTAATGTAATCACACATGGCAAGACTTAAATGACCAAAACAGAGTTTTAGCACATAAAACCAAGCCCAAAGGACCACTTAGATGGCATCTAAATGACTTGAATTCAAAAGCATGCACAATGACCAAACATGGGGTATACAACACAAGCTTTCAAAGCATTAAAGAGGTGTCCAAGGCAAGCATACAAGCATGTTAAATGGACTGAAATAATGCTATAAATGGTGCCAAACCACTAAATCAAAGCAAGCAATGCATGCTATACAATTGCATACTTAAGCCTACAAGCTAACAATGTAAAGGAGCTACACAAAGCATGCCATGGTCGACCAAAACAGCCATGGACAGACCTTAAACATGGCAAAATAAACACAAAACCTTCACAAGGCTAAGCCTAAAACATGCTAGAACTATGGTTTACAACCTAAGGCATATTAAGGCAACAACAAGGCATTACATGGCATGTATGTTAAACTAACATGGTGTACCAAAACCAACTTAATACAAAGTTATATTATGGAAATATAAGCATAAAATATAGCCATGGAATAATCAACAAACACTCAAACATGATGCTCCCTCAAGAGGCCAAAATGGGTCCGTTTCAAGGACAATAAGGAGAGGGGGTGGCCCTCTCCTTCTTGAGACTTCAAGGCACCATCCTTACCACTAAAATCCCTCAAGATTTCAGTGGTGAGGAGGCCCAAACACCAAAGTCTCGGAGCTCACTCAAAATAGCACAAAATGGGGCCCCTCAAGGCTTAAGAGGGGTCAAACACCTCCAAACCACAAAACCCTCTAAACAAACAATTTAGAGGGCCCAAAAAAATAACTTTTTTGTATTATACACTAAGCACAAAAACAGTTACAAGATGGTCAAAAGTAGGATACAAAAATGGGGTAAAAAGGACTAGTTTCTTACCCTTGAAGCCTTTCTTCAACAATGGTGATCTTGTTGCTCCTTCAAGCTCAAATCCAGCCAAGAACACTAAGAACAAACCTCTGGTCCTTCAAAAGCCAAGAAAAGGTGGAACACTATGTGTTTGTGTGCAATAGTAAGACACAAACACACTAAGCACAAAAGAGGGAAAAAGAGAGATAGAATAGCTACAACTATCTTAACCCTAGAACCAGAGCTCTCCTCTGTGTTTTTCCAACCAAAATCTCTAACCCTCAAGCCAAGAGAAGAGCCCTCCTCTTATAGGCAAACAATCTTGTAAAGCTTGTTCAATAAGCTTACAAGAGGAGCATCCCTCCATACACGTGTATGGAGGGGAACAAAATGCCACACAGCTGTCCTAAAATATTTGTAAAAGCAGATGAACAGTAGTCAGCTGCTCAAAATTGCCATTTTGACAAAATTGATGGCCAGTCGGCCAAAAAGAGTGCCAATCGGCCAAATATATGGCCGATGGGCACAAACAGCAGCCGGTGGCCTCAAGCCACGGCCGGTGATGTGTGGGGAGACCTCACAAGGCATCCCCTGCCCTTCCAAGGCAAAACACAAGTGTTTGGTGCAAAACCAGACACAAAACGGTTGAGTTCGGAGATCCTGAGGCAAGGCGCGTAGCCGAGACCTCCGGGAACTCCAAACGAACGCAAACATGGATAATCACCGGGTGTTCAAACGGTGACGTCCAAGTCTTGAGGACGGTCAAAAATGGGGTGTCTACAGTCTTCCATCGAACCTCATTCTCATTGACCTTCGAGTAAATCATATTGATTACTCGAGGTCCATCTACCTGCTGCGGTGGTGGTGGTGAAGGTGGTGCTGCCAGTGCCTGGGGCAGCTTTGTATGCTCTTCCCTTGTCCTTGCCTTATCTACAAGGTCTCTCAGGTGCCCCTGTCTGACCAGATCTTTCAAGTGTGACTTCAAAGCCCTGGATCCCTGAGTTAGGTGTCTATCCTCATTAGGGTAGGCACAGCACTTCCCAATGCTCCTGTCCATGAATTCGCCTGGGATCTTCTCCAATACTCTATAATATGGCTGGTTCTTGATCCTCTCCAAAACTTTATAGATCAGGATCCTGAACATAGTGTTCTGCCTGCATAGCCTTTGCTCCTGTTTTCTGCCTGTCAACACTGATATTTCCTCAGCCTCGCTTCAGCAAGTCGTTCCTCCTTTCTTGCTTTGGTGTCCTTATTCCTTGTGTGTCTTTTTCTACTTTGGCATAATTCTTAATCTGTGCCATGAGCTTTTCCATGCTATTCGGTAAGGTTTTTGCAAGTGATTTTCGAAGTGAGCATTTATCATTCAGGCCGTTCTTGAAAGACAGTACACCTCCTAATATCTCTTGGCGTAAGCCTTAAGGCCATCGCCATCACTGATCTTCAAAGTCAATAAGGATTCTACCTTCAGTGGCTACGATTTGTTCGTAACAAACCTGGACACAAACATCTTGGCCAGGCCTTCACAATTCTTTACAGTTCCTTTCGACAACTTATGGAACCAATCTAATGCTATCTCCCCAAAGGATGAGGGGAATACCTTGCATAGTAGCTACTCACTTCCGCTCTACAAAGCCATTGAATTTAAATACAAACCAACACGAAAGTTTAGATCAGACTTACTGTCATAGATCTGAAACCTCGGCATGTTGAAGCTCTTTGGGTCCTCGAAACATATCCAGTTTCCCCAAGAATAGCGTCCTCGGCTTGACGGTAGATGTGATCTTGGCGTTCTGTCGCTTTCTCTGGAGGTAATCTCTCACATCCTCATTCGTTTTACCGGGAGCTCAGCTATCAATAGATTTGAGCTTCTTTGGCATGCTGCTCCCAGTGTAATTGTGCGTCCTCTTGGACTTCCCTTCGTCCACTGCATCAAAATAGAGGCCTTTCCCTTGGATATGTCGAGATTCTTTGACATAGGTCCCCTTGGTTCGTGGTGTCTTCTACGACTCACCTTGTACTAACTCTATTCGCCTGACATCCCGTGACGGCCAATATGAGTGCTCCTGTCCTTTGCCATGCTGTAGGACTTCTAGGATCGTTTTTTGTCCCCCTTTCTGGGCATCAGCCTTAGTTACTGGTACCGGTGTGTCCTACAACGAGAATGGTGGCTGCATCACGCTGTTTTGCATCATAAAGTTGACCACTGACTGTAGGTCTGCCAACTTGTTTGCCATTCCTTTTATCTCCACATCCCTCCTCAAGCATCTATCCTTTCATACTTGGAAGTCGATTTCATTGTAATACTCATCTTGGCCTCCCTTCTTCAAGACGTTACGCTATTTGCCAGTGTCCTTTTTCCCGAGGTTTGGTTCCTGTACTCCTTCATTACGGTTTTCTTCCCTGGCATTAGGATCCATATGCTCTTCGCTCTCACTATGGATGTCGTCATTTGTCTTCTCTTCTTGCCCATTGTTGGCTATCTATTCTCCTTAAGTTTTCACAGACGGTGCCAAATTATGGTTGTTGATTGGAGAGCACCAGCAGAATAGATTAAACCCAACAATCTGTAACAAGAAAATGAGAATACCGTGATGGTTCACTACCCGGGGGCACTCTGATAATCAAGTCAGTAAACCTTTATCTCTCACAAATAGCAAATAGTACTTAAACTCACAAGAAAGAACTTACCTTCGACCCACGAGCGTGCCTTGCGTTTATAACCAACAATGACCTAATCCCTTTAGAAGCCTCACTTCAGTGGATTCAGGTTCAATGATCATCCTGGATTGTAACAACCCCGACCTATGATTAACGTACAATCCATGATTAAGAAGGCTTAATAAGTAATTAAAGTGGAATCTTGGATTACTTGCATGTGTATTGCCTTATTTGTGTTTATATTTGTCTAATGTAGAAAGATCTGTTCATGTTTTCATTTCGGTTTGCGAATTAAAGGCCTTATCGGCATCCGATTCAGAAATTGACTTGATTTATGTGTTATTTTGAATTTTTAGAATTTTATAGTAGGTTCAATTGAAATTTGAATCGGAACGAATTAATTAGAATAAAATAGGTGGAATTCACTAAGCCTAACCAAGTTTAAATAAGTTTAATTAATTCAAGCCTATATAAGGCACAAGTGAGTCCTTGATTACACTTTACACACTCATCCCTTCATCTTTGAACATAAAAAATGTGAGAGAGAGAAGGAGAAAGAGAGATCAAGGGGAGAGCTTGGAAGCCAAGGAAATGAAGAAGAATTGTAGAGAATTCGAGGTGTTGACCTTAGAGACTTAACCATTTGGACATCTTGAACACAATTAAGCTTCTAAGGTAAGAATTTCTAGTTTCTAGTTTTATAATTTAGTTGGTTGAGGCAAGAAATCAAGTGAGATGGGTGAATTACACAAGAATTGAGCTAAAGGTTGGAATTGAGAATCAATTCATGCATGCATGTCCAATTTGAACACAAATTGAGTTTGTTTCCAAGAATTTACACATGTATGTATTCATTCTAGTGTAGTTTTGACAATTAGTCTCTTTGCACACCCTTTGACCTCATTTGATCATATTTTGAAAGGTTGGAAGTTATGTGAACTCATGCATGTATTGTTTTGCAAAGTTTCAAGTTTGATTTTGAACAATTGGCAAGCTCTTGGGCCATGATTTCATGAAATAATCGTTAATTCATCATATTTTACAAGTTTACAAGTGTTTTCTCAAGTTTTGGGGCCCAAGAGTTATGTTTTAAGGGGTTAAATTAGAGTTCGGAGCTTGGGAATGCAATTTGGAAATTCCAGATTCTGCATTTCCGCTCGAGCAACCAGAAGTCCGCTTGAGCGTGAAATGCATGCTTCCAGAAGTTTACCATTTTGCAAATCGCTCGAGCAACAAGAGTTGTGCTCGAGCGAGGACTTGAGTCTCACGCTCGAGCGACCGTCGAGCGTTCGTCGAGCATGAAAATCACATAACCAGTACTTTTTCAAAATTTGCAGACCGCTTGAGCAAAGGATGTTGCACTTAAGCGGACCTTCACATGTTTGCATGTCCGCTCGAGCGAAGGAAGTTGTGCTTGAGCGAGACCCCTATTTTCAACAAGTTTTGTTAAACGTGTTCAAGTGCATTTTAGCATCCTCATTACATCCTAGGCATTCCTAGGCCAAGATTAAGACACAATAATGAGGATAAGACTTAGAAAACACATGAAGAGCAAAGTGAAATAAGTTACATATTATCCGGACGTGTGTTCCAATGTGTATATCTGTTATGTTATAGGTCACGCACCATAAATCATCTGAATTGTCTGTTTTGTCTGTTCTACAAGTAGCGCCCTCTGTGAGTAATAACTTTGTAAAGCTATGTTTAATTTATAAGTATTTTCTGAATATGGAATAAGATCTATTTTATGTAATGTTATGTTCTGTATAATGAATGATTGTCCAATTCTGACAAATATCTATAGTATTAATTCTGTGAATCAAGCATGCTATTTGTACCCGGACCGAAGTTTCCCTTATGGAATTGATAAGTTATCTACACCCAGCTGGAGGTTCCTTTATGGAACTAACAAGTTATGTAACAACCCTCCCTTCATCTTAGTCATGCTCTCATGCATTATACAACTTTGTCTTGTTAAGTTTGCCTTGCAAGTCTTGTCTCGTTTTGCTTAAGTGTTTCTTGCATATTTGTACTTTGCTTGGTGTGAGTTTAGCCGAGGTCATCCTAAGCCTAGGTCACCTTTGAACCTCTCACGACTAAGACCGTCTTGGGGATTTCTTTGGTTGACCTCCACCTTCAACTGGCATGTTGGCCGGGATGTCACTGTCTAGGCCGAGATGTGTGTTATCTAGGCCGAGATGTTACCCTTGAACCGAAGTGATCTTGCTCCTGGACTGGTACGACCTAGACCGAGGTGTGGCACATCTAGGCCGAGGTGTGGCACAGCTAGGCCAAGTGTTGTCCTTTCTGGCCGAGGTCATTGTTCCTTGCTTGCCGAAGTCTCGTTATTAGCCGATGTCATTACTTGCCGGAGTAACCTTGCCGCCTAGCTTATTGAACACACTTTGTCATAGTCTTGTCTTGTCAATCAGTCACCTTTTTGAGTTAAACCAACCAACCATTGCCACGTGTCCAGGCTGAGTGTTAAGTCAACCGGCAAGCCCAGTAATGTATCATTTTGCATCATATCTTTATTCTTGATGAGAGAGAAGCTCTAGGAAGAAGGAGAAGTTTTAGAGTGAGAGAGTAGATTTTCGAGCCTGATTCCTAGAGATCAAACTGTTAGATTCGAGTTTTGAGGTTAGAATCTTAATCTACTCTTGTTGTTCTTATTGATCATCTAGCTGCATTGCATGATCAAACCCGTTCTGCATGCCATGCATTGATTTAAAGTTTTTCTTTAGAAAGAGAAAGTGTTATTCATGTGTACTTGAATGGAAGTCTCGTTTGATCCGAAAGTTTGTAACAAGTTCCATGTTTTGAGTTTGTTTCCATAAGATCTTCAAGTATGGGTACCCAGGTCCATGTTTTTGAACTTATAGCATGAAAATCCCATGTTTGGAAATAACAAGTTGTGATTGAGCATTCATGTTTTTCATGTTCTTCATGTTCTTCATGTTCATGTTCCTCATGTTCTTCAGAAGAGGGAAACCCAGTTTTTCCCGACTTCATATCCTTGAATGTGGTCATGTTCTTCAGAAGAGGGAAACCCAGTTTTTCCCAACTTCATATCCTTGAATGTGGCCCTCGGGACCACACCTCGGCGAGAAGGTGTGGAACCTCGGCTTAGACTTGGTTGGTGCCCAGCATGTTTTCCCGAGATGAGAAACGGTGTTTCATTTTGATTTGACTTAGTTTTTGAAGAATGCCGAGATCATCTGTATGCATGTGAAACTTGTTTGAAAGTGCATTCAACAGATTTCTGCCATGTGTTTGTAGGACTTGGACTTGCCTTGACCCCGACGTTTGAAGAACTATGTGAGTGGTATTTTTAATAAAGCTATGTTACAATGTTTTGATAAAAGTCTTGTTTTGCTTTGTTTTGGAAAGTGTTTGTAAGCATGAACGATTACTCCCATTTTGTATATCTAGTATTATATCTTGTTTGAATGACAAAAGTTTGGAAATCCGTACGTGCTAGGGGACTATAAGCATTTGTAGCACAAAAGTTTGGAAGTCCGTACGTGCTAGGGGACTATAAGCATTTGTAGCACAAAAGTTTGGAAGTCCGTACGTGCTAGAGGACTATAAGCATTTGTAGCACAAGTCCTTAGTGTCCGGGGACTATAATGCAACGACACCATTGATTTGAGATATCTCGCTTGTCTTGCCTTGTCTGACCATTGACGGTTTACCACGTGGGTTGTTGTCCGAGATGTCATCACTTGTATTATATTGATGCTAGTAAGCATCCCTTGAAGCTTTGAAAGTTCTGATAGATGGACTCGGTTCATCCCTTGACTTTGTACTGAATGTAGGTTATGTATTGTTTCGTCAAAATCTGGAAAATCTGTCATGCAACCCCTTTATTATTTATACCATTCACTGAGTCTCCAAGCTCACCCCTCTCTATATATATGTAGGTGATGAGCAGGACAGCGGCGACGCCTAGATGTGTTTTGCCGATGTGTTTCCGGATTCGTGTTTTGCAACATCTTGAAGATCATGCTTCTTAGTTATATTTCATTGTATTTTGTATTTGATGGCTGAGAAGTCTTTTGGTCAAGATGTATTTTTGTACCCCATGTTGTTGTATTAATGCCAAGTAATGATGTATGACGTCTCATTTAACTTATGCACCGCTCTTGTGGACTACTTAGCTTTAATTTATTTCTTCTGCATTTGTAAGCCCCATATGTGTACTCTGATTTGTGTGTGAATCCTTCTAAGTGGCCTTTGGTAATCTCGCATTACTGGCTATCATGGCACCATTCTACTAGGGGCGGAATGGGGTCGTGACAAGTTATCTGTTCCCAGTCTGAAGGTTTCTTTATGGAACTGACAAGTTATCTGTACCCGGCCGGAGGTTCCTCTATAGAACTGATACGTATGACATTTGATATTCTGTATGTGATCTGTTAGCGCTAACGGATGTAAGATTAAGTGTAAAATTCTGATTTCTGTTATTGACTTAAACAAGAAAATGACTATGAATCCGTTTCTGTGAATTGCTTTAGTTGTGGGACATCATTCATTTATCCATTTACTCTGTTATTATTCACTGGACTTTCACTCACTATTTATATTATGTATGTAGGTGAGCAAGCACGTGACCAGGCATAAACTACTGCCTGGAAAGTTTTGGAGTCAGCCAGCCAGCCATCTTGCCTCTCGAGGAGGTTCCATATTAGAAGTCAAGTTTTGTGGTCTTATTAAAGATGCTTTTTTTTTTTTTTTTCTTTTGGTTTATCTACCTATACAATGGGTGAAGTCCCTTATGATACTATGTGTAAGGAAGTTTGACATTATATAAGTTTAAACTATTACCTGTTTATGCATGTCTCCACAGCTCTGTGGACCTTATATTTTGTCATTCTGTTAAGAGGCTTTTGGTAATCCTAGGATTATTGGCCAGTTACGACACAAAACCTATAAGGGCGGGTTTGGGTTGTGACATGGACTCTCAGCTAAATAGGAATAAACTCCCTAAGAATTTTATCCTTATCCAAGCTAGAATCCTCTTTCGTCAAAGATTCTTGTCCCTTATCCGCTTATCTCGAATTCCGGTATCTCCGCAGATAAACCTGGCCTAGCCAAGATCATCTTAGCTAGCATGACTAGGCCACATGGCACCTCAACTGACACTTCGGCGTCACCTTAACTACATGATGTCACTCATAAAATACTTTCCCACATTTACCATTCAATATCCGCAAAAGAGTAGAGTTTTGGCATTTTTCCATGGCTATTAGACTAACTTGATTAGTTTGTTGGTCTATTTGTTTGTTTGTTTTTTAATCTCATTGAAAACAATTTTGTTCAAAATTGTGGTGAAAAATCGAAAACCGAGATTTGGATTGTTTTTGATTTTTTGGTTTAAATTTTGGGTATTGCTGCTATACCGTAACTAATAAAGAATACAACGGATGGGAAAGTTGGAAAGGGCCACGTATCTTTAAATCAAGAGCATTGCAAATCTCTTGATGTTTCATTGGGAGACACCATCCTTTTGAAAGTGTAAGTTCAATCTACTTATATTGTGTTTGTGTGCCGTGACCTACATAGATATATTTACATGAATTCTTTTAAGAAGTACTATATTATTGATTTATAGGTTTGTTCCACCATTGAATGGGTTTGATGTGGATGTATTGAGAATCATGGTAGAATTACTTCCAGCAAGTTCAAGTTCGACTCAAATGGTATGCCATTCTATATGAATGTATTTACATTTAGCAACCAAACTTTTTAATAAATTATCACTGATCAAATTTCATTATTGTGTAGATAATGGTTTCGACCCGGTGTAGAGAATCTATAAGGACATTCCACCCTCAGGTGTTTTTTGAGGGGTTTTTTTTTTTTTTTTACTACTAGTAATTAGTTGATGCATTATTAAAGAAGTAAGGCTCGAACCTTTGATATTTGATTTATTAAAAAAAATCCTTACTACTTAAATAACATATAATATATAATAAATATTTTAAATTATATATGCATTAGTGTGCTAACTGCAAATGTTAGAGAAGATGCTGAGGTGAATTCACCCAAAAAAAAAAAAAAAAAAAAAAAAAAAAAAAGATTCTGAGGTGGGGCGAGAAATGTGAGCAAACAAATGATCTAATGTGATGTCGAGGGAAGTGGTAGGGCAGGGGTTAGTCGTTGTCTAGCGGGGCGGTGACGAGGAATCGGTCTAATATGTCAAAGTCGCAAGAAACAAAATATAATAAAATAAAATAAAATAAATTTAAGCAATTCTTTGTAATAAATGGCTCAGATTTGTCAAAGAACACACTTTGGTGACGAGGGATCCATCTCTGTAAAAATTGCAAGAAACCACGAAGAAACAAAATAAAGTAGAGCAAAACAATTCTAAACCATCCTTTGTAATGAATGGCACCGATTTGTCAAAGAAAACATTTGGCGGCATAGTTAAAAAAATTGAATCAAAGGAAAATTTATTAATTATAATATTAAAAAATTTTATAAAAATATTTTATATAAATTTTTACGATTGATTTCAAGAAAGATAAAAAAAAAAATTAATATTATTTGTAACTAATATATTATGGATAATATAAAAAAAAATTTATGAATATAAGTTTTAAAATAAATTATATAATGATAAAGTAATTTAGTAAAAATTCAATATAATAGTAATATGATATTACCAATCAATAGTAAAGAAACACATGGAGGATAAACTTTACATGTCAAATGTAACTAACAATCCAATAAATTCTATATCTTTATTGAGATTAATTATATTTGCATGTCAATAATGATAGACATTACCATTATATTGAAATTTTCATAGATAATAATATGACTTATCATAATCTCTTTATTTTTAATTAAAATAACCATTATTGTTCTCATAATTTTAAAAATGTTATTGACACTTCATTCTAAATAATATTTTTATAAATATTTTTATTTAAAATATTTTTTTTATGTTAAAATTTTTTTTTTCAAAACTCAGGACACGTCATCTTGTTGGGCCCTTTATGCCTGGGCGACAAGGGATCGATCTATGGGGATCCATCTATATGTCCAAATCGCAAAAAATCACAAAGAAACCAAATAAAGTAAGCAAAACAATTTTTAGACTTTGGCGGCGAGGGATCTATCTATATGTCAAAATCGCAAAAAATCACAAAGAAATAAAATAAAGTAAAACAAACAAATGTGAGCAATCCTATTTATTTGTAATGAATGTCTCAAATTTGTTACAGAAGACATTTTTTAAGGCCAATAATGTTACAGGCTCTTAAAAAAACATAATTTTCATTATTCTTACTCACTAATGATTGGTTCAAGAAAAATGAAAAAATAAAATAAAATAAAAATATATGATTGATCCATATTATTTTAGAATGTTTTGAGAAGTTGATAAAAAATTAATTTTTTAACTTTTTTAATTTATTTTATCTTTTTATAAATAAATTATGTGAGAAATAATGTATTCTAAAATAAATAAAAAATAAAAAATTAACTTTTTACCCACTGAAGATCCCAACTTAGAAAATTTCAAGCATTTCTGTTTTAACACATGGCATAGCTTTCCGCGCACAATAAAAGATGAAGGGAAAATCGAAATGTGCCATTCACGTGGCGACCTTTCCTACTCTGACAAATGACTATTTCTATGATAAATTATTAATAGCTAACGAAAGTTAGGTTTGGGTGGATTTCTTCTTTGCTATTTTAATTATAAAAGAATAAAATAAATTAAAAAATTAATAAAATAGAATGTCACATTTAAATTATAATTATTTTTTTTTTTTATAAAAGTTAAAAAATTTAAAAAGTTAAAAAGTTTATCCCAAATAAAATTTTTTAATCCCAAATTAAAATAATTAAAAAATTAAAAAATTAAAAAATCGATTCACATCCCAAACGAAAGCGTAATATCCGTGATCATACTCTCTTACTAATTATTATTTATTATATCTCTTATTCCTTCTGTCTCAAAATATTAGTCCTTTATTATATTTTTTATTATCTCAAAATATTAGTTCTTTTTTAAAAATCAAGGAATAAAATAATATGAATTTAATATTTTGCTTTTCTTTTAAATTCATTAATAATACAAAAAGTACAATTATGACAATTGATATTCTAAAAAAATGTACAATCAAAGAGTAATTTGAAAAATTAATATTTTTAAAATATAATAATTGTACTATTAAAAAAAAGTTAAATTCTCCAAAAGGGACCATTATTTAGGGATGAAGAAAATATATTTTTTAATCATTCAATACAAATAATTATAAGGTATTCCCATACAAATCTAAAAGTTAGACTCAATTTTCAAGACTAATGATATGAGAATCAATTAAAATATCTAAGGTCACACTCTCTCTTATATCTTTTTAGTTATCAACTACTCATATCACTTACATATTATTAAGTTTAGAAAATAAGTTTAGAAAGTGAGTTTGTATATCATTTTCCATAATTGATATCTTACTTTCTCTACCAATCATACTACTATAGATTACCGCGTGACCATACCCGAACTACTAAATAATCACCCGTTTTCTATATATTATAATGAGGGTAAAAGGTGGAGGCAATTCCCTTCATGTCCATGGCTTCGAGTAGTAGTGCTCCATTTGTTGTTGTAGAGCATACTAGTTCGGAGCATCATTTCACCAATTTATGTTATTGTTGTCCAGGCAACACTCGCCAATTTGTTGTGAGCCTTCCACAAGGACCTCCATGGCCTTTCACTACAATCCAAAAGAAGAAAAAGCTCTATCTTGCTATTTTCAATGGAAAGAATGTATTTAGCATCCAATATCCTCCAAAGAGTGAAGTTTTGCTCAAATACTTACTTAATTCTTGCATTAATTCAGATTCTAAAAGACAGACAGAGATTTGGGTAGCGTTTGGTGGAGTTTTAGAATTATGATTTGAGAAAAAAATTGTATTTTGAATTTGAGAGTTTTGGAATTATGATTTGAGTGTGAAAAATTTTTTTGATTATGAGTTTTAAAAAGAGTTTTGAATTAAGTTTAAATTTTTTTTAAAAAAGTTTTGAATTGAGTTTTGGTTATGTGGCCCTTTGCTACCTTGGTTTTGTTTTATTAGCTCTTCTCTGTTTTTGTTTTTAAATTTTGGATAATGTTGCTAGTATATACCTTAACTAATAAAGAATACAGAGGATGAGAAAGTAGCAAAGGGCCACATATCTCTAAATCCAGAGCATTGCAAATCTCTTGATGTTTCATTGGGAGACACCATCCTTTTGCAAGTGTAAGTTCAATCTACTGTTGTGTTGTGCTTCTGCTCCATAGCCTACATATATAATCAATTCTGCAGTTGTTTTGATTTCATTTTTATAGGTTTGCTCCTCCTCCTAATGGGTTTGATGTGGATGTATTGAGAATCATGGTAGAATTACTTCCAGAAAGTTCAACTCCAACTCAAATGGTATGCAATTCCATATGTAACCAACATTTAAAATGAATCTAGTTTAACAGCGAAACTTTTGAAGTAAGTATACTGATTAAATTTCATTTTTCTGTAGATAACGGCTTCGACTCTGGGGAGAGAATTTAGAAACACATTCCATCATCAGGAGTTTTTTGAGGGAATTTTTTTTAGTAGTAGTAATTAGTTGATGCAGAGTCATTGGTTTTTACTGAAATTGATCACTTTTTGGACTCTGCAGGTTTTTACTGAATATCAGAGGGTGGTATTTGCATATAAAGGAAGCTCATATGCATGCAGTGTTGTGGAAATTTTTCTCAGTGAGAATGAGGAGAGTGAATCTCTGAGGAGCACAAAGCAGGGGATGATCCGAAAGCGCAAGAAAGTGATAGTTGAAGTCCCAACACAATCACTGGTAAATAAATCACACATTCATTCATTGTCACTCGCACTTTTGTGTTTGTCTCCATGTCTTCGACACATTCATTTCTCTGTTATTATCTATATCTATTTATACCGTTCTAAAGTGAAAATTTCCTATCGTATTGACACAATAGTATGTTAAAAGTACATCCCTCTCTCCTTTTAGATAAGGATGCAGCTTGCCTCCAGTCTAAGATCAAATTAGACGGTGCTATTTGGCCAGTGATGGTCTATCACGGATCTCATTTTGATAATCTGAACTGTTCTAATGTGTAGAACTCGTCGAGTACTATATACCTGTAAAAAATTACGTTGATCGGATATCGATAGTTATGTGTTCAAATCAGTTTTGTATAAAAAAAATGAACGGTGAACAAATTAACGGTTGACAAGAAACTGAACCAATGAGATAGCTATCGATATCCAATCAATGTAATTTTTTACAAACATATAGTACTTGACGAGTTCTACATATTGAACGATTCAGATTATCAAAACGGAACCGTAACGGACCCCCATGAGCCAAACAGCACCGCAAGCTGCTCTCTTTAGATAATTACCTTCTTTCTTTCTTTCTTTTTTTTTTTTTTTTATAAGTTTATTTAATTTATTTCTACCCAATAGACTATAAACAAAAATTGCATTAAATATACTAGTTTATTTTTTATTTAATCTATTTCTACCCAATAAACTATAAGTAAAACTTATATCAAATAGACAAATACAAATTTCTAAATTAAAATAAGTTATAATTACTCCTTTTAAGTTGTAACAAACACACTCCCCGTAAATTGGAACCCAAATCTTTTGATTTGCAAAATAATATCTTTTTTATCACTTGTATAATAATAAACATATATACTTCAATTAACATAAAATTTTATATTTTACAAATTTAACACCCCGCATCACCACTTATTATTAGAGAAAATTTGTGAACATTTTTATTTAAATAAAATATAAGACATTTGATCCAAGATAAAATTTGGTTTTGTGATAAAGACATGTTGAAAATTTCCTAGAAAAATTGACCACAAAAATCGTCAGAAAAGTCACCGGCGACGGTGATTGGCGGTCAATAACAATAGGTGAGGTAGAAAAATGTGTGTTATTCAACCGATAGAGTGTTGAATGACAAATTTTGTAATTTCAAGAAATATGGAGATTTCAAGAAATAGATTAATAGATTGATTGCAACATATAATTGTTCTTTTGACAAATTTTGTATTATTCTATGAAAATGGGTAAATTACACTGACACCCCTTGAGATTTATGTTTATTACGGTTTCTCTCCTCACGTTTTGGAAATTACGTCTCCCATCCTGAGGTTTAAAGTTTCATTACAGATTCTCCCCCTCAGCCCTTTAATTTTTTTAAATACCAATTTTGCCCTCACTAAGTAAATTACATTGACACCCCTCACATTTTAGAAATTACAATCCCCTCCCTAAACTTTAAAGTAGCATTACCAATTTCCCCCTCGGTTAGTATTAATTAGAAAAAAATTAATTGGGAAAAAAATTATTTTAAAAAAATTAATTGAAAAAAAATAATTAATTGAAAAAAAAATTTGTTAGTAAATTTTTTAAATTTCTATTTAAAAACCAACATAAACTCATTTTTTGAATTTACGTTTTTTTCTCAAATTTACAAACTGAGACAACCATTTATAAACCAAAAAAATTATCAAACAAGTTTTTATGACAGTTTTTAAAATTTTTGTAAATAAAAATTGAAAATTGAAAACGAAATGGTTACCAAACAGGTTTCAGATGGTAAAAATATCATAAAATTGACAAATAATTAAATAAGTTACCAACGTAAGAAATGACTTATTAAAAGATTCTTAGGCTATGTATGGTTTGATTTTTAGAATTTTTTTTAAAAAATTAAAAATTAATTTCGCTAAAAAATAAATATTATTTTTATATAATTTTTATCTTTCGAGTGGTTGGAAATAATGTTTTACAAATTAAATTGAAATAGCCATACGTATATAGATAACCTGTCCAAAAGTTAAAATGATAATTATTTTTTATTTTTTATTTCTTAACCAAATTAATTTTTAATTTTTTAAAAAAAATTCTAAAAATCAAACCATACATAGCTTACGAATCTTTTAATAAGTCATTTCTTATGTTGGTAACTTATTTAATTATTTGTTAATTTTACAATATTTTTACTATCTGAGGCCTGTTTGGTAACCATTTCGTTTTCAGTTTTCAATTTATATTTACAAAAATTTTAAAAACTGTCACAAAAACTTGTTTGATAATTTTTTTGGTTTGTAAAATGTTGTCTCAGTTTGTAAATTTGAGGTAAAAACATAAATTCAAAAAATGAGTTCATGTTGGTTTTTAAACAGAAATTTAAAAATTTTACTAACAAATTTTTTTTTCAATTAATTTTTTCTCAAGTAATTTTTTTTTCAAATAACTTTTTTTCCAATTAATTTTTTTTTTCCAATTAATCTGTAATGAAACTTTAAACCTCAGGGAGGGAGATGTAATTTTTAAATACCAATTTTTCTCTCACTAAGTAAATTACATTGACACCCCGCACATTTTAAAAATTACAATCCCCTCCCTAAGGTTTAAAGTAGTATTACCAATTGCCCCATCGGTTAGTATTAATTAGAAAAAAATTAATTGAAAAAAAAATTAATTGGGAAAAAAATTATTAAAAAAAATTAATTGAAAAAAAAAATTTGTTAGTAAATTTTTTAAATTTCTGTTTAAAAACCAACATAAACTCATTTTTTGAATTTACGTTTTTTTCTCAAATTTACAAACTGAGACAACCATTTATAAACCAAAAAAATTATCAAACAAGTTTTTATGACAATTTTTAAAATTTTTGTAAATAAAAATTGAAAATTGAAAACGAAATGGTTACCAAACAGGTTTCAGATGGTAAAAATATCGTAAAATTGAAAAATAATTAAATAAGTTACCAACGTAAGAAATGACTTATTAAAAGATTCTTAGGCTATGTATGGTTTGATTTTTAGAATTTTTTTTAAAAAATTAAAAATTAATTTCGCTAATAAATAAAAAATAAAAAATAATTATTATTTTTATATAATTTTTATCTTTCGAGTGGTTGGAAATAATGTTTTACAAATTAAATTGAAACAGCCATACGTATATAGATAACCTGTTCAAAAGTTAAAATGATAATTATTTTTTACCCTTAAATGATAATTATTTTTTATTTTTTATTTCGTAACCAAATTAATTTTTAATTTTTTTAAAAAAAAATTCTAAAAATCAAACCATACATAGCTTATGAATCTTTTGATAAGTCATTTCTTATGTTGGTAACTTATTTAATTATTTGTTAATTTTACAACATTTTTACTATCTGAGACCTGTTTGGTAATCATTTCGTTTTCAGTTTTCAATTTTCAATTTATATTTACAAAAATTTTAAAAACTGCCATAAAAACTTGTTTGATAATTTTTTTGGTTTGTAAAATGTTGTCTCAGTTTGTAAATTTGAGGTAAAAACATAAATTCAAAAAATGAGTTTATGTTGGTTTTTAAACAGAAATTTAAAAATTTTACTAACAAAATTTTTTTCAATTAATTTTTTCTCAAATATTTTTTTTTTCAATTATTTTTTTTTCAAATAATTTTTTTTCCAATTAATTTTTTTTTCGAATAATTTTTTTTTCAACTAATACTAACCGAAGGGGCAACTAGTAATGCTACTTTAAACCTTAGGGAGAGGATTGTAATTTCTAAAATGTGAGGGGTGTCAATGTAATTTATTTAGTGAGGGCAAAATTGGTATTTAAAAAAAATTAAATTGCTGAGGGGGAATCTGTAATGAAACTTTAAACCTCAGGGAGGGAAATGTAATTTCCAAAATGTGAGGGGGGAACTGTAATAAACATAAACCTCAAGGGGTGCCAATGTAATTTACCCTATGAAAATTCTAATATATACACCCTTAAAAATGGTATACCATATACACTTCGAGTTATGTCATTTTTTCTTTAGTTATGATATTGTTTTAGTGATGACTCATGATTTCTTTAATTATGTTCCATATTAGGTTTAGTTATGACATTATTTATTTATTTTTTTAATTATGACTCAAAAAAATAAAATTATGTTAGTTTCTTATTTAATTATAAAGTACATACAAAACACATAATTTGAAATGCGTGTATATAAGCCCATTTTGACAACTAAAAAAAAAAACATATATTTAAGCCCTATAACCCCTTCATCTTTTTACACATTTTTTAAAAAAAAATAAAAAATAAAAAAATCAATAAGCCAAAAAACGAAAAACCACCCCACAAAATTGGCCTATAATTTAAGCCTAGTAGCCGAAAGATAAAAATGGAGTTATGCTCCCATATACTCATGGCCGAAACCCTCCCTCCTCATTCATGACATGCCACATGTGATGCGATGTGGGTTCTTCCAGTTTGGGTCTGCTGCTGGTGCGGCGGAGGAGAGAGGTGGACGACGGGGATTTGAGGATGGAATGGATCATGAAGGCCCGTCTCTGTAGGGCTCCGTTCGTTCCTTCTTCCTCGTCTGCCCACCAGCGGTCCGATCTGAGTTTCAACAGTGCGCCCTAATCGCTGGATGAAGAAGTGTACGGTTTGCTGATCTTTGCCTCTTTGGGAGCGTTGGTTGAGTCTGTTGTTGGCCCTTTTTTTAAATAAAATAAAATTTGGAAACTCAAACCAATATGGTGATTATTAGCTACTTTCTTACCAGTGATATGTATCTATCTAGTATCTATCAATGTGATTTGTGAATTTTAGAAGTTGTTCGCATGGTTGATCACAGGGTACCCTAATCCATGGAGCTAAAACATTTAAAAGCATATTTAGGGAAGGCTTCAATATAGAATCACTGGAAGAAGAACTGATATCACTTGGTATTGGAGGTATGACTTCCCAATTTGCTCAAATACTGCAGTCAGCATTTGGCTCACGGATTGTTCCTCCTTCTCAAGCAAAGCGGTATAATATAATCTGTCCACTTTTATTTATAGTATAGTTGTCTGATTTCCTTTGGCAATTCAACTATTCATTCAAATTATAATCCAAATCAATATTCATCCATTTGCCCTAAAACAGAGGCTTTCAGCCTTGCTAGAGAGAATACCTTTCTTTTTTTTTTTCTTTTTTTTCTTTTTTTTTAAATTGTACAAAACAATAAATAAATAAATGTGTGGTGCAGATTCACACATTGTGTGATGTGGTTCACATACTTCATTTTTTTGACAATTTTTTAAATTATTTTTTCAAACTCACTAGCATTACCAGTTAGTTGTTCCTCTCAAAAGTTTGTTTGTTTGTATGAGGTTTTGAAATGTATAGAAATTGTATTGCTATAAAAGAAGGAAAATGCGACTAGGCACTCTCTCCATCATTAAAAAAAGCTATGAATTTTTTTGGTGAACCATTTTGTGATTATGTTATGAACAGTGTGGTGTAAATATTATGGACTATTTTTGGTGAGAAATGTTACAAATCATTTTGGTGAGAAAAGTTACACATATTTTTGGTGTTTGTCACGAAATGTTATGGTTATGTTACTTATGTTGTGATAGGTGCATACAATATGTCTCTTTCTAAAAGGGCACACTGTAACAGCTCCTGTAAAAGAATGATTAGTAATTGTTAACTTGGTTGTTAGTAGGCTGTGGTAGAATTGTAATGCAAATGTATTGAAATCAATATAAAGTTGTGAAGGGATACTTGTAGAAAGTGTCCTAATGTGTCATATAATTTATTTATTTTTTTAGGCTCAAAGACGCTTTGGACATTTGGGGGGGAGACACATGTCTATCAATTAGACACATGAAACATAATATAAGTTTGAACAAATTACTTAAAGGATACATATTATTAATCCTTCTTTTAAACTTTAGATATTAGTGTTATGCTGCACTTTTTAAAAATTAACATGTCAGTGTGTCTTGTGTCCATGTTTGAGCTTCGTAGCTTTTAGTTATTAACTATTGACTTTCTTGTGCTAGGTTGAATTTGAAGCATGTAAGAGGCATGCTACTATATGGTCCACAACATTCTGGAAAAACCTTGATAGCACGAAACATTTGCAAATTACTAAATGCAAAAGAGCCCCTGGTCCCCCCCCTCTCTCTCTCTCTCTACTTGTTTATCTTATTCTGACACTTCTTTTTCTTCTCCCATTAATGCAGATTATAAATGGACCGGATGTGTTAAATGCATTCCAAGGTGTATCGGAGAGTAAAATGAGGTCACTCTTTAAACCAGCCATTGAGGATGAAAACAGATATGGTAAAAATGCATAGTTCATATCTTCATTGTAAATTCACTTCATTGTGCAGTTCATTTATACTCATAGTGAGATCATTTTAATCTTTTCTTTCAGGAGCTAAAAGTGACCTACATATCATCATATTTGATGAAATTGATTCGATTGTTAAGGTGAGCACATGTACAACATTTGCTCCTTCTGAGTGCTGTTAGTTGTGCAACCTGCAATTTGTGTTATACATATGTGAATTTCACAATACCAGACTCAAGTTTTCCACATACACTACAAGAATTCACTTTTGGTGACTAAATTTTTAGTCGCCAAAAGTCATATTTTAGTCGCCAATACTCTTTAGCGACTAAATTTTTTGATCGGGAAATTAGTAGCCAAAGAGTAGTCGGGAAATATAATTGCCGACTAAACCTAATTTAGTCGCCAAATGTACTCATTTGGCGACTAAATATTTAGTCGCCAATAGGTTTGAAAATTAATTAAATAAATACATTTTTTCCGACTAATTTTTTGTCGCCAAAAGCTAATTATTTAGTGGCCAAAAACTTTTTAGCTACTAAATTTTTTAGTCACCAAAAGCGAATACTAGTGTTTTGGCTACTAAATTTTAGTCGCCTAAAGTTAATCTTTTTTGGCTACTAAAATTTTAGTCGCCAAATACTATTTGTTTTGGCTACTAAAAATTTAATCGCCTAAACTTCAACATTTTTTGCTACTAAAAATTTAGTCGCCTAAACTAAGACATTTTTGGCTACTAAATTTTTAGTCGCCAAAAGTCATATTTATTCTTCAACTTTTGTTTTTAGCTACAAAATATTTTAGTCGCCAAATGTTTGATTTTTGTTTGGCTACAAAAATTTTAGTAGCTAAAGGTTTGATTTTCTTTTGGCTACAAAACATTTAATAGCCAAATGGTTGCTTTTCTTTTGCCTACAAAAAATTTAGTAGCCAAATGTTTGATTTTCTTTTGGCTACAAAACTTTTAGTAGCCAAATGTTTTTTTTTTTTTTTTTTCCTTTTTATTGGCGCTACAAAACGTTTAGTCAGCAAAAACATGATATTATGTTTTATTGTTAATATTGTAATGTATCCATAACCTGTCTGTATTTCATTCAACCTATAATACGTATATAAATAACATGATACATAAATTATCAATCATTCCACAATCTGCATCCGTATACAAAAAATAGATTACTTTAACTGTCCAAGTACATACAAACGAACTATTGTCCAAACTAAAATAATAATTCCATATAACATATACAATCATACAAAAAGTAAAGCCCTCCATATACAAAAATTACATTTACTATACCACGTCAAATGACTATTTGGCATGGTACAAATTACCATCGTAATCTGTACCACGGCAAAAGGTGATGTATGTACCAAGCCAAAAATACATCTATGCACCACGACAAAAATTCAATTTAGTGGACGGCGTCAAAAGGTGATCTATCAACCATGCCAATAATTATCTGTTTGCTGCCAATAGTTTTCTGTATCAGGAATAGTTAACTGCACAAAAACTGGAGACGACAAAAATATTATATTACTTCTATACAAAAGTACAATTTCTTCTCCATACACAAAAATATCTCTGCAAGTCCACGTAGCGAAGTCATCTACAAAAAACAAAAAAAAACATTAGAATTGGACCCAAAAATGCCCAACTTCATGAATGAATTTGGGAACAAGTGAGAAATAAAAATAAGTGAGAAGCAACCTTCCATGATGAATCAATTATCAGTCATTGTACAGTCTTTCTAAAGTCTTTTGTTATAAGGAACATTGTTAAATGCCGAACAATCATTACTTTCATTAGTAACATACATCTAATGTAATAATCTTCTATTTGTATGCAACATGTACCCAAATTCTGTGGCTAAACCAATATCAAAGCCCAATGTGAATAGAAAGTATTCTTTTTACCAACTTCCTCATTATTTGTTTGCAAAAGGCATTTGAATCATTAGATTGGATATAAAACCATCGGTGCTTATTAATGTATGTCAATGCCATTTCATAGAGGATATTAGAACATGTGATAAAAATAATAACACACGTGTGTACGTTCACAAAATTAGCAAGTTTAAAACATTCCGTCTGTTGTCACAAGTCCTATTTATAATGGGAAAGCTGCCCGTGAGAGTCAGACGGAGGTTCAGGGGATGTTTTGAACTTTCGCCCCCGGAACGCCCTTTTCCGACTAAGTTTTGGGCGTATTGTCTCTAAATCCCAACCTACGGGTCCGAATAACATTCCGTCAGTTGTCCCAAGTCCTATTTCGCATGGGGAAGCTGCCTGTGTCGGCCAAACGAAGGTTCGGGGGCTGTTTTGAATTTTCGCCCCCGAAACGCCCTTTTTCGACTAAGTTTTGGACGTATTCGTCTCTAAATCCCAAACTATAGGTTCGAATAATATTCCGTCAGTTGTCACAAGTCATATTTGGCATGGGGAAACTATTCGTTTTGGCCACACAGAGGTTCGGGGGCTGTTTTGAATTTTCGCCCCCGAAACGCCCTTTTTCGACTAAGTTTTGGGCGTATTCGGCTCTAAATCCAAACCTATAGGTCCGAATAACATTTTGTCAGTTGTCACTAGTCCTATTTGGCATGAAGAAGCTGCCCATGTCGGCCAAATGGAGGTTCGGGGGTTGTTTTGAATTTTGGCCCCCGAAACGCCATTTTTCGACTAAGTTTTGGGCGTATTCGGCTCTAAATCCCAACCTATAGGTCCGAATAACATTCCGTCAGTTGTCACAAGTCCTATTTGGCATGGGGAAGCTGTCCGTGTCGGCCAAACGGAGCGTCGGGGGCTGTTTTGAATTTTCGCCCCCGAAACGCCCTTTTTCGACTAAGTTTTGGGCGTATTCGTCTCTAAATCCCAACCTATAGGTCCAAATAACATCTTGTCAGTTGTCACAACTCATATTTGGCATGGGGAAACTGTTCGTTTTGGCCACACGGAGGTTCGGGGGCTGTTTTCAATTTTCGCCCCCGAAACAAGACATGTTTGTAAGATTTGTCAAACTGATCAATGAAAACAAAAAAGAAATCAAGATTTTTGGCTTTTCTTTAAGAAAAGAAATAACTTAACCACACATATATGGAGTAGTTCACAGAATTACTTTCCACTGAAGCAGGATATGAAAGATGCAATAAAAGAATATACAATTCTACACCTTTAAAGAAAAAAAGAAAAAGAAAACCAGACAATTCAAGTGAGTCTGCAGATAGCTTGATCCAGAAGAGAGATTGAGAATTATCCGGTTGGCTTAGTCTGCAAGTACAACATAGCAAACAATGCGTCAACCATCAAAGAGTAATTTTAACTTGGACGAGATAGGTCAGATTACAAGGGTTGGACCAACCAACCAAAGCTGAGTTGTCAACCAGAATTCTGCATTAGTGTGTGTATAAACACTTATTGTCATCAGTAAGCACAGGTAGACATTGCAATTAAGATAGATTTGAGTGTAGAATAAGCAGGGCAAGGTACAAGTCCTGGGCTTCCCCTTCAAACCTCCTAACAACAGTAGTGCTTGAAGATTTTAGCAAGCCAGTGGCAGCTGGAGTCATCCTTTGGCACAGAAGTTAGGACACCAGTGAGAAATCAAAGCCTCGGTAACAAATTTGGCTGAGGGAGTAGCAGCAGTACAAATGGCATCAGTGAAAGCTGCACTAACGATTGATGGTGTTTATGGTTTTTCAATCAAACAATATGGATGCGGACTCAGTATTTGTGGTGAGCACAGAAACAATAACGAGTGAATGAGGTGATGGACATTCTTTCAACTGGTCTCTAATTAATAGATTGCAGTATAATAAAGAGAACTAGGTGCTCCGGGCAAGTTGATTTTGTTCAATTTCTTTGGTTTCTATGAGACCGGAGGCAATTGGTTCAAAGTGATGTCTAATAGCAGCTCCTGTGTATTGAGAACAATATTCCTACACATTTTGTTCTCTTCCACAAACTTATGAGAGTATCATTCATACATTTTTCCACCAAGAAAGCTCTGATATTATTTGCAGCAAAAAACATTAGCAATTTATTTGATTTCTTTTATATTAACCATGATGTATTCAAACTAATACATGGAGTCTGTTAGTTAAATCTAAATGGATATATACAACTGTGACCAAAGGATTATTGACAACCATTAAACTACTCTATTCACAATTAATTTAAAGGAATGGAGAATTGAAGAATTGGAGAAGTACCTCAAATACCCATTGCAACTGAAGAACCAAAATGAATCTCAGTGGGCCTATGTGGCCAAACACCATCCTTACAGAACAGCTCAAATCGCATCATAACTTCTGCACAAGTACATAATATTAATTGCATGTTTTAACAAAATCAAGTTTTGCCCAATATTGACATGTTAGTATTCAACATAAAATGTTATTTGTCAAGGACCAGTCTGGCCAAGCTGCCTTCTAGTATTCTAATCAAACCTTAATCTGCATATCTATACATCCATATGACAGACTCCAGACCTTAGGGTCTGGATGCAACAAGCAGATAAGGCAATGTGAACCTAAAAAGGTCCAATCAACTAGGCATTGGCTACACCCATCAGCTTATCTGGGCTCCCCTAAAAAGTTAAAAAAGGATCAAATCATAAATAGTTCGGGTAAAATATATTCACCGGAACATCAATAGGTGAGTTTTACTCCCCTTACAAATAATTTAACAAAAATACACACATTATTAAGATCAAAACTTATTAAGATACTTTATTAAATTTCAGTCATTATGGTGCACTTCAGAATTTGTATGTTTTGCATATCACCTGGATAACTAAAATGAGTACAAGGAAAAAAATCAATAAATCCAACAAGAAATTGTTATATCTATATATGGTAGATAATAAGTCAAGTATCTTAGATGATCGAAGGTGTGGTTGCTTCTTTTACATGAATGAGTATTATTGGGACGCTCAGTTGAGGAAAGAAGGTTTTGGGGAAACACGAGAAAATGTATGACTGACAAATAAACGAGCTAGAGCTTACCAGCACTAATCCACAGAACTCAGAATGTTTCATAAGTATCTAGCACTTAGACTAATATAGAACAGAATGATAAACTACCAAAATTCATAATTTAGCGGTGTAAAACCAAGATTGGTACTAAATTAGATTGATTGTTTAAGAATCCAAACTATGACAGGGAAAACAGAATAATAAAAGTTATAATTATAACCTACCTGGTCACTGTCAACCAACTTGGACCAGTCCTTTTCGGAGATAAGCTGTCGAGTTTTCTCATATGACAAATTGATCCGGTAATTTAAATCACCCAACCAGATTATTCTTCTGCAAAAGGTACAACAACCATTTGACATATTCACCTCTTATGAATGAGTAAAGAAAAAGGGTAAATTACACAAGCACTCTTTAGTTAGTATATAGATAATTAATGAGCCTAGCATGATATCTTAATTTTAGGATTATAATAAACTCAAACCAGTAAACCCTCCAGCAGAGCGAAGAATTTTTGGATTCTATAATTACTCAAGGATTCAACCCGTGTTCTTCCATGAAACACAAAAATATCGATGCAGTGACAAACCATAATTTATTACTAGTAAAGCAATGCTTGTTAGGCTGTAAGATCTTGAATGAAGAAAAGATCTTGCAACAGAAATGAATTTACTGGGTAACATCTTCCTAACAAATAACAAACTAGGATATCTTAAACAACCAGCATTACTGTTTGCTTTTCCTACAAGTATTTCAGTACTAGATTTGTGATGTGTGATAGGCTCTCAAATAAAATAAACAGGAACCATAGACATTCATGCTCAGGTGTACAGATAATCGATGTAGATTTACTGCAGCTATAAAATTGATATCATCTCATGCCTTTGTTCACTACACATGCATGCATATCCTTAAGCCAAACTTACAGTGGAGCGGATGAATTACAAAGAATGGAGAACAAAACAGGCATGAAGGAAGTTCAGATTGTTCTTGCTTAGCCACTGAGTGATCTAAAAAAATTTTGCAAGCAGGTTGGGCAACATATCTCAAGTAAGTTCACATCTTTAATGCACCAACAACATCTGACCTAATTATTTGCCCATTGGTGTTGACGAGTATATTAACACTCTCTACAACGTCCAAGAATACCTGAGCAAGGAAAAAAAAATTAAATAATCCAGTGGCTTCAATATCAGTTAATATCTCTCACAAGAATACACGTACTTCATTCTTTTTATAATTTATGCCGTCACTGCGCCAAGACACAGCATTTGTCATTCTTTTTATAACTGACATTCCTTGACATGCCCGTAATTTGTTTCTTTTTGAACTTTCAATACTATGTATCCATGGTATGTGGCATACATATCCTATATCCCCGACCATTCCTCTCAGTAGGGAGCACTTCCAAACATAATTACAGGCTGCACTACTTTTGTAATGCACAGGATAAAGAATGAAAAAATAGACAATTTTGTTACCAGGTCAACAATAATGTAAAATGGGTAAATTGGCAACAGTAAGTTTAACAGATGTGTCATGAAAAGTCATAGTGTGCAATGATAGCTCATTCTCAAGTCTCAACTAGAGCTGTGCAAAATCACTTCAGTAAATGCTCGAAATAGCCCAACCAGCTACTCAAACAAACAAAGGCTCCCATGACATATAAAAGGGATCACATCACATGTACACGAGCTATATATAAAATCTAGCCCTACAATGGGCAGGGAGGATTGAGTTCACAAGCGGGGAAAAGGGAATCAGCAAAAGAGTAGGAAGCATTGTGAAATGACATACAAAATACATTGATAAGGAAACATAGAAAATGAGTTGCACTGTAAGACATAAGCATATCCGAACACATTATGAATAGAAGCCCTACCATGCCACCAGTAAGTGATGGAGCTCCACCTCCACAGGTCAGGAAAAGGGAATCAAAAAGCAAGTAGGAAGCACCATAGAAGACGTAATACATAAATAAGGAAACATATCAGGCAACATAGGAAATGCATTGCAATTATACAAGACACAAGCATAGCTATGCACATTTACCAACAGAAGCCCTGAGAAAAATACATCTGTCCTCGTTAATTTCATATTTATTTAATCAGAACACTTCTACAAAAGCACAAATGAAGATCCCAGTACGCAAAAAAATGCTTCAAACAAGAAGAAAAGAGGAAATCTAACTTCATAATTAAAAAAAAAAAAAAAAAAAAAGTTTAGATAAATAACAATAATAATAATAAATCTGAAATTTTGTATAAGATTAATTGGTGGGACTAACACTACCATATTGAGTGGGGAATAGATAAACACCGCTTATGCAACAACAATTCACAAATAATTAGTTGGAAGTTAATTGATTGAAATTTGCAGACAACAATTCAAATTCCCAAACAATTCAATTCAATCCAAACCAATTTCAATCAATAATCAAAAGAAAATTAAATACCCAATAAATTTTAGTAATTTCTTTCAAAATACCCAATCAAAAGAAATTACATCATTCACACACATTAAACAAAATCGATTTCAGAAATGGGGGAAACACAGAAAGGGGGAGACAGAGAGAGAGAAAGAGATGGAGAGAGACAGAGAAAGACAGACACATAGATAGACTGTGTCAGAGAGCTCGAGCGAGAGAGCGAGAGACGCACAGACGGACTGAGAAGCAGAGCGCGAGAGAGAACCTGCGATTCAAGGGCTGCGACGGTGGTGATTGGCGCCGCTGGCGGTGGCGGTGGCGGTCGCAATGTCGCCCGTACAGTAGAATACGGTGAGGGGGGCTGAGTTCTATGAGATTTGGTGAGGTGTGTGATACACTGCTATTCACTTGTGTGTGATACTGTTGATAAACGCGCGGGTCCGAATTAATAAGTGGCGCGCGAGTTGAAATTTCAACCCTTACTGACTAATTTTCTACTTAGTCGGGAAAGGAATGAATTATCACTCAACAGCGACGAAAGTTTTGGTCGCTAAAAGTCATATTTTGCGACTAAGTGCTATTTTAGTGGGGAAAAATAAATATTACAGGTTAAATTTATTTTTTTAGCCTAAATTGTATACTAACAGCGACTAAATCTCAATTAGTCGCCGATTAGCTTTATAAAATCATCCCCCCAAATATTTTAGTTTTGGCGACTAAACTTTCTTTTTGTCGCTGAAAGTATGTTTTTGGCGACTAAAAGTTTGGTCGTCGAAGAGAAAAATTATTTTTTTATTTTCCATTCGGCTACTAAATATCTTAGTAGCGAAAACTCAATATTCGGCTACTAAAATTTTCTTTTGTCGCTGAAAGTACATTTTTGGCGACCAAAGTTTAGTCGCCAAAGAGCAAAAAATCATTTTTTTATTTTTTATTCGGCGACTAAATATTTTAGTAGCCAAAAGTAGACAATTGGCGACTAAACTGATTTTTAGTCGCCAAAACCTACACTTTTGGCTATTAAATTTTTTTTGTCGCCAAAAAGTTTTACTTTTGGCTACTAATGTTGTTTTAGTCGCCAAAACCCATACTTTTAGCGACTAAAAATATTTTTAGTCGCCAATTTGGTCGCCGTAGGTGCATTTTCTTGTAGTGATAATTCAAGTCTTTTTTCCCTATTAAGGTTTTACATCATTTTGGTTTCCTTGTATTCACATGTATTATATGTTCTGTTCCTTCATTCCATTCCCATGTCATAACCTGGCCAATTTGTTGCTTGTGGGATGTCTCTTTATTCTTTATTCCTTCTTGGTAGTAGTGATCTGTACTCCAGACTTAGGAAGTGTAATGTAACTCATCTTTTGAAACATTGAGAATAAGATAAGATACAAGGCTCAAGTTTCATGCTTCTGCATCAATATGCTTTTCTAGACTAGCATTCACCATTGAGTGTGTAATCTAGATTAACAACGCCTAATTAGTACACATTAATGTGTGTTTGGGAGGGGAAAGATTGAGTACACACCATTGAGTGTGTAATCTAGATTAATTAGCATTATTTTCTATGCCCTATTATTTGCAATTCACCTTGTTATCCACTTCTAAATTTTTTATTGGTTTAAACAAAACCCATGCTTTAATCAGTGTAAACAGTCAACATAGAAATGCTATTCTATATGAAGAAAGTTGCTCATGATTAAAAGTCTTGAATTCAAAAAATAATGGGTAAGAGGGGCAGTGTATCTTATCCGAAGACCCCAAAGGTAATGGTCATCCAGAAACCATTTTTTAGAAGGTAGTTCCTAAATAATAGGCGCTCAATTGTTTTGCACATAAAAAGTAACAATTTTGATAGAGAGCTCTAAAGGTAAAATATTGAAGTTCTAAAGGTAAAAGACAAAACATAAAGAGGAAAAAGACAATTTAATGCTTCTTTAGAGCTCCTCTTTTAGAGGTCTCAACCATTTTTCAAAAAGTAATTTGTCATATAGGAAGCATTTGACTGACCATAGGTGATCATCACATCTGCATGAACTTAATAACTTCACCAAGACAGTTGTATTGAGCATATGATCCCTTTATCCCAAAACATCTGCACACCGCACTATATGGCATCTCTCATAATTGAAGGAGGCTATCTTCAAGGAGCCTTGTGGATGCACTTGGCCTTCCTTCCAAGATTGAGGGCTCTTCATGTTGGCATGCTCATATCCACGGGCAAGCCAAGTTTGCATCTAAACATACATCTCTTAAAATGATTCTACACTTGGTTTCCCATCACCCTTAGACACTCGTGCCAATCTAGATCGATAGAAAAGCCTAGGGATACTTTGGGTTTAGTGCCACCCAATTGACCTTATGACTCTCGCGTGAGCTTGTAGGGATTTTGGTCTTGGTTTATTGGAATTGAAGATTTGTGAAGATGCTGCATCCTATTCTTGTTGGAGGGATCTACACTTGACCGACCTTAGAGAGATCTCGACATGAAGACAACTCTAGAAAATGATAAAGACAAGTGATTGCTTCATATCCGAGCACGCGTGACCACCATTCCAGCCACTAAGTGAGCTGACCCATATAACCCAATCCTTCTATAAATATAGCCTCCACCTCCATGCATAAAGATGATCTAACCATCTCCATCTCTTGCTTATAGTTTTGGTTTTTCACTTTTAGACCTCTATAACAACTCCCTTACTCTTTGTTTTCCCAAGGCTGTCTTTGCTTTTACCTAGCTAGTATCTGATGACCTAGTGTCATCTCAGAATCTGCCATTCTTCCTAGAAAACTCCTTCACTAGCTCGTGTAGCCTCAAATTACCCATAGAACCACATATAGAACTTCAATTTCCTTCATAATACTAGGAGGTAGGAAAGATTCTTAACAAAATAAAACATGAAGCAATGTTAGACTAAAAAGAATTAAAGAGTTTTGTGCAATCCCTAAGATTCTTTATTAAGCACAATCTTGTAGTATATTGTTATAATATTGGAGGTATTTAATCCAAAATCGATTGGTAATAGGTGAAAGGGCCCTATAGACTATACGAACCAAACTTGAGTGACTTAGAGAAGTGATGTGGGACAAGTCTTGAACACTTTTGCACATGCAGCACAGTCACTTGTGGAGGTAAAAAAAGAATTTTAAGAGTTTTTTTGCAAGTCCTAAGATTCTTTATTAAGCACAATCTTCTTGTAAATTGTTGGAATATTGGAGGCATCATCCCAAAATCAATTGGCAATAGGTGAAGGGGGCCCTCTTGACAATATGAATCAAGCTTTGGTGATTTAGAGAGGCAATTTGGGACAAGTCTCTAACATTTCTCGAACACGAGGCCGAATTTTGACACTTCCTGAACATGCGGTCCAACTGCAGGTGGAAATGAGAGAAACCAAAGAAAGACACCTAGGGTGGAGACTTGGCCCACAATAGATCACTTAAGACTCAATTCTAATACCATGTTAAAAATACTAGAGGCATCCAACCAAAAACTAATTGACAATAGGTGGAAGCACCCTCTAAACCAAGCTTGAGTGGCTTAGAAAGGTTATTTGTGACAAGTCTGCAACATAAATAAAGGGCAGAGGACACAATAATGAGAATAGTAATCATAAGCATTAAGAGAGAGTGAGAATGGTATTTTTTTGGTTCCATATCTATATTGCAAATCATGTCTTAAATATGTTTTTGGTTTTTTGCAGAAAAGAGGGGTAGCTATGGGACAATACCATATGGATGATAGGCTTGTAAACCAACTACTAACAATGGTCAATATCTCTCATATTTCTTTTTTCAATTTTTCCTTTTTATTGTTTCTCCTTGACTAGGCAATACTTGAAAATTTGTATGCCTTTCAGATTGATGGCATGAAAGTATTGAACAACATTTTTATTATTGCTACTACAAATAGAAAGGAGCTCATCGATGAAGCCCTACTGAGGTAACATTCTCTCCATTGTGTTGTTCTTTGCTGATTTCTTTATTCTTTTTCAACAATATCCCACATCTTTTGAACTCGAATGTTTTCAAATTTTGAATTTATCAAGTAAAGAAAAATGAAGTTATTTATACATATTTATCTTTTATGGGTAACCAAACAAATATATGTATATATATATATATTAAAATAGCTATTCATTAACTTCTCATTTTTTTAACTCAATCAAAAATAGAAATTTAGTTTATTGTATTTATTTGTAGGGAAGGTAGAATCGAACTACATGTCAAATTAGAGTACCCAGATGAGCGAGGGCGCTTGCAAATTTTGGACATCAACACAAGGAACATGAGACAAGCTTTTGTACTCGATGAAGATGTGAATCTTCAAGAAATTGGTAAGTTGTTTGAACAATATTGTTATGTACATGGAAACATCAATTCATCATTTATGTAATGAGATTGTGTATGTGCTTGTTTGCACAGCTCACTGGACGGATGGCTGTAGTGGATCTGCCATTGCATCTCTAGTCACTCGTGCACATTCATATGCTGTGGTCCAGGCAGGGAAGAGGGGACTAGTGAAGCATGTCCAGAAGGATGTCAAAGTAACAATGAACCACTTCCTCCATGCTATAGAAGATATTAAGTCTAGACTTCAGGAATCTGGCCTTGAACCATGCAAGTAATACACATCCAAATTAATTCTTGTAACTGAATGACATATCGTTGATATCATAGACATAAATTTTAATTTCAATTAAACATGATGTTTCCTATATTTTAGCATGAAATCTTCCTTTGTTCTTTTTTGATCCCGAGTCCTGACAACCTTAATTATTTAAAACTGGATACCTATTGTTTCCTTCTAACTATGTCAAAATTGACTTCTCTACAATGGAAAACAATATCCATTTCCAACCATGTGTTTGGAGTGGTGTAGAGATTTGTTTTCTGCTTAAGGTCATATACATCATAACTGCAAGAATACTTCAAAGCAGTGCATTTACACAGATAGAATAGAAGTAGTATATTGTCAAAATTTCTTCCACGCCTTTCTATTTTTCAACTTGAACAATATCCTATAAATTTTATTCAAATTATGAAGTGTTGCCGAGATCACTAACTAATACTAATCTAATAGAAAAGACTAACAGAATAGAAAAGAACTGTCTTTTCTGTATCCTTTCCCCGGTTCAGTTGCTACCGCGGGCTTTATGCAATCGATCGGATTATATAGATATCCCTTCAACAAACATTGGTCATAGAAAGGATCTGTCTCCCATCTTCCTTTGTTCTTTCTTGATCTCGAGTCCTAACAACCTTAATTATTTTAAACTGGATACCTATTGTTTCCTTCTAACTTTGTCAAAATTGACTTCTCTACAACCACGTGTTTGGAGTGGTGTAGAGATTTGTTTTCTGCTTAAAGTTCATATACATTATACCTGCAAGAATAGTTCAAACCAGTGCATTTATGCAGATAGAATAGAAGTACTATATTGTCAAAATTTCGTCCACGCCTTTCTATTTTTCAACTTGAACAATATCTTATAAATTTTATTCAAATTATGAAGTGTTCTCCAACAAGGGAGATGCTACTATGTGCACCCCTAAAAGGGTGCATATGGTATGCCCTTCATAACAACCCCATTTATTTTGTAACATAAACCAGAAAATGACATAACTTTTCTCATCACAGAAAGTATAACATTTTGCTCACCACAAAAAGTATATCTTCCACTTTAGAGTAATTTTTACCTCAAATTGACATAACACACCGCAAAAATTCGTAACTTCCACCACAAAAAGCCGTAACTTTTTTATGATGTGCCCCTTTTTAGGGGCGCACATCATAGATTTCCCCTCCAATAAAATCATTCTTCTACAAAATACATATGCTTATTATTACATTCATTTCAATAATGGTACGTCCAAACTTGAGAATCTTCAAAGAGTTGCAACCTACTTCTATAGAAGCATTATTTGCAATGCATTTCCTTGTCCTGGACTCAACCTTTACAACTCCTAGATCAGTAGATTATAAAGGTAAAGCTCAACTTATAACAGATTTTTTGTGGCACTGGCTTGCCGAGACATGAGAATTTTGGAGCATGGCAAGAATGTTTGCCTTTACAAAAGTACCCTTCTTAAGGCTGTTCTCATTTTATTAGCATTCATTTGGTTTTTTATATTAATGGAGACATTATTGTAGGTTTGTTTTGTGATTTGGTACAAAAAGATATACACTAAGTGCTGACTTCAATTATTCCTGAAGTTCATGGATTTGAAGTTATGATAAGTTCCTAGTGCAAAACGTTGGGATGAACACAAATTGTTAGCTTAATTCTTAATCTAATGTAACTATCTTTATTTCTCGGTATTTATGAATCTAGATGATCCAAAGAATAAGTATGCATAAGTTAAAACCTAGTTTATTGGTTTTGTTCCCTATTGATTTACATTTTTTAAACAATGGCAAATTATACTTGTAGTCCTTGTAGTTTTCCTCTTCTATCAATTTGTTCCTTATAATGAAGAAATTTGACTGAAATGAAGGGGCAAAATACTCAATTCACTCTTTTCAGAGTGATTGAGGGGTTGACATCCAATTTAAAATGGTCCATTCCCACTTATCAAAAAAAAAAAAAAAAAAAGGTTCATTCCCTTTTGAACAGAACATTTAGCCCTTAATTTTTGTCCGATTTCTTAATTGATGTTATCAATTGAACTAAATTGATACAATATGAAAAATTACATGTCAAAATTGATACAATTGGAATAATAGGGACCAAATTGACATAGGAGGCAAATTATAGGGAAGATAAGTATAATTTTCTGTACCAAATAGCTGTTGATAAAGTCGAGTGGAGAAGAATGATTCATGTAGCTGATCCCATTTAATAAGACTTAAGGCTTGGTTTGGTCGGTTGGTTGGTACAAGTATAATTTTCTATTTAAACAAATAAGATATCATAGTGCTTGATATAATCACGAGTAATCGCACATTCCTTTAGAGAGATTTTGTAACTTTGTTAGATAGAAGAAAATTGTTCTTATTTTTGTTTTCTGATTAATTTTCTTGTTTTCTTCTGGTAGTTTCAGGATGGAAAAAGAGGAAATGGTAACGATCTTGATTATGTTATTTTGATCAGTAAAAGTGTCTGAACTTTTAGAATTATAATTTTAATTAGTAAAAGATCTTACATTGCTGAATATTACCCTCGAAACTCTCCTCTATCACCTGCTCTATAATCCTCATTTTATATATTGTTCTACAGATTCTACAGCGGTTCAGCTCCAGTTACTTGACTGAAGTTTTACACGTTCAACAAGACATTGCAAGGCTCAAGGAGGACAGTGCACATTTTCAGGCTACTCTTGCTTCTTACAAAGAGGATACAGTCAAACTTGAGAAGGAACTTGTAAGTCCTCTTCTTTGTAAATTATATCGGCTTCTCGTTTCTTTCTCTTGTTCTTTTTCTTCTTCATCAAGGCATTAACATTTTAGATCCGGTATGGCAGGAGACACTTCGCTGTGCCCTTGACTGTACGTGAGTTTCAAGTGGTGTTTGACATTTTTGTTTGCTTGCTGTTTTAAAAAGTATGTTTGAAGTCGAAACTCTGTTTGGTTGTGTATGAATTTGTTATGTAAACTCTATTTAACAGTGTTCCCACGTTATGTTCAGTGTTGTAAAATAATCAGTAATATATACTAAATTTTGGTTGGCCAAAGATTTACGACTCTGTTCAGTCATTTTTATTCTCTCTTTTTTATTTTTAAAAAAAAATAGTAATTTTGACCATTATTGGGAAGAAAAACAAAACTTTCTTTTATTCGCTGTTTGTTTGGATAGACTGGATAAGAGATGATTATAATCTACCGAACTGTTAGTCCTGAGAACTGGATTTGTATCTTATATTTGTTTAGTTTTTGGATTAGATGTCTGGATTAAACTATTCCATTGAATTATATGTTTGTTTAAGATATTATGGAGAATGATAAATACTAAAAAGATTGTTTTGCCCTTTTGAATTGCTTACGAAATAATAGAAATATTAAATCTGAGTTATAAATTTTATTTAATTTTTTTACTAGTAGTTTTAAAAAATTAAATAAATAGAATATTAATAAAAATTACATAAATTTATTTTAATTTGTAGTTAAAATTTTTAAATTTTATTTTACTTTACTAAGTATAATTAATACCATATGATTATTAAAATAGATAATTATTTATACTTTATTAAGTATAAATAATTTAATAAATAAATTTTATATTTAAAAGATATTAAATAATAAAGGATCAAAAATATAATTTTACCATCTAATTTCATAGGATGAGTCATTTTAGGATTTGTGTCCCACCTTCTCCCATGGGATAGAACAATTCAATATATTTGGGATTAATAGTCTGGATAGTCTATTAGTCTGGTGTAAAAATTTTTAACCAAATAACAGACTATTCAAGGTTGCATTCTATTTGAATCCAAAAAATACCTCAATAAGCCTAATTTAAATTTATAAATTTTAATTCCTATCGTATCTTAATGTGAATTTATTAATAAAGACAACACATATTAAACTCTAAAATATATATATATATATATGTTTTCTCATGGTATATCCTTATTCCTATTCAAATCTTTACATCTTCTTTCCCAAAAGATCAAAGTTCACTAAAGGAAATTGCACTTTTGTCGACTAAAAATTTAGTCGGCAAAAGTTCATTTTTAGTCGGCAAAAGTTATCAGCAACTAATTTTTTTGATCGCCACTATGGTCGCCAATTGAGGGTTGGCAAAAGTAATTAGCGACTAAAACTTTTGTTAGTCGGGAAAAAGTTGGATTTGCTGATTAAATTTTTGGTCGCTAAGCATATCATTACTGCGACTAATCCATTTAGTAAGTAAAACACTTTGGTCGCGAAAAGTGATATTTTCTCGACCAAACATGTTAGTCGCCAATTGTCATATTCTATGACCAAAAAGTTTGGTCGTCAATTATCACATTCCACGACCAAAAAGTTTGGTCGCCAATTGTCACATTCCACGACCAAAAAGTTTGGTCGCCAATTATGACATTCCATGACCAAAAATTTTGGTCGCCAATTGTGACATTTTACGACCAAAAAGTTTGGTCGCCAATTATCACATTCCACGACCAAAAAGCTTGCTCGCCAAAAGGAATGTTTGCGCTAACATCCAGCAAAATAAATTTGTAATTCATAATAATCCATCTAATCCATTCAATACAATCTGTAATTTGCAGTAATCATTCAAACAAACAATTCACTTGAATCATGAACATTCAACAAAATATATAAATCATCCAATCCTGAACATGTTTAATTAAAGTCAGCAACTATTATAAGTTTTCATCTACAAGTAATTCCAAACTACATATTCCTTCAATTAAAAATCCGCTTGTAATCTATATAATCATCCAATTCACATCCATCTAGCATTAAAATTTAAAACATAACAAGTACTTGTTATTATTTTTTGAATTTTTATCCATGCACATCAGTCAAAAAATATAACTAGTAGTCTACCATATATTTTCCATATACACCCATTCAAAAATATAACTACTAGTCTATCCAAAAATATAACTACTAGTTTACCGAAATATTTTCCATACACATCTATCCAAAAATATATGATCCTTCTAAAAATGCTTATAGTACCAATTAGTCTTGTATAATTTAGCTTCGTGCACAAGTTCATCGATCTATACCAAAGAAAAAGAGAAATAATGTCAGGTAATTTTTTTATGAAAATATTTGCACATTACATTATTGTAAAATTGGACAAAAAATGAAAAATGTCCATGGAAAGTAAAGGCAACATGAACAAATTAAATGACTATCATTATCATTTTGTAAATAAAGCAACAACATTCATATGTATATATCTAATAAACATTACAATTCTAGCTATTGGTCCATAATTTGCCAATATTGACCTGTGCTTTAACAATGGAAAAGTTAAAATTTGGAGCTATATGTTTTCATAATTTAGTTGTAGTTTTAATCCTTTATACCACTATATTTTGGTCCAAAGGTTTTGTTTTTTCCTTGTTTGCACAGTGTAGTTCCTTTTGCTTTCATTGAGATTTATTGAAGAATCAGTGGAAATGAATTACTTAGTAGTTTCTTTTTCACTGCAAGGTTTGAAGAGAATATTTTGTACTCCTTTCTTGTATATAGAGGGCCTTCATATGTTAGGTTCTCAGAGCTGCAACGAGGCTTTTTAATTCTAAATTCAAAATTCTTTGGTTAAACTTTTACTTAGAGGAGGGTAAGTCTGAGAGGGGAGTGGAAGATATGAGGTTGGGATTATCACATTTTTTGGTTTAAATATGTAACGATGCGTCCTATCAACGCCCTGCTTGCTCTCACAAGTTTGTTTAATCTAGACTGAGGTGACCATTATCATATCGGGGCTTTTTGTAACGACCCCGATTTGTAAATAACAACTAATTTTTAATTAAGAATGCTAACTAAGTGTTTAGAATGGAATTATGTGTCATTATTGATTGTGATATGTGCTTTGTAATAATTTGTGCATATCTATCTGATTTGAAAATTATTTGTCATGATTTCTACTTTGAATCTGAAATTGTTAGCCTAAATGCTTTCAGAAACCGAATTTGAGTTCATGGATTGACTAACTAGAATATTTGGAACCATATGAGAAGTTTTGTTAAAAATTGATTCAGTTCAGTAAAATCGCATGTGATTAAATTAAGCCATAATTGGAACTATTTTGGATTAATTGAGTCATGTGCTAACCTTGATTAATTAAGGTTACTTATGTTTAATAAAGATGATGCATGATTTATGCCTAATCTACTCCTATTCATGATCCAAGATGTGATTAAGTGTATTATGTGCTGAGGCATTTTGTAATGTTGGGTGTAGGGAATTAAAACCCTTGTGTGTGTGTGTGTGTGTGTGTGTGTGTGTGTTAGAGTTTTGCATGTGTGTGCACGTGTATTGTGCTCAAGAAGTGAGTGTGTGTTGTGTATATTCAGCTGAGTGAGGGAGTGTTTGTATCATTCCTTTGCTTATTTGGTTCTTTGTGTTGAGAGAGTTCAAGCTTAAGAGAGAGAGAGAGAGAGAGAGAGAGAGAGAGAGAGTTTGGCTTTAGTGAGAGAGAGCTCAAAAGTTTGAAGAAGAAGAAGAAAACTAGGAAAATTCATCTCACATTTCTAAAATTAAAGCCTTGGGTAAGGATTCCATGTCTAATTTCTGTAGCTATTCCTCCATGCATCATGATTTCATCAAGTTTTAAGCTACTTTCATGAGAGTGCAAGAAATAGGTCTTTGAACATGTAGATTACTTTCATGTGTATTCATGGTAGATCATCTTTGATTTTATCATTTTGAGCTTGAGTTTTAAAGTCCTTGCATGCATGTGAGTTTAAATCATGTCCATTGTTTCATAAATTTCTGGGTTTGTTGATCACCATTTGCATGTTATGAAAAACCATGAAAAGAGTTGAAAAATCTTGCATGAAGGAGTTTTGATTCAAATCTTTCAAGAATTGATGAGTTTTTGAATAAAAAATGTTTTAAGGGTCTTGTATTGAAGTTTTCTAAAACTATTTTATGTGTTTGATCAAATCATGCAAGACCCTAAGTTTTGAAAGTTGTTTGGAAGCCATTTTTGTTAAGCTTGGTGCCCAGAAATTCACAACTGGCTCAAGCGAAGAAGTGGTGGCTCGAGCCAACATTACGAGCTCCCAGTATTTTGAACTTTGCAAAAGTTGGCTCGAGCGAAGGAGTGGTGGCTCGAGCGAGCTCAATTTTTGCCTTCAGCTGGCTCTAGCCACCAGTTTATTTTCAGCATGTTTTCAAAAGATATTTTAAGTACATATTTTCACTCCCATCTCTTTTCGGGCATTCTTAGGCATGATTTATGAGTCATTAAGGATTAATAAGCTAAGAAACAACATACGAAAGTGAATTAGAAATTATGTGTCAAATCCGAGTATGTGGTTCTATATGAACAAGCTATGTGTCATGGAATGAATAGGAAGTTAAAGCAAGAAAGCTAAGCCATGTATGGCCACATGAATGAGTAACAATGAGACATGTTTTGTGCTATGTACATATATGTTTGTAGGTCAAGACTCGAAGACTAACCAACCGTTTCTGGAAGGCCATTATGAGTAACGTTATTGTAAAGATATGTTCATATGAGTTATGTTCCAAATGTAATTTGATAAGTTATGATTTCTGAAATGATATTTGTTTACATGAACGAATGTCCTATGTTGAAATCTATTATGGCATCCATAGATAGTCCCAAGTCAAGGGGGACGGCATGTTAATGCGGGTCCATGACATATATGTGATTACGAGATCTCGCTAGCCACTTCATTGTAGTGATATGTGTTTAATCGGTATCCGGAACCGATTACTCTAGTCGGAAGACGATATGTGATGTGTTCTATGGGATGTACCATTATTATCTTCAGATATGAGGATGATTATGTTATGATCTGTTTTATGATTATGAAATGTTCGGAATTTGTTCACTAACCTCTTTACATTGATGTTATTCACTGGGCTTTAGCTCACTGTGTGTATATATATATGTATAGGTGAGCGTTTTGGAGATTAGGCCTGAAGACTTTTGTCTGGATCTATGTCTTGTTGTCAGCCAACCATTGTGCCTCACGTGGAGGTTCTGGAAGTGTCACGTGTTATAAGATCTGGTTGTTTCTGTATATGAGACTTGTTTGTTTTTGTTGGTTGTACTTAAGATGCTCTAATGTGTGTGGGTATAATGTAAGAATGATTTTTGGATATGTATATAAAGTTTTAAAATCTCTATTTCATATAAGTTAGCACAGCTCATTGGACGATTATATTTATGTATTTGCTTCTGCTAGCCCCCTTATTTTGTTAATCTGTTTCAGAGGCCTTCGATAATCTAAGGATTACTGGCCGGTTACGATGCTAAACCTATAGGGGCGGGTTTGGGTCGTGACACTTTTTCGAGGCTGTTTCCAATTGTTGCCCCTAAACGGCCCATTTTTGCCTTTTTTTTATCACGTTTTTTTTGTCTAAATATCTTACTGTGCATCCTATCGACACGCCGCTTGCTCTCACAAGTTTCTTTAATCTAGGTCGAGGTCATCGTTATGATATCGGGGGTGCTTTGAGGCTGTTTCCAATTTTTGGCCCCAAATAGCCCATTTTTGCCTTTCATATCATGTTGCTTTGTTTAAATATTTAATCGCGTGTCCTATCGACGGGTCACCTGCTCTCACAAATTTGTTTAATCTAGAACAAGGTGACCATTATGATATCAGCACTGTTTCGAGTATGTTTCCAATTGTTGCCCCCAAACAGCCTGTTTTCGCCTTTTTTCATCACATTTTGGTCTAAATATCTAACCGTGCATCCGATTGATGCGCTGCTTGCTCTCATGAGTTTCTTTAATCTAGGCTGAGCTAACCATTACAATCTCGGAATTGTTTCGAGCAGTTTCCAATTTTTTGTGCCAGACAACCCGTTTTCCCTTTTTTTTTTTTTGTCCTATCTCCGTTTTTGCCTATATGAGATGTCATGTGGCATACACACGACATATCATATATTGCAAAATGTTTAAAATGACCTTATTCTTCTCTCCCTTTCTTTTCTCTTTCACCTTCCCTCTTTTCTCCTAGCCACGTCAGCAACTATAGGTGCTACCGTGGGTAGAAGAAAATTAGGAAAAAAGTAAATTAGGTTATTGTAAGCATTTCACAATGTTTGAAATGTATATCAATTTTTCCTTTTTATTTAAGTAATGAATCTTTAACAAAAGGTTTACAATGATCCACATTGATAGTTCAATGTGACAAAGTGTAATGTTTTTTAGTTGAGGGGGGTAAAGTGAGATACTAAGTAATAGTTCAAGGGGCAAAAGTGTAGTTTTTCCCATAATTAACCAGAAGAGACAAATCCACATTTCTCAAATATTTAGTACGTTTGCAACATGAACAGAAGCATCACTTACTTTGTTCTAAATTAGATCGTCAAGCTCTCTCCTTAAGCTTCGGTACATTTCTGCGAGGGCAGGTTTCATGAAGAACTCCAAGTATCCTCTTAACATTTTTAAGTGGCCGTCTTGTAAAATCAAGAAAATGATACCACCAAATCATCATAAAAAATAATAAAACCACAACATGCACGAATGCATGTGCATGTCTATCCTAGCAAGGGAGTGAGGAAGATGGAGGACTCCAGTAAGTAGTCACATAAAGAAGAAGAAACTCACAGAGTACAAGAGCACCTAACCATCCTCTGTTGTTTTCAACAAGAATGACTTTACATTGCGCTGCCAATGCATATATGTCAACACCCACATAGATTACATGAAGTAATTAAAATTATACACAAAAATCTTTCCAAATCATTCCATCAAGTTATGAAAACTATAGTTATATCCCTATTTATCTTTCATTTGCTAAATTAACAAAATAGATGCACACTTTCTTGCATAGTAGAAAATGATTCCAGGAGATGAATCAAGCAGATCAGGCATCAAAAGCATTTCCATTTTAAGCCACATGATAGGGATGCCAAAAAAGAAAAATATGATCAGTGCAAGACTCATGGATGTCATGGCTTACCACAACAGAGCAAATTCCAGTATACAAGGCATAACAAATAACAGCTCGAATGAGATGCTCATCATAACTCCATGCATTGCAGGTGGCATTGTTGCTATCAACAAGGCCTGTATCCTTGAGTGAAGAGTACAACTCCCTTCGCAGAGTATCAATAGCGTTCATTGATTGAGCAGAAAGAAAATTCTTCCAGCAGTATTCATATCTAGCTAGGTCTTTTTCAGCTTCTTTCTAGCCCTCATAAGCCCGGACAAGAGCAAGGTGGTCACTGTAATCACGTAAAAATTGTGCTTTTGCTATTTTTGCTAGCTACAAAGAGAGACACACAAATCAATTGCCCTTCTTTTTTTTTTTGGACAAGTATACATTAAACGTAACATTGCAGATGTACAAAAACAAGAGCTTACATAATATTAATACATGTATTATGCTTTTCAATTTTATTATATCATACCTAAGTGGATAAGACCAACTATCAAAATTAGATGCAAACCCTAGATCCAACGACCCATTACTCCCTAACTACCCCACCTCATAACCAGCCCAACAAACAACTAACCTCACCCTCTAAGAAGAAGTCATTAACTGTTAGAAAAATATTACCAAACTATATGGAAAATATAATTTAAAAATATGTAAACAGTTTTTGGGCAAAACCAAAATTGAAATAAAATGACATAATAACATAACAAACTTTACTGTACATAAATGGATAAAACCTGATTGAGTCGAGTGTGTGACACTCTTTCCTTAAGAAAGATTCGTCCTCCCACCAGTGCTTAGGATTCAATGGATGTCTATCTCCCAGGATACAACAATCAATGTCTTGCACTAGCAGCACTACTATTGCAAGCCTAGCGAACTTCGTTGTGCTTGTACTCTCTTTATAGGAAAATTAGACTCAGGAAATATGAAAAATAAAATTCAAAGTGAAGAAGAAATGATGAATTCTCTATCTCAAATTGAAGTGAGGGGGATAGAATATATAGATTCCTCTATGACTCTTTAGAAAGGTTGTGACCCTATGAAAGGACACACCCTTTCATCTCAAGAGACACAACCATTGGAGTAAATTGTAATTCAAATTTTCTAACAATCCCCTACATGAATGAAATTTACGGAAAGGACATACAACAACATGTAGACAAAGGGAGAGTACATTAAAGGAATACCCTGCATCGGGATAGGTAGCTTTCGGCTTTGAACCTTTCCTAATGAAAGCCTATCGAACTTACTAGCTAATCAATGGACGTGATGCCTTGAACTGTTCAGCCGTTTGCGTAAGCCAAGACACTAGAATTCACACAGAATATCTCCAAACATAGCTTAGTTCTCACGGTTGTGCCCATTTTGGCCTTGGGCAAGTCCTGGTATTTCATGAGTGCTTTAGAAAATTTAGCCTTATCAATTCTCATAGAAGCGACCCCTTCACACTCATATAGGTGATCCTTATTTCAAGTCTCTTAAATACTCCTCTTGAAAAATACCCCTCTAGGTTTTTCAAGATATAAGTAATCATTAAAAGCATAGCTTACCCTAAATCCCCTACATACAACACATGTTGTAGATATCACTCTCATCATAGGAATGGATAGGAGTCCTTTAGTGATTTCTGGCGAGCCACACATAACTTAGTTGTCCCTTTGAACTTAGTTCTTGGGATCTCCAGTCATTTAAGTAGGGTTACCATTATGATGACTTTGGTGTAATAGGCTTTAATCACATTCCCCTCGATAAACTTTCCCTCATTTGCTCTCTGGTTAAACTTTTTGTTTAGCGGCCGCTATTTTTCGTTTGACCTTCTCAATTATATATCATGGAGTAGTTAGTGGATCCATTATATAATCCTTAGACAATATTCATAACTGAAAGCAAATGTCTTACGGTATTAAGTCTTTGATTACTTCGAGACTTACCATTACTCTATGTCACTCCTATTTTCAAATTTAAATAATAAACATAGAGTTGTTCCTTAGGAGTTAATGAAACCATTTTTGCTTCTACTCCAACTTTGTTCTATAAAAAGAATTGAAATTCTTTGTGGACCTACAATCAGAATCGTTACATTGGTAAAATCCTCCAAGCACCCCTACATTTTAAGTATTCCAAGGAAATTTAATTTCTCTTGCTGGTGTATAATTACACAAACATAATAATACACCCCCACAATTATGAGATAAATCAGAATATATTCTTAATTGGCGTGCTTTGAATAAGATGTAAATTGCTTTATGAATATAATCACAATACTGATTTGTCTAAAAAACAATTAGACTTCATAACTTTCTTTTGTAGTACAAAGGAAAAATGGCTAATACCGGTTGTGGCCATAACACTGTCAAATAACATTTCTTTAGAAATGCATTATTTCTTTTTGTTCACCGCAACCCTTAATTCCAATCTCAACATGGAATATAAATATTAACGCATAATTACATTTACATCTTATTTGTCTTATCCAGTATTGATGACTGCGTCGACAATTACCAAAGCTTTCACTCATGAAATATTTTAACTCATATAATATTTCATTATGGAGTTATTGGTCACCACACCAATTTCAGTCATTATTCCAAAAAATAATTAGAATTCCTCTTATGTCAAAACACATAAGTTCACTTTTTTATCAACATTTGATAAATAATTGACATCCATTTATAATATACCAAATACCAAATCGATATATCAAATATATCAATTAATGACATCAAATTACATTTAGAAAATTTTCCCAAGTATATAACATATACTCTATATTTTCTCAAGTTTCAAGAATTCACAAACCAAAAACCATACCAAATTTTAGTAATTAAAATCATATCTTGATTTTAAAAACACATTCTTAAAAACTTCCACAAAATATTTGTCAAATATTTGTGCCTTTCCGTAAGAGGAACTTGAGATATTAATTTATAAACAAATTTACATAATTGAAATTCTAACAATTAAAAAATTTAAATGCATAATATTTCTCAAATAAAAATTAATCATGGTCATACCCAATCAGAACATTTATTTAAATAAGTAGAAACAAGTATATATCTGAATCAAAGTGGTGCATATATATTCTTCTTCATGATTAACACAAAGGGTAGAAAAGTAGCATGCATGTTACGTGTAACATAACTTTTTTTTCCTTTTATTAAATAGGCATCCCATCTTGATGGCCATTTGATATCACTCTCCACAAATGTGACTTCGTAGGTGAAGGGCACAGGTTCATTTTCCTTAACAGCCATAGCCACTGAACCTGATTCACACTTAATCGCAGACGGGTATTTATCATACATTTTCAAGTTCTTCAAAGATTCAATACTGTGCTAGAAACTACAAGGGACCACCTCAAATCCAACAACCATGTAACCTGGTTCCTCAGATTTAGGCTTCTTATTCGCTAGGATCATCTCAATAGTGTCCCCAGTACCCATCACACGAGCCATATTGGGCTCCTCGTACTTGTGAACAAGAACCGTAAATTTCAAATGGTTAAACACATAATACATATCTTGAACCTTAACACCCTAGGAAATCTCTGAAACTTGATATCCACATTGAAATTTTACTAATTTCTGCCTTTTTTCTGATCCTGGTTATCCAAATCTGACACAAAAATCACTCAAAACTCATAAGTTCAAAACTATTAAAACAGTTTCTAAAAACAATTCTAGAACTAAAAATCAAAAAAAAAAAAAAAAAAAATCCAAAACTGTGTACGGAACACCATCATGTGTTCCATCAAACTTGTCCAGTTTTACGAATTCTTGATTCATCACTTTAAAAGCCGCCATATCAAAACTAATCGAAATATCACCTTAAAATTGTGAGAAACAACAAGTCAAAAGAAAAACAGAATCAACCAAAAACGACTTTGAGGCATATTGTGGACACTTTCTTTAAGGTAATAATTGCCCCCACTCAAAAGAGTTTGCTTTATGAAAGAACACAACCATTAGTCTGAATTATCAGAATTTGAAAATTCTGAAAACATGTCTTTCAACTTGAAAAGGTGCCTATATAATTAGAATTTCTATTAGTAATTGCCTGCAACTATTAGTAATAACCACTTAAAACAGTTATAATCCAATGTATCTCATCTCTAATGAAATCACCATATGATCTTGATCATATATAAAACCTGATATTCTCATGCATACAGGAAGGAAATGAAATCCTCTCTTCATTTTTGGAAAATTAAACAAACAAACAAACAAACAATGAGAATGAATATATTGTTGGAATTCCCAGGAAATTCTCCTTTGTTTGGGTTGTGTTTCTATTTACACTAATCAAATTTATTTTGCACTCCCAACCACGCATATGATCAGATAAACAATCCGCTTCTTGGCTTCCTCAACCAGGTCCCGAACCGTCATAGCTGGCTTTTGGGTGCTTATTTCGGACCCCAAGATTCAATCTATCACACCACAAAACTCATCAAACATACAAAATAATCAATGTTCCTCCCTATAACCCTTAATTCACTTCCAATCAATTCAATCAAATTCTCGAACAACAAAATGAACTCTGTACATTCTCATATTGAAACGATTGCATCAATCAATTGAAGCGAAATTAATGCAGATAAAATAACTAGGTCAAACCCATAAATTCAAAAATGATCCCATTAATTGTATGTTGCAACTAATCAAACAAAGTCAAACCATACTGTGGGGATATATTTTCTGAGTACCAACACGTGGCAAGGTGACGCCGACGTGTCAGCCGAGATGCCACGTGTCGTGGTAGTTACGCCGAGGTTATCTCGTAGTTGCCGAGGTTATCTCCGAAGATACCGGAATCCAAGAAAAGCGGATAAAGGACAAGAGTCCTAGATTAAGAGAAGACTTCGGTTTGGGTAAAGATGAAACTCTTAGGAGGTTTTATCCTAAACCCACTGGGAGTTCCAGATTAGCAGCAATCCTGAGTCCATTGGAGTTAGGGTCCTATTGGGACTAGGATTGTATTGACTATAAAAGAGAGGCACCCCCATGGGTCTAAGGTATTTTTTCAATACTCAAGCTTGTGAGTTGAATACTTGATTATCTTTGAGAGATATACTGACTTGATCGTCGGAGTGCCCCCGGGTAGAAGAACCACCGCCGGAGCCTTTTCTTTCTGTGCAGGATAACAGGGTGCCATCAATTCTGCCTGTGTTCTACAGCTGAATTACTAAGGAGGGCAGTGTGATCGAAAATTCACTCACACACATACTATTCATACAGAAACAAGTAACATCTAAATTACCACAATGAAGATGAATGAAATCCATATTTGAATCAATTTAAAACATTGAATTACTCATGATATTCATAAATAGAAACATGTTTTGGAAAAGATATAGAGACAACAAATAAATTTACTAAAACAGAGTTTTGGACACAATCAATCAATTATATTTTCCCAAAAACCGAATCTTTCTTAAGATTGTTAGAAAAATATTACCAAACTATATGGAAAATATAATTTAAAAATATGTAAATGGTTTTTGGGCAAAACCAAAATTGAAATAAAATGACATAATAACGTAACAAACTTTACTGTACATGAATAGATAAAACCTGATCAAGTCAAGTGTGTGACACTCTTTCCTTAAGAAAGATTTGTCCTCCCACCGGTGCTTAGGATTCAATGGACGTCTATCTCCCAGGATACAACGATCAATGTCTTGCACTAGTAGCACTACTATTGCAAGCCTAGCAAACTTCGTTGTGCATGTACTCTCTTTATAGGAAAATTAGACTCAGGAAATATGAAGAATAAAATTCAAAGTGAAGAAGAAATGATGAATTCCCTATCTCAAATTGAAGTGAGGGGGATAGAATATATAGATTCCTCTATGACTCTTTAGAAAGGTTGTGACCCTATGAAAGCACACACCCTTCTATCTCAAGAGACACAACAATTGGAGTAAACTATAATTCAAATTTTCTAACATTAACAAAGTATCACACCATTGCAATTGTAAGTTTTAAACCAAACTACGCAAAAACATATGGATGAACAAATGTAAAGATTTTTACAAAGAAACAAAAGGCGTCTTTATATGCCGTTTATGGACTTAAAGATCGTAGGCTCCTACTGAGATGATGTACTGTGCCCCAAAAAAATAGGGATTGCCAACTAGATATATTAATATAAATGAGAAAATGCTCAATGTAGCAAGTCACAATGATAATGTGAAAATGCATAGAGTAGAACAAAGTTAACAATCTCAAGAGGCTTACACCATGGTTTAGCCTCAAGTACATCTTTTGTGCGTCAGAGGAAGAATGTGCAAAGAAATGAAAATAACTTGAACAATGATGTTCATAGGGATGAGAGGTAACTATCTTGAGGATGATAACAGTAGCATAAAAAAAAACAATTTGATGAATGCGTTTGCAAGAGTTATAAGGCAACAATAAACAATTTTCAGATAAGAACAGTTCTCAAGATTGTGTGACACAACACAAAATACTCACTAATGACGAGTAGCTTGATTTGATGTGAAGACACTACTAGTTGAACATGAACACAAGCACTGTGAGTAAGAAGCCACAAGATGAATTTTTAATTTAGTTATTTATATAATATTCAAAATGCTAAAAGGTTAAGAAAAGCTTCATATACCTGAACCAAATAAATTGCCAACCGAAGTTTGTACATGAGAGAATGGTTGCCATCATCTTGAAGCTATTAACGACTTATTATAGGACTGTAGTAGAGAGAACTTCATTCATGTGATGTATAAATTTGGTTATCTTAGGTTGGTTTTCCAACCGATCACTCACTGTACTACTCCACACCCCCAAAAAATAGGGAAAAATAAGACAAAAAGTAAAACAACACTAACCCATTATGCAAGTCTGTATTGTCATTGAAGTAGTCTAAGTGAATCAAAGCGTACCCGAAAAGGGTAACTGAGGTGCTTCAAAACAATCATTATTTCACCTCACAACAAAGATCACAACCAAATCCATAACAATAGCAATTAATCTGCTCAATACAATTATTGCTACAATAGGGGGGAACAACAGTACAAAATAAAAAGGCCACATTTCTGAATGGGCGTCAATCTTTCCTAGAAGAATCTAAATAAGCCAAACAAGCATCTATGGTGAATCCATTCAACTAAACCAAAGAGTTCAAATGCACAATAGTGTAGCTACAAGTGCAAGTTATGAAAAACATCTAAATAGAGAATGAATCATTGAACCTGAGCCTATCCAAGAAAAAGTACGTGACCGTCATCTAATCATACAAAGATAGGAAGCTTGACTTACATCCTTCTTGTTCATTGGTGTTAAGAATGGATCTCGGACACTAAGACCGGTAATGATAGTCAACACTGGGTCCAAACAATTGAATACAACACTAAGTATTAGCATCTTTCCAGGTTTGGGGTCCATCGAAAGCATTGTCATGTGGTGACCTGTCCAGGGCTCAGACTACATGAGGTTAAATATTCTAACAAAGAAACCTTAAAGTCTATAGAATCTGTAAATACCAAAATGAATAAGGAAAGATAACACAAATTTGCATACCTAAAATAGTCAAATTTTCATACGAGGTCTCAACTTTATAACACATTATTAGAAAAGGATGTAAACTCACATATATAATTGAAAAACTTTTCTTACCTAATTGATGTGGGATGAATAGTATTGTTAAGGTTTGGAATGAGGGCATTACAGTTCTACTATGGGTCCCCTATTTTGCAAATGTGTTAAATTTCATATTTATGATTGAATGAAGAGTACATTTTCTGTTTTATTTTTTGGGATCTACTTGCAGTTGTTGCTTGTGATGTATACTTGATCCATTTCTATTTGTATTTCAAAATGAACTTGTTGAAAACTGTTAGCTTGATCAGCAAAAGTGTAATTTCTTATAGTGGATATACGAAGGAAAACTTAGCAGTTAACACTATTCTAAGGAAAAATAAATAAATTAATATTAAAAACATTAAAAATCATGCCAAATGAACACTATTGGGTTTTTAATTTATTAGATCAACATCAAATGGACCAAATTTACCTGAACATGAGAAATGAAGAGAGAGTATGCAGGACTAGGTCACTTTTAGGAAAGGTTTAAGCCCATTGAAATAAATCCTAGCAAACATAACTGAAAATTGATGGACTATTTTCACTATCCACAAGAAAATCCATAGGATTTTTGAAAGCCAAATTCTTCTTGACTTTTCCATTGCTAACTAGCACACCACTTCCTACCCCTTTTTTTTTCCCTTCTAAATCTTCAGAAAAAATGAAAAATCTACCCATTCTTGTGCACTTTCATCAAAATGAAATAGCTATATCTAAAATATTTGACCACCCAATTACTAACAAAGTCAAAACATCGTTAGACATGTAAGAGACTCAGTAATCTAACACCTATGGTTAGCAGAACATGAACTTAAATTGAATTGCAGAGAAATAATAAAACAAAACAACTTAAGAATGGGAAGCTATTGTATATTAAATTGCAAAAGATTAGAATTTAAGGTGGAGAGAGAGAGAGAGAGAGAGAGAGAGAGAGAGAGAGAGGGGAACAGATCACTCTTACTCTGCACACACGCTTAGTTTTCCCAAATTCTGGCTCTCGACAATCTTAAGAATCAACAATTTGTTCTCATCCAAATATTGCACAAAGCGAGGAGCAACCAAGTGATAAATGATGGCAGAGATAGTATGCCAGTTGTTTAAAAATAATAGAGATTAGAGAGTTTCCTTTTTCCTACTTCATGGCAATCACCCGAACAATGTGCAATAGAAATTCAATTTGATAACCTCAAACTGATATAGCAAAAGACAGAATGTTGAACCATAAGCCTCTAACAAGCTAAAAACTGAATGAATGAACCACCAATCACAGAAAATACCTAAAATATTGAGAGAACAAAGTTCTACTATCAAAGAATCTAACTATTTTTTATTAACGTATTAAGCTCCTCAAAGGAGAAAAAAATTGAAAATCACAAATCGGAGAGCAAGAGAAAGAGGGCATAAGAGTGATCGAGTTACTTGAGGGGGTAAAACTAGCGGCTAATGGTGGAAACTGTGGTGGCTGAGAGTAACAGCAACACCGTGGGAAAAAAAATGCTAGGGTTCACAAATTAGGGGTAGGAGAGGGCATAGGGAGAGAGAAAAAGAGAGAGACAGAGATAGAGACAGAGACAGAGGAAGGAGGAGGAAATACCTGGTGGATGAGAGCTTCGGGGGTTAGTTGGGGCGAGGAACTCGTGCGTGCGTGGTAGAAAGGAAAAAAGGAGAACTAGGTGCAATTGGCAAAAGTAATCGATTACAAAATAGGGCCAAATCACTAAATCTCATCTACCACACTAATAATCAGTTCAAAAGACCATCTACAACACAAATCAAAACTTATTTACTCATTTCACAGAGATCAAAATCCTACAACATAAAAAAAATAATAATAAAACCCTAGAGTTAGAGTGAAATGGGAAAAGAGGGGAGAGAGAGAGAGAGAGAGAGAGAGGGACAAAGAGAAAGAAAAACCTAAATGTCGATGGGAGGCGAGAGAATGGTGAGCGGCAGTGGCAGTGTGATGATGTCTGACAGAGGAAGATGAGAGGCAGTAGCCATGTGCAACGGTGAGATAAGCAGTGGTGGTGATTCATTCTGTGTGAAATAAAGAGAGCAAGAGAGAGAGAGAGAGAGAACCTGCTTGCTTGTGAAGGACTAAAGAGACTGATATACAAAAAAAAAAAAATAATGGCAAAATTTGGGCAGCAATCTTAAAATTCTCCCACTAGATTTGTATACACAATTTGCCGACTAAAATAATTTTAGTCATTGTTTTTGTCACCGTTTTTACCAACTAAACTGTTTAATCGGAAAATGTTAATATATGACGACTAAAATCATTTAGTAGCCAAAACATGAACTAACGCCGACCAAATTAAATTTTAGTTGGCAAAAAGTAAAATTTCTCGACTAAAAATATTTAGCAGCCTAAAACCTAAATTAAGACCAAACTTTAGTCGGTATTTGCCAAAATTTAATTCAATATCACCAAAACGACGTAGTTCTATTATTTGTGACCAAAATATTTTAGTCGCTAAAAAGTTTTTCATTCCCACTTTTTTTTTTTTTTTGGTCTTGCCTCTTCAACTTTTGCCGATCAAATTTCTATTTTGGTTGCAGAAAATTAAATTTTGGCAACTCAAAAATATTAGTCAGCAAAACTCCAAACCTTTGCCGACCAAATTTTTATTTATTCGCCAAATGAAAATGTTTTGCAACTAAATAAAAGTTAGTCTGCAAAATTGGTCGTGAAAAATGTAATTTCCTGTAGTGGTTATTTTGTCGTCATCTTCTTCTTCACTCCAAAACTCCAATCTACCCTACCAAAACTCACCATTATCATCAACATCATTGTTTTTTATTATTTTAAAACCCTAAACCTTAAAAGAAAGTTTGAACAAAATCAAACGATGAATGAAAGTGATAATCAAAATAATTTTTTAAAGCAACCCATCAAAGAGGAGGTAAACATTCATATAAACATAAAATACAATTATTAATTTTTGTATTTTTTCACATGTCCCATTACAATGTTAAATCTTTCAATTTTCACAGTCACATAAATAGCATTACAGCTTCCGATTCAATGACCATGAAAAAATTGGTTTCTATATGATGCGACACCTTTTAATAATTTTTTTTTTGGTCTTTTTACTCTTTCTTTTGGTTGAACTTTATGTTTGTTCAGGAATTTTTATTTTATTGTTTCTGTTATTCCTGTATCAGTTTGAAAGGTTTTTCAAATGCTTATTTTTTTTAATTTTTTTATTATTTATTATTTGGGTTCATTAAGGGTAACTTAGGAAAAATTATAGGGTGTATTCAGAGTAATATAAAATTTTAAATAATTGAAAAAGATGTAATTAGAAATAGGGAATACTTAATAATTTTTTTTGGAATAAATAGAATCTCCCCTATTCAATTCACCGAATATAAATCCTATCACATGACTTAATCTCTCCAAACAAACATGTTGAAAAAGGTTTGGAGCATTAGAGGAATAATGGTAGCAATAATGTTTGTTTGCTTTACAAAGCCTGTAAGAAGTAGATTCCTTTTCTGATGGGATTAACGAACATTGCGTGGGTGGGCTGGACTTAGGCCCTGAAGTCCACTCAAGCCAGTCCATTATTTATTAAGAACAATTATGGGATTTTTACTGATCAATCCTATTTTCAAGGGTTATTACGCAATAGGTTCTTAATAGAGACTTTTTTACCCATAGGTCCTAATCATTTTTGTTTATTTATTTTTGCCCTCCTGTTTTATACTCAAATCTGTGAGATGAAAGATGAAAAAAGAAAAAAAAGAAGCTCTCTCACTCTCTACACATTTCTCCATCAATGACCATCGCCATCTCCACCGTTGCCAACCACTGCCGCCTCCACTGTCGTCATTACCGGTGACCTCAACCGGCATCTTCTTCTACTTTCACCATTGCTTCCATCTCCACCGACGTCTTCGCCTTCACCGCCACCAACGTCTTCGCCTCCACCTCCACCGTCATTGCCGACTACTGCCGCCTCCACCTCCATTGTCATTGTCGCCTCCACCTCTAGATTTAGGATCTGGGCTCTTTGTCATCGGGTCTTCTCTCTCTCTCTCTCTCTCTCTCTCTCTCTCTCTCTGTGTATTGAAGGAAGATCCCAGTGATAAATCTGTTTAAACAAGTGATAAATTTGTTTAAACTAGTAATAAATCAGTGACAAATTTGTTTGAACTAGTGATAAGTTTATTTTTGTGAATTTATCACTGTTTAAACTAGAGGTAAGTTTGTTTTTTGTGAATTTATCACTGAAATTTTTGAGTTATAGTGTTGAGTCTAGGGGTAAAAATGGAAAACACTGTTTGATTTTTTTAGGTAAGATCTGCTATGTAATAAGACCGGTCCATAGGACCGGCTCGTAACTCCCCCAATAATTATCATCGGTTCCCATTACTAGTGAAATTCTTTGCCGTGTTTGATAATGATAAATACAGGGGATTCTATTTACACTCAAAAAATCATTAAGTAATCTCAATTTCTAAATACACTTTATTTAATTATTTAAAATTTTATTTTACTCTCATTGCACCCTATTATTTTTTTCAAATTACCATCAATGTAAACCCAAATAATAAATAATAAACAGACTGTGACGACCGGTCCTTTTTCCCTCTTTCTTTCTTTCTTTCTTTCTTCCTTCGCTTTGTTCTCTTTTATTTTGTTGGATTGAAACGTTCGGAAATGGTTTCCAAGTTCTTATTTCACTCGGTGTTGAATTTTGGTTGTTTCGGAGGGTGCGCGAGTAAGTCCGGGGTGCCCGGGGGCGAAGTGGAAGTTTTGAGATGCTGGGCCAGGGCCGCACGTGCGGGGCCCTAGGCCGCACGTGTGGAATTGGGCCGCTCGAGTGGTGGGATAGGCCGCTCGAGCGGTAGAAGGGGCCGCACGAGTGGTCAAGCTTGACACCCAGAAAATTCGATTCTGTCTAGAGCGCATGAGCGGAAAAAATGGGCCACACGAGCGGTCAAGGTGGACCGCTCAAGTGGTGGGAAAGGCCGTACGAGCTGCCAACTGGGCAGTCCAAAACTCTGTTTTTTGTATCTTTTTTGTCCGAATATATCACCCATTATACACATCTCTCTCTCTCTCTCTCTCTCTCTCTCTAAACCTTATTTTTCTCCCTCTTCTCTCTAGAAAACTTCCTCAAACATCATAACTCGTTGATTTTGCAAATTCTTGGGTCAAGATCTTCATCATCTCTCTCAAGATCTTGAAGATCCAATGCTAGGGCTTCATTTGGGTGGAGGAATATCCAAGGCTCTCTCTCATCTTCTAACTCTAGGGTTTCATCTTGTTCTTCATCAAGCTTGAGGTAGGGTTTTCCTTTCAGTTATATGTATGATTATGCAAGTTTTGGTTGATTTTTGGTGAGCTCCTCCATGTATTTCGAAAATGGGGATTAGGGCTCAAGAGATTGGTGATTTTTGTTGAAGAAAAACTCATCTTACTTCTTTAAAAAGGATTTGTGAAATGTTGAGTCATAAGTGTTGGGAATGAGATGTGTTATGGGATTTCTTTTTTTTTAAAGAGATAGAAAATGTTATGATTTTGTGAAAGTCCTAGAAATTGGGGCTTTTTTTGAAAACATGGAAATTCCATAGAATAAACTTCTTTTCTTGTGTTAAATGGGTGTGTGTGTGTGGGTTTCACAATGTAGTAGAAAAGGGAAAGCTGATAATCCTCTTGATGTAGAGAGTAGGGGACTTACTTTCAAAAATTATTGCTAGGAGCATGAAAATATATATTTTGTGAGATGATAATTATTGAGTACCATGGATTGGAGAATTGAAACCTTGATAGTTGATATTGAGAATTTCTTATAGTCTTGAAATCAATAGAATGCCAAGAATTATACATGATGAGAAGTTATTGCTATGTTGATAGTTTTGGTAATGCATGTGAATATTTTGTGTGATGGCATTGGAGGAAAGAGAATGAAAGAAATGTTATGAGATATTAATTGTTGCATCATATCCCCATATAAACTTTTGTCATTTTTGCACCTCTTGGCATGAATTAGAAAAAATTTTACATTGAAAGAAAATGGTATTGTAACGAGAACTATGAGAATGTTAAAGGGGTAAATACGTGGTAAGTCCGGTTAGGGGGTGTAATTGTACTTGATAAGTTGGCCTGAGTATCCATGGTGAAAGACCAGAAAATCGCGCGGATAGGTGTCGAGCCTTCCGGTTAATACCGGTAAAAATGACAATTTGGTAGTACTCGTAGAGTCTACTTGCAGACACCAGCCTAGGGATTACCAGTGTCGTATTTACCGCCCCCTCATGATTTAAGATTGGAAGTTTGGAAATTGACGAGATTGTAAAATGTTAACTAAAGCATGGTGATTTTCAAGAAAAGCATGACATGAGATTATCTTTAAATGGCATGGCATAACATATGCATTTACATTAAATGTTGTGAATCTTGCATAAATGTACATACTTTGTTAAGGTTCTCTACTGGGTTTTATGCTCACCCCTATGGGTTTTGGTGCAAGCAAAGATGTGGTGATCCCGCCGAATTGAAGGCGTGGAATTGTTGTGAAGAGTAATACTCTTTTTGTTGTTGTGATTAAATTGCTAGCCAAGGGCGATTTTTGTATGGGTCCAAGAAACCACTTTTGTATAACCGGGCTTAAGCCTTAGAAGTTGTAGCCCCTAAGGGCATTTCATTTATTTTAGAACTTTATGCTTCACATGCTATAGATTCATATGTTTTCTTACTTATGAATGTACAAATTGCATGTGGAACTTTTATGTAAACCATAGTGATTAATGATGAAAATGTTGGAGAATGGTTATATTAGTGAATGTGGCTTGGTGTAGTATATTGTTGGGTAAATTTTCAGGGCGTGACATAGACTAAAAAACTAAATTATTTCAAAAAAATTTCACTACAGAAAATAATTTTCAAAGACAGAAAAAAACCAAACTTTTAGATAAGCATTATAAAACTTTTCAATACCAAAAAAAAAAAAAAAAAGCACTTTTACATTATAAATTATCCACAAGAATGCTTGTGAAAAAGTAAAAAACCAAACTTATAAATAACACTACAAGAATGAACACTTTTGGCAACAAAAAATTTGGTCGCTAAAAGTCTATTTTTGGTCTGCAAAAGTTATCCGCGACCAATTTTTTTGGTCGCTACTTTGGTCACCAATTGAGGGTCGGCAAAAGTAATTCGCAACCAAAATTGTGATTGGTCGGCAAAAGTTGGATTTCGTGACTAAATTTTTGGTCGCTAAATATTTAATTACCGCGACTAATTTATTTTGTCACCAAAACACTTTGGTCGCGAAAAGTGATATTTTCCTGACCAAAAAGTTTGGTCGCCAATTATCACATTCAACGACCAAAAAGTTTGGTCGCCAATTGTGACATTCCGCGACCAAAAATTTTGGTCGCCAATCGTGACATTCCGCGACCAAAAAGTTTGGTCGTCAATCGTGACATTCCACGACCAAAAAAGGTTTTGGTCGCCATTTGTTACTTTTCGCGACCAAAACTTTTGGTCGGCAAAAGTGAGTTTCCACGACCAAGAGCTGTTTTGGTCGGCAATAGATGTATTTTTTGCGACCAAAACTCTTGGTCGACAATTGTCATTTTTTGCGAAAAAAAATAATTTATTTGTCGCGAGTAATAAATTGGTTGCCAAAGCAGGAAAACAATACACTTGTAATTCCTAATAATTCATTCAATCCATAATAAACCTATAATTTTAAAGCATCATTCAAATTAACTGAATCATTAACATTCAACACAATACATAATTCATTAACATTCGACACAATACAACTATTCTAAGTTTTCATTCACAAGTCATATCCATCTAGCATAACAAATTGAAACAATACATAATTCAGATTTACAGCATCAGGAAAATTGCTTAATCCACTAAGTTGCCTTGATAGCCAATCAAAAAGATCCTTGCGCCCTTCCGTGCCAAGCTTCGCATCCATCAAAGCAGTAGTGATGTAAGGCACCTAATAAAGAAACAGAATTGGAAAATTTATCAGAGAAGCATGATAGTGGCAGCAACACTGGATTGCAAACCCGTATCTTTGCAAAAATCAATTAAATCCTATAAACATGTACATCGTATTGAGACAACTAGCTGGCATAATAAAACTGTACCTGTTGCTGTACCTACAAATTTCAGTACACGATGATTAATAAGCTAATAGCCATAACAACCCTGCCAGTAAGATAAGCAAAAAAGTTAAATACCTGTGTCATTGTCAAATCCTACTCCAACACAAATACAATTCAATGATTGCTAATTGGAGGTTGAGCAGTTATATCAGACACTAATTACTTCTCTAGGTAGCATGAGTTATTGAAGACCTAACAGGAACTTATTCAGACATAGTTAACTATCAAAGCTCCATTCCCTTTAAATGACCTAAAATTTGCAATTCACCTGAAGTGGGCCCTTCAGCACAATAAATATTTTCTTACTTTCCAATTTCCCAATAGGCAATAACATAGCACATAAATTTGAGCAATGGCACAAGTGACGTTCCATACAGTGGTAAACCCAGCGTCATAAACTTTGACGCTCTTTCATTCTTCCCTTCATGATCACCAAAACTCATGGTACATGTTCAAGAGAAATCAGAAAAACTAAGTATAAACATTGGACATGGAGAGAGAATAAACTATCAAACAACACCTTTCTAAACTGTCAAACAACCTACTTCTAAAATTTCTTAAATTTCCCAAAACATAAAAAGTAGACCGACCTGTAGTCTGTAAATCCTATTAAATTCTGACTAAAAAATTATCCACAGACCTAAAAATGACCAAACAATGTCACTAATGGAACAGTATAAAATCTATCTAGATATCTCTGTAAATTGAATGCACAAACTATAAAATTCAATCAAGTTCTATATCCTAAAAACCTATCATTTCCTGGCAAGATAATCTATATGAGTACTATAAGAAACATTATCAAGCATCTCCAGATTAAAAAAAATGAATATAATGAAGAAATAACCAAAAATTATTCACATCATTCCCCTAAAATTCTGAGGGCAGGAAAGCTCTATACCATCTTGTAAAACTCTTCTGAGTTCGTTATCATTTCCTCGTGCATGTCCCAAGAGTCATATATGTTAAACCTACTATATGTGATTTAAAACAGTTACGCATATATAAGGTAAAAAAGAAGCATAAAAAAATCAATTTTGTGAACCAAGTGGATCTAATTGGGCTGATCAAAATTTTGTGCCTTGTTAATTGCCTTGTTAAGAGTCATAGATACAAATCTTGCCATAAGGAAGATTTCTCCTTCCTGGACTATGACCTCCAACTCACAAAATATATATATAGAATTGTTTGATCTAAATTCATTCTGAGTGACATTCATTTAGGTCACCCTTAATGAATCTATCACATATTGAATTTGTTTGCCTATATTTCTAACAAAAAAAAATAAAAAATTCCGTGCGCATATGTGAACTTGGGTTGTCATAATAGAATACTTAATAGGAAATGCTAACCATCTCCATTGGACGGTGATTAATGTTCATATATGTGTAAAAATTATATTAACATATATAAAACAAATATATAAAAAATACATAAAAATATGTGAAATATATAGTGGACTATTATTATTATTATTATTATTATTATTATTATTATTATTATTATTATTATTATTATCATTATTTAATGCATAACAAAATTCCACACGGTAAAAAAATCCATAGGTAATTTACATGAGTATCCAAGCCACTAGAAAAAACATGGCAGGAACAATGTTACACATGGCAGTGGCAAAAGTAGCTGTTGTGTACTTCATTCCAGTATAGAACAAGTTCTGGTCTATCACAGGCCTGATTACAATTACACAAAAATAAGAGTAAAAACATTACATACATGCATTAGATTCACCTTTAAAGCATAATTAAATTAATTTATAAGGATTTGCTTTTTGAGGTGAAAAGATAAATTAATTACTCCAACAAGCCCAGTAACATTATCTTCAAGAAGACAGAAGTGGTCAGCCTTGGCCTTACTTTCCTGTACATTTGTTATAGTCAATAACATAGTCTGATTAGTTTAAAACCTTCTCTCATAGAGCAAAGAACAGAGAGAGAGAGAGAGAGAGAGAGAGAGAGGGTGGGAGGGGAATACCTTTCAAAGAGGAGAGCAAAAGAAGCAAAGACAAGAGCGGCGACAACGTTTCGATAGACAGCGAAGGTGTAAAGGCTCATCCCTTGGTTTAGACCAAACTTGGGTATAATACCTAAACCCGCATACCCAAACTGCAACAAAATCATTGCCAAGTATGGCTTTGCTCTCTTATACACCTCCATTGACATATTGCTCTCTCTCTCTCTCTCTCTCTCTCTCTCTCTCTCTCTCTTGCTCTCTTGTGTGAAATGTGAAGTGCTTATGGGCAATAACAGCAACATACCTAAGGTTATATATAAGGGTTGGCTTAATGAATAGAAATCAATCTCAATTTCACACGTCTCGACTATATATATATGTGTGTGTGTGTACTGATTGGACTTGTCCAGTGAAAACCAGTTTCATCAAAAATCAAAACTAGTGGCAATGTCGACCAAATTTGAAGTATCATACACCATTGTTGCTAACTAAGGAGGAGGGATGAGTAGAGGATCATTTGGTTTGGAAGTCCCATGTAGGGTTGCTTGGCTTTTAGCTTTTGGATGAAATGAAAAATTATGGGCCGGTGGTGCTAAGACAAATTTACAGAGTGTTTGAACTTAATATATCTATTATTATTATAAGAGTGTGAAGAATCTGCCATAATATTTGAACTTAAATTCTGTAAGGCAGAACTGCTCCACTTTCTCAAACTGGTGAACTCGGAAAATCCCAAGAGTATCGCGACCATGAGAACCTGCTTCTTTGCGGAAGCAAGAACAATATCCAGCATATCTAGTAATTCATGCAACATAAATTCAACAAAGCGCAGCCACTAAAGATTTATAACCAAAAAAATAAAACATGAAAGCCACCATCTAAAAAGCAGAAACACTTCTAAAAAGGTGTTGTTTCCATGTTCAACGTTGGACACAGACACTTGTTAGACACACACCCACACATATCGGACACATGACCAAGCATGTCCTATTATTTATTAAAAATGAAGTCATTATCATTTTCATGTATCAAATCTTTTTGAAAGTTGTTAGAGTGCTCGTATCGTGTCATATCTGTGTCCATGCTCCAACATTCTTTAGTAGCCATAAAGGCAACTATCATTCATGGAAGTAGTTATAACCTTATTGGTAGCTGTGAAGGATGGATCCAATCATCTAGATGATAAGCACATAGTGGCTGTTCAGCAGTAGCAATCAAATATTTGTCATCTCCTTCACCAGTTACCTGTACAAAAATAACTAAATCAGGCATCCTCTTGTTATGGTGAACTTTATAAAGCGTACCAACAATTTGTTAAGCAAAAAATGCTAAATACACGAACGGATTTAAAAAAAACCTGATTAAAGTTTCCTGTGTGTTACAAAACTACGGCAAGAGCCTGGTAATCAGAGAAGTACTACAACCACATAATATACCGATATATCTAAATACTTTTTGATATACCCAGAGGAAATATAGCACATGATTGTGGATATTAAATACCTTCGCCCTACAACTGACTACATCTTCGAGTTTTTCCTCTTCTAAAGCTGTTTTTGATTGTCTGTCGTCCATCTGCAGATGAGCACGCTGCATGCTGCCGCAAAGAAACGAAGAATACAGAAGTTATACAGAGCACTGACCAATTCAGTGTCATTATTCTACCAAGCAAGTAACATGGTGTATTGCATTGCACTAACACTAATAATAATGTCTACTTTCCTGACTTTTCTAAAACACTGTTAAACTGTGAAAAAAATACCGGTATGCAATGTTTTCGCCAACTTTGCTGCCGTCATCTTAGGTTTCCGGAATCTTTTTATTTAAATCAAGAAACACAAAGAAAATAAACCCAAAAAAAATAGAGGAACAAGAAGCTTCCTTACCCATAAGTATTAACTCGTTGAACCTATGGAAGACAACAGAAGCCAGATCATTTCTAGTGAGCAAAAGAATAAAGCAAGAACATACTAGGAAAAATTTTCACAACCAAATTAATTAAAGTGCTGGAACTATATATGAAACTTAACAATTAATGGAGATAAAAAAGATAATTCCATTATTAAATGAATATCCATCAAATTATCTGAATAGAAATTAATTATTAAATGTTTCATTATTCATACTATCATAAACAGTTACAAAAATACATGACAGATGTTCTCAAAACAAAAACCCAAAGAAAAATATGTAGAAATATAACCTTAGACTCTCCCATCTTTTTTATGCCAAATCCAGAAAATGGAGTGGTCGTGTCAAGATGCTCAAGCAGCCTATCGTAGTGTTGGTGCTGATCCAAAAGATAGATCTAAAAATCAACTATATAACTAATCATACACTAATCTCATGATTGTTAATCCACTTACTATTAATCCTCTTAATCAAACAGGCCCTATATGTATTCATCAACTATGTACGACACAAACACATCAAAAAAAAATAAAGCAAACCTGCCCAAGGTGAATAAGAGAGACAAATATGTATTTCTTATACGCTTCAACAGCAATAACATTTATAGTAGACATTGGTGCAGTTACAACCTGATAGCAGCAAGCCATAAGGATGATGTAAAAAGTCAATTGTCACAAACTTTACAATATATATATATATATAAACATATATATAATATGGCTGAACTAAAAAACATTGACCCACATTGTGCAGAAGCTCCAATGCTTTGCGGAAACGCTTCTGTCCTATGCATATCATTCCCCTGTCAAAATGCCAAACATAAATGTCAGTAAAATTTCCTTCTAGACACTGAAGCACCTGTACCGCCCAAGCGTAACGCATCGTGGCCAAACAATTAATGAAATCAAATATAATTACCAAGCAAATAAATTTAGATTTTATCACGGTGATAAGTCATTCCACACGAATCAACAGCTTGTTGCTTCTACATTAGAATGCATTTATTAATGAAACTAGAACAATTATTGAGCAACTGTATGACATTTGATGTGTGAAGTGCTCTTTTTCTCATGTTCTTTTCTTTATGGAACTGGGTGATCTTAGAAATCCAAAGCTTTTTTTACTTACATTTGAGTAAGCAGGGTGAACAGAGCTATGGGAGCCTTATTACCCTGGCTACCCTTCCTGAGGCATATGCCTCCTTATCAACAATTGCTATATAGACTAATTGCTAATTGCTATATAGATGATCTACCTGCTTATCAACAAAACATCAGGTCTCATACCTATAAATGCAGATTCACCAAATATGACTTAAACCAATAGGACTCCAAGTTTTTAATTCGTTGATAACCCAATTGTTCTCTCCTTTAAAATAAAAAATCTCAACTCAAATACATGAATGAAAATATATGACACCCCAACTGGTGTTCCATCAGACATTGTTCACACAAAATAATGACAACCAAAGAATCCAACAACACCTTTCTAAACTGTCAAACAACCTACTTCTAAAATTTCTTAAATTTCCAAAACATAAAAAGTATGAAGACCTGTAGTCTGTAAATCCTATTAAATTCTGACTAAAAAATTATCCACAGACCTAAAAATGACCAAACAATGTCACTAATGGAACAGTATAAAATCTATCTAGATATCTCTGTAAATTGAATGCACAAACTATAAAATTCAATCAAGTTCTATATCCTAAAAGCCATTATCATATATATGATAAACTCAAACACAAAACCCACAAGTTCTCTCCTTTAAAGTCGTGAGCGAATTTGGGGAATGAGAGATTGATTTCAAATTTCCCTAGCATCCCTCCGATTCAAAGCGATGATAAAAACTCATAAGTGCACACTCAGATTATCTCAAATCGTGACAAATCAAACATGATATAGAAAGAAATAAAGACGCCATTGATTGAAGATCCGAGAGAGACTCCGAATGATTATTTCTCAGCAACCAAACATGTGGAAAATCAAGAACGAAATAAAGAGCAAGATATTGATTACCAGATCAAGACGCCATTGATTGAAGATCCAAGAGAGACTCCGAATGATTGATTCAATGTGCCTAGGGTTCGAATCGAACGCAAAGACGAGAGAGAGAGAGAGAGAGAGAGAGAGAGAGAGAGAGAGAGTGGTTCGGTGTTGTTTGTTCGCTTGTCTCGCACCTATTTCAAAGAGAGATGAGAGAGAAGAAAATGAAAATGTGTGAGCTAACAGATTGCTAAAGATAAAAAATTTCAATTCCTGCGCCACGTTTCAAATTTCCCTCAATATCAACAATGCTACATCCCACTAAAAGTGGCGCTCTAAAGCACCACTAATGAGTTGGCACTCACTTTTTAAAAAAAAAACAAGGCACAAAAACATTGTGGCAGTGGGTCCCACCCACTGCCACATCATTAGTGGTAGCACTAATTAGTGCTCCCACTCATTTTCCCCTCAATATTAAGATCGGTCAAGGCCATATTTAGGGTCATTTTTCCCTTCTCTAATCCCTTTTAATTGTATTTGCCAAATAAACCACTATATTTCTGTAAAAAAATTTTTGCTAAAATAACTAACGGGGCAGATGAAAGTGCTTTTATTTTTTGAATTGGTACAGATATCCATCATTTTAGCACATATCAGTTTGAAAGGGCGGCATGTGACTAGATACACTTCTAAAATGAAATTATTTGGCAATGTACCTGAAAGTTGTCCATTTATGAACACATGCAGAGCATGCCCTGTTGACTGCACTATGAGAGTAGGCAGTCCACCAGCACACAAGAATGATTCAGATGAACCGATATCAACATCATTGCATAGAGTCTGATTTCAAATAGAAGTGCTGTAAAATTGTGTGAAGTAAGATGATTATAATGAGTAGCAGAATTTCTGTTTGAAAACCAATGAGCTGAAAGGGCTCAAAATGGGAAGAAAAGATAAACACAACAACATTAGACAACTTGGCACTTCTAAGCAGAGAAAAGAATGAATTACTGCCATCATTTGCCTACTTAAATAACAAAGGCCGAATTTGAGTGACTACATATTTGTTGAAGGATTATGAAAAGCAATGGCAGGAAACTAACTAGACACTGTTACCTTATGCTCATACTCGAAGAAGGTAAAAAAAATTGAATGGGAACAAACCCAGAAAGATAAACAAAACCTAAAGGCTCCTTTTGGTACCTCCTTAAAATTGATTAGCTCAAAAGTTCCCACATTGGTGGCAGCTTCTGCTTCATCATTTCTTTTCCCATACAGTGTTTTCTGTTTAACAAGGATAGATGTCTGCATCAGATAATCCTAGAATAGAAATTTAGATTTTTTAAACTGAAAGAATGAAATTTGAGTGTTGAACCAAGAGAATAAAGTTCATATTCTTGTCCCACTTTACTTGAGACCAAATTTCAGAATCCAATATATAATATGGCAATATTTTGGGGACACTCTACATTTCTTTTGAAGAATAATCCAATCCGATATACTGTCACTCCAAAGAGCAACTAAACTAGCAGGCAGAAAAATACTCTACATATACTTTAATGGTCCAAACAGCAAAAGGCTATGCCATAGTTTGTACCCTATTGCAAATAATATTTGTGACAGATGTAAACCAATGAAGTTGACATAATATTAAAAAGAGACCTACATGCATGGTATCAAATATTCTGAAAAGAATAAAAGTTCACTGCCATACTTGCATTTTTTGAAATCAAAGTAACTACCATTCAATAGAAAGTATTAATTACAAGTCATATTTTTTATAACTAGAAAATTAATGTTAGTATTAAAAAAAAAAAATAGCTATTGATTATAAACCCAAATTGCACTCCCAAACTTCAACAAAATGCACGTGTAAGAATCTCAACAGATATGAGACAACAATAGAATATTTACATTTGAATGAGACTGTTTCAAGAAGCATCCTAATGCATTGCAAACTTCAAACACATACATGCATATGCACAAGATGAAACTATTTGTTAAACAGCCAAGAAATACTAATTCTTAGTGGGATTTTTTGTAAGACATAATTGAGTGGAAAATGACTACCAGAAGTTGAAACCAAAAAAAAAAAAAAGTCAAAATAAACCTTTTTCAAACATTTTGACAACCCAACAACATGCATTTTCTGATTTATTCATGTAATTTCATCAATCTATTATGCTTCAAAACGTAGGCAAGAAAATTTATTAGCATTAATGACAGGGAGATGCAAATGTTGATACCTTTGCCAGTCCAGAAAAGTTGATAGGCAACACTTCAGGAGAGGCTTCCTGACCATTATGAGGAGTTAGAACAACTTTACCATCCTCCTCAAGTGAAATAGTTTTCTCAATGGTGTTGACAACCTGCAACTCAGGACCCACTGTATCTAGCATAACCTGAAAAACAAAAAATATCCTCAAACAGTTATCTTATTTTGCATACTGCTGTTCCATTTGCTTCTTTTGAAAATAAATGAAACTACACAAACTTTATTCGAAACAATTATCATTTAGAACAATCCAACTAAAAACTAAAGCCAAGAACCATCAGTTAAGTTGTGTTGCCCAATGCCTAAAGGCCAAAAACAGCATTGTACAACATATTCCAATTCAATTTTCTTTTCAGCAATCAAAACCCCATATATAGATGATTGTAGATCAAGCATGTAACAAACTTCAATTAATAAAAACACCATATATATAAACACATACAGCACAAAGCTTATTAGTGGTCTTCACAGCAGCCCTCAAGTTTTCCAAAGTCTCTTAGTGATACTCAGGATCCCCCAACGAAAAGTCGAATCGAGCCACTGCAAACCACACATTCACAAATCATTACTCAAATCCCCCAAACTTCAAAGTAAAATCAAAACCCTGTTCCACACAAGATCAAAGATATGCAACAATTGTAACACATAAATACAAATATTTACAGAGAAAATTTATAATACCAGACGTTCCAGCTTTAAGGCAACCACAGATGACCTCGACAGATCGAGACCTGGGGCCCAAAGTCCCAACGATCTTTGTCATTGTGGGGAAGAAATTCTGTGAAATCAATAAACATCGTACAAGTTCCAAATCAAAGTCACAATCATATATATATATATACATATACAAAGATGTATAGATCGACATTGAAATTGAGAAGAAGAAAAAAATGGAACTTACGGCTCTAGATGGCTCGAGAATGGAGGCCATCCTAATAGGCTCTTCGAGAAGCAAGTGATTGGCATGCATGTTTGCAGATTAAAACTGTGAAACAACAAAGAAAAATCAAATTATCCCATTTCAATTAGCCATCATCCACATCACTTAAAAAACACACAACTGAACTCAAACTTACTGAGATTCGAACCGAACAGAGGATTGAACCATGGCCCAGATCACGAAAAACCCTCTTCAAAATCAAAATCATACCGCAAAATCATGACAAACCTCTTCAAAATCATCAATCAGGGCTCAAATCCCTCTCTCAGTACGGATGATCACCGCATTATATATATATATATATATACAGAGACAGAGAGAGACCGAGGGCAAATGCTAGAGAGGGAGAGAGCGAGAAACAGAGACAGACAGACAGACAGACTGAGAGTGAGAGAGAACCTGTGAGGATGCGGCGGCGGCGGTGGTGCTAGCTGTGGCGTGCGACGTTGGTCTGAGATGATGTGAGATTGGGTGAGGATCTTCTAGAAATAAGGAGTCCATTAGACAGAGGGCGATGGCGATTTGCAGCGGTGGCGATGTGCGACGGACGTAAGCAATGGTGGTGAGGGACTTCGGTGAGCTACATAGAGTGGGCACCGATTGAAAGAGAGAACACAAAGAGGGAGAGGGTAGACCAACGTAGACACAGAGAGCGGGCTAGAGAAAGAAGAGATTAGGGCCTTTTTTTTTTCTATTTTCTTGGTACAAAATGACGTCGTTTTAAAAATGGTGACCAAATTTTTTTGTCGCAAAAAAAATTCAATTCCCGCCTCTATAAAAATCAAATTTCCCTCCCACACTTTTGGCGACCAAAAGACCATATTAGTCGCAGAAAAGATACCTTCGCCGACAAACTTTTTTAGTCGCCAAATCTCAATCAATGGCGACTAAAATATTAGTCGCTAAAAGTATATATTTGACGACTAATTTTTTTTGGTTGCTGAAAATAAGTTTTTGGCGACCAAATTTTTGGTCGCCAAAAAATATGTGACCTTCCGCGACCAAATTTGTAGTTGGTCGGCAAAAGCATATCACTTTCTGCGACCAATTCTTTTTTTGGTCGCCAAAATATAACCTTCTGCGACCAATAATATTTGGTCGCCAAAAATAATGATCATTCGCGACTAATTAATATTTGGTCGCCAAATGTCATTTTTTTGCGACCAAAATTTTTTTGGTCGGCAAATGTGTAAATTCTTGTAGTGTAAGAACAACTCCAATAATATGTTATTATTAATCTAACTATTGGGCACTTTAATTTTTGTCAAAAAAGTGATATAGAAAATAATTGATAGTGCTTTACAAAATTTGTAAAATCCCTTTATATGAATATTTATCTCCTTTTTGATGGATTGTTTCAAAAAACTATTTGATTATTACTCTCATCTATTATTTGATTTTGTTCAAACTGTCTTTTAGGGTTTAAGGTTTAAAATAATAAAAAACAATAATATTGATGATGATGGTGGGTTTTGGTGAGGTGGATTGGAGTTTTAGAGAAGAAGAAGAAGAAGAAGAAGAAGAAGAAGAAAAAGAAGAAATAACTTTAATCTCTTGGAAAAGAAGATATTGAGATTTGAATAGGAATAACTGATTAGAATATACCATGAGAAAAAAAAAATTATTTTAAGATTTAATATGTGTTATTCTTATTAATAAATTCATATTAAAATATAAGAAGTGTTAAAATTTATAAATTTAAATTAGGTGTACAGAAACATATTTTGAATAAAATTTCCCTAAATATGGGTCCATTTTGGAGATTTGTAGGGTCATAGAGCCATGAGCTTATTGTTTAAGTTCACACAAGGACAGCCCATATTGATAAAGACAGTCACGCCCCTTTTTATTTGTTTAGATTCACACCCCTTTTATCTGTTCAAATGACTTCTCTCCAAATCCATTTTTTTATCTCTTCTCCATCTTTCTCTCGCTCACCTCCAGATTTGCTTTCTCACTTCTTCTTCATCTTCATCTTCATCTTTGCCCTCTCAAGACCTGTCAAAGCAGCTGAACTCATGGTAGAGAATCCAGGACACTTCATCTGTGACTCAACCCATTTCAAGGTTGGCCACCACATTCTTGGGCTCTCTGCCAACGAGGAGCTCGAGCGCCGCTGCCGACAACTCTACTTTCCTTCTTCCCATGGAAATGCTTTACTTAGTCCTTCTGGTGACTGTGACGATGAGCGATGTTGCAGAGTCGGTGGAGGAGAGGTGTTTCAGGCAAAGATCTTTGATTCTTGCTTTGGAGACGAATTTGAGGGAGGCGGCAACGGCAGATTTGAGAAAAGGAAGGTAAGGAGTAACGAATCCGAGGGAGGCGGTGGAGGTGACTACAGATCTGCTGAAGCTGCCATCGGACTGGTGGTGATGCTGCTGCCATGAAACTACCATGGATCGGTGGCAGTGGGAGTAGGTGATGGTGGTGGTTTCCGGTCCGCCGTGGAACCCCTTTTTTTTCCTCTCTCTCTCTCCATTTTTTTGTTGGTGCTTGGGTCGTCCACGTTAACAGCAGTGCCATACATTGCATGTAATGTAACCTGCTTATGTGGGTCCTTCTAAGATATTTTCAATCTTAAGGATTTGCATCTTGAGTATCTGTGCATTTTAAATTCAAATGTCATACTTATGACCATAAGGTTAAAGAATCCAATATTCTAAATAACCCGACTAGTCTGTTTAATGACTTTTTTCTCATTAATATCTTCGAAGCAACCTGTAAGTGTAGTGTCCTTTATAGCTCGCCATAATGTAGAATATTGGAAATTCTCTCCGTACTTGCAGATTTCCGAAGTTTTCTACTATGCACAAAAAGCAGTACTTCATCCAATAGCTCCACTATTTGAACAGAGAGAGAGAGAAAGTTGGTTTGTGGAGAGAGAGAGTTGGCTTTTGAACACTGAACAAAAAAGATTTTGACAGATAGGATAGGACGACTCTCTCTCCTCTCTCCTCTCTCCTCTCTCCTCTCTCCTTATATATTTGTGTGTATCAGATTTTGAACAGATAAAATAAAAATTGAACAGATAGGAAAATAAAGGTTAATGAATTTCAACCAATAGAAAAAAAATAACTTGATGAATTTCAACAAATAAATACAATTTGAACAGATGAGTTTCAAAAATCGAACAGATAAGTTAAAATAAAAATTTCAACACACAGGCATTAATGTTCTTTTGACCAACAAATTTCTAACAAATGTTGTCATGTCCTCAATAAAAGCAACATGGTCCTTGATGACTTGTACGCTAGGAATATGAATTTATCACCAGTTTTTTTAAATTTTAAAATAAATTACAAACACATCTCTAAATATTAACCAAACTTATTTATTTTTTCGTGTTATCATATCATATTATTGTTTATCCATCTTTTTCATAACGTGTTAACATATCATTTCAAAAAAAAAAAAAAAACTTTTAATAAAAAATAATTTTTATATAACATTACTCATACATTTATATTTGGGACAATTAACCCAAAAAAAAAAAAAACCCAGAAGTTTGAGTCTTGTAAAAAAAAAAAAACAAAACAAACAAAATCCTTAATTTTTAATTTTGTCAATTTAAATTTTAAAATTTTGATTTATTTTTAATTTAAACAATTCGCTTATTTTTGTTAAGTAAAACCTACAAAAAAAAAAAGAATATTTTAGTTATAAAACTCAATGTAAATATATAAAATGTCTAAAAGACTCTTTTTTGTTGAGTTTAATGACTAAAATATTATTTTTTACATTGATTTTACTTAATGAAAATAGACAAATAATTTAAATTGAAAACAAATTAAAACTTTAATATTTAATTTGACAAAATATAAAAATTAAAATTTAATTTATTATAACAGTCAAACGTTAAGATTTTTTATTTTTTATTTTTTCAGATAATTTCCCATTTACATTTGTATAGGTGGATATGTGAAGGAAAATAATATGCATATTCGTATGTTAACCGAGGTAAGATGACAAATATAGTCAGAGTAGGATCCCATTACAGGATTTAATTTGTTATAAGTTAAGTTGAGATTTTTTAGGATAAATTTTAAATATATTTTTTGAGATTAACTAAAAATATGAATTGTCTTATAATTTTAAAAATTACATTTCGCTTCTTTAAGTTTTTTCAATCACATAACAAATGACATATTTTATTAATAAAATATCAAGTCAATTAAGTGTTTTAAATGATGTGATAAATATATAATTCAATTAACAATTCAGATAATTTTATTGTTGTATAAAAAAGTAGTTAAAAAAAAAATTTTTTGTTAAATAAATTTTTTTGATAAGGGAATATTTATAATTTTTATAATTACGGGATAATTCGTATTTTAAATAAATATGAGGGGTGTAATTATATTTTATTCTAATTTTGATTGATTGAAATTTTTTTTTTTTTTTTGTCTCACTTTACGATAGACGTGGAGCAATATTTCAAAAAAAAAAAAAAACAATTCGAGATATACATAGTTGGGCAACACCATATGCACTTTATAATTAAAAAAAAAAACAAAATTTTAATTTTTGGAATCATAACTAAAAAAAATATCATAACTAAACGACAACATGAGATATAATTAAAAAAATTGATCATAATTTTTAAAAAATGACATTATTAAAAGTTACACCATTTTTAAAGAGGTGTACATTAGAATTTTCCAACATAGTTTGCCCGCACTGCAATTTTCATGGTCAAGCACATCATAGAGAAGTAGCCCAAGCCTAAGAAGGATGATCCATGTGATTTTTATCTGGTGAAGCATGTCCATTTAAACTTCAAATATGTGATTGCAGAGTGATGTTGGTGTTTTTGGTTGATAGCTTATACATCTGATTGTTATGATTTGTAAACAACAAATGCTATGTATCTTTGTTTGGCTTAATTTTAAAAACTTTTTTCCCCCATTTTTTTTTTTATAAATAAATATATATGTATATATATATAGTTTCACAAAAAGAAACACCAATATAGATAATTTAAAATTTTTAAAAGTTATTTTTGCCCTAAAAAAAAGAGAACTATGTGAAATAATAAATTTTTATTTTTTTACCAAATTAATTTGCAAAAAAATAAAATTAAATAGATTAAAAACAAAACTCAATCAAATTTATTTATGTCTTGAACATTGCCCAATTCCTCTCCACTTAAAAACAAAAAAAGAAAAACTGGCCTCCGTGTCTCACAAGACAAGACTCACTGAGGTGGACAATGAGGCTGGAATGTCAGAAGTAATGGATATAAATAAAAACATGCTTGTTGAGGTATTTGATAAAAAAAATAAAAATAAAAATAAAAAATGATGAGGTATTTGAACAAACAAAAAATGATGTTGAGGTAGGGCCGTGGAGTTGTTGAGCTATGTTAGGCAAGATACTCTGGGGACATATTTTTTGTATAGCAATACGTGGCCAAGGTGGCACCGAAGTGCTAGCCGAGGTGCCACGTGTCCTTGACTTGACGCCGAGGTAATCTCGGCTAGGCCGAAGTTATTTGCGGAGATATCGGAATCCGAGATGAGCGGATAAATTACACGAGTCCTAAGAATGAGGGAGGACTTCAGATTAAATAAAGATAAAGCTCTTTGGGAGTTTATCTTTATTTATTTGAGAGTCCTGGATAGGCATTGAGTTAGAATCCGTTGAAGTTAGGCTTCTACAGGGATCAGGTCAGTGTTAATTATAAAAGTAAGGCACCCTCGTGGGTTTAAGGTACGCCTTTTTGTATTCTGAATAGTGAGTTAAGCATTTTTGCTATCTTTGAGAGATAACTGATTTGATATTGTCGGAGTACCCCGGGTGGACGAACCACCGCCGGAATCTTTTTCTTTCTATTACAGGTCGATCGGGCGCAGTCTATTCTGCCAGTGTTCTCCAACTGAGTACGTGTTTGGCAGTGTGGTCAGAAAACAGCACACACAATTTGGCGCCGTCTGTGGGAAAGAAAGAAGAATAGATAGCCAACGATGGACAGAAAGAAAAGGTTGGGGACGACATCGCTACTGGGAGTGGTAAGCACACTGACCCTAACATAGAGGAGGATAACTGCAACGAAGAAACTCAGGATCAGAATCCCAGAGAGAAAGACGTCAGCAAGGAGGGCGACGTACCAAAGAAGTCAGACTAAGGCGGGTATTATAACAAGGATCACCTCCAGGTATGGAAAGATAGATATACCCACGGAGGGACGGCAAGATAAAGGGATTGGCAAACAAATTGGCAGACCTACAATCGGTCGTCAATTTCATGATGCAGAACAACATCATGCAGCCACCGTTTCCATTGCAAGACACATTGATTCCAGCCGCCAAGAACAATGCCCAGAAGGGAGTGCAGAAAACAGTCCCTACATTTCCCCCAGCATACCAGGACCGAGGAACACTCTCACCGGCCATCAAGGGAGGTCGGGCGAGGAGAGTCAAGAAGGGGAGATTCTCGGAGAACGCATCATACCAAAGAGGCTGACCCCAAAGAATATCGGCATGTTCAAGGAAAGGAACTCTGTTTCGATGCAACTACTGGAGAGAGGTCCAAAAGGACTCATAATGACACTGGGAGTAGCGCACCGAAGAGGCTGAAGTCCATTGATAGTCGAGCTCCTGGATGGACCAAGGAGGATCTAAGGGATTATCTACAGAGGAAGCGACAAGATGCCGAGGTAACATCACCAGTCAAGCCAAGAACACCTTCTCAGTAGAATTAGACAAATTTGAAGCCCTGAAGAGGTTTAATATGCCGAGGTTTCAAATATACGACGGTAAGTCGGACCCTAACTTTCACATCGGCTTGTACCTAAACTTAATGGCATTATACACCGGGAACGAACCGTTGCTTTGCAAGGTGTTCCCCTCATCCTTTGGGGAGATCGCATCGAACTGGTTTCACAAGTTGCCGAAAGGAACTGTGAAAAGCTGGAAAGGCCTAGCCGAGATGTTCATGGCCAGGTTTGTGACAAACAAACTACAGCCATTGAGGGTAGACGCCCTGATGGCTCTGAGAATTGGTGAGGATGAAAGCCTTAAGGCCTATGCCAAAAGGTATTATAAGGTGTTCAACCGAATACCAGGATGCAACCAAGAGGTAGCGGTCGTGTCTTTTAAGAACAGCCTGAAAGATGATTGCTTGCTTCGAAAGTCACTGGCAAAGACATTGCCAAAAAGTATGGAGGAACTTATGGCCAGGATAGAAAAGTATGCTAGGGTCGAGGAGGACACGCCGAGGACAAACGCGTCGAAACAAGAGAAGAAAAATGGCTCACTGAAGCGAGGCCGAGGTAATGGTGGATATAATAAACCAAAAACAAGACTAAGGGCTGCACAGGTAGTCACAACCGTATTCCGAATTCCGGTCTACAAAGTCTTGGAAAGAATTCGGAATCAGCCCTATTACAGAGCACCAAAAAAGCTTCCTGGTGAGTTTATGGGAAGAATTCTGGGGAAACATTGTGCCTATCACAATGAGGATATACATCTAACTCAAGGGTGCACCTAAAGGAACATTTGGAAGACCTGGTAAGACAGGGTCATTTAAGAGACCTGATAAATGAGACCAGGACAAGGGAAGAGCAAGCAAGACTGCCTCAGGCACCGGCAGCACCATCTCCACCAACACCACAACTGCAAGCAGACGGACCTCGAGTGATGAATGTAATTCACTCGAAGGTCAATGAGAACAAGATACGTGGGGAAATACATAAGGTAAAACACCTGCAACATGTGTATCAAGTCAGGCAGAAGAGACCTAGGGTAGACGAGTGCCAAGGACCAGTGGTGTCCTTTACTGAAGATGACCTAAAGATGGTGCAGCATCCACACAACGATGCCTTGGTGGTATCCCTCCACATTGGAGAATTCTGATCGACCAGGGCAGCTTTTGTGACATCATGTATGTCGGATGTTGCAAGGAGCTTGGCCTTCATCAAGATGATCTGGAGCAATCCAATGGTCCTATGGTCGGGTTCAATGGAACACCGATATGGCCCCTGGAGACAGTAAGTTTGGAGGTGCAGGCTGGCACCAAGAAGATAAAAACTGAGTTCACAATAATTGACACTCCTTCCCCTTACAATGTTATCTTGGGAAGGCCATGGCTGCATGCAATGGGGGCTGTTCCCTCAACATTACACCAGCTGTTGCGATTCCCAATAGAGTATGGAATTAAGAAGGTTAGAGGGGATCGAGTGCAGGCAAAGAATTGCTCCATGGTAGCAATGAAATCCACCTACAACATCCGAGAAGCAGAAGCAGAAACAGTAGAAATTGAAGATGAGGACATGGAGGTCCTCGAGGACGTCGGTAAAGAACCAGCTGAGAAAAGTGAGGAAGCCCTGAAGAAAATCTTTGTCCAGCAAGGGGATAAAGAGCGCTTCTTCCTTCTCAGCTCAGGCTTGGCCGAGGTGGAGGAAAAAGAGTTAGAGGCATTCCTGAGAGCAAACGTGGAGGTGTTTGCATGGACACCATACGAGATGTCTGGCATTGACCCCGAGGTCACTTGCCATAGACTAAATGTGGACAGATCGGCCAAACCTGTCATCCAGCGAGCAAGGAGGCCAACATTAATGTATGTTGAGGCAGTAGAAGAGGAAGTAGATAAACTTCTAGAGGCCAGAGCCATTCGGGAGATAAATTACCTAACATGGTTATCAAACACTGTGGTTGTGAAGAAAAAGAATGAGAAGTGGAGGGTCTGCGTGGACTTCACCAGCCTGAACAAGGCTTGTCCCAAAGATAGTTTTCCACTGCCGAAAATTGATCAATTACTGGATGCCACTTCAGGGCATAAAAGGATGAGCTTCCTGGATGCTTATAGAGGGTACCATTAGATAGCCATGTACCCCCCAGATGAGGAGAAGACTGCATTTATCACCCCAAAAGGGTTGTATTGCTACAGAGTGATGCCTTTTGGGTTGAAAAATGCAGGAGCAACTTACTAGAGATTGGTGACTAAGATGTTCAGACATCTAATTGGCAAAACTGTGGAGGTATACATTGATGACATGGTCGTGAAGACCAAGGAACCTGAAGATCATCCGGCCGACCTAAATACAGTCTTTGATATCCTAAGGACATTTCGGCTCCAACTCAATGCATCGAAGTGTGCATTTGGAGTTGGGTCAAGGAAATTCCTGGAATACTTGGTCACCAGAAAGGGCATTGAGTCAAGCTCGGATCAGATCAAGGCCATTCTGGAGTTAGAAAGCCCAACATCGGCAAAGCAAGTGCAGATGTTAACTGGAAGGGCTGCAGCCCCAAACAATTTCATAAACAGAAGTTCTGATAAATGCAAACCTTTCTTCAGTCTAGTAAAAAAAGCCACAGATTTCTTATGGACAAAGGAGTGCAAAGTCGCCTTGGCCGACTTGAAGAAGTACTTGACCACAGCTCCAGTTCTCTCAAATCCAGTACCTGGAAAGGAGTTGTTCTTATACTTGGCGGTCTCAGAGCATGCAGTAAGTGCAGTTATAATCAAGGAAGATAAGAGAGAACAGAGAGCAGTTTATTATGTAAGTAAAACCCTAGCAGATATGGAGACTAGATATCTACTTTTGGAAAAACTAACACTAGCTTTGGTAATGGACTCCAAGAAGCTGAATCATTACTTTCAAACCCACAAGATTGTGGTGCTAACCCAGCATCCTTTGAACTCCCTGTTGCAGCAAAGAGATCTGACAGGTAGGATAGCCAGATGGGCAGTGGTGTTGGGCCAATACGACCTGGAATTCAAACCCAGAACAGCAATCAAAGGTCAAATCTTGGCCGACTTCATGGCCGAATTCACACTAGGCGCCATCACATATCAGGCTCCATTGAGCCAAGGTACGCGATGCCCAAATGAACAAGAAGAAACCCATTTGGGGATAGCCAAACAGAGAAAAGAAGAGAAACTCAGGCCCTACAGTATTTACATCGGCGACTCCTTCCACCTGTTTCGTTGATGGGAGTTCAAACCGACAAGGAGTAGGGGCAGGAGTAATGCTGGTATCACCAGATGGATAGATGCTAGAACAATCCATTCATTTAGGGTTTAAGGCCTCAACAATGAAGCAGAGTATGAAGCATTGATAGCAGGATTAAAGTTGGCAGCAGCGATGGAAGCCGACGAGGTAATGGTCTTCTATGACTCCCAGCTTATCGTCAACCAGGCAACAGGTGAATACGTTGCTCGAGATGAAAGGATGGTGGCCTATATAAAAGAGGTCGGTAGACTGGTGGTATTGTTCCAAAATTACCGACTACAGCAAGTCAGCCGAGATGACAATAGCCATGCCGATGTCTTGGCCAACCTGGCTAATGCAATGAAACCAGGAGAAGCAAGAACAATAATGGTTGACTACTTGCTAGGACCAAGTGTAGAACCACTGAACACAGAGCATGAAGCAATGTGTGTAGAGATAGGACCAAGCTGGATGGATGCAATAATAGTATTCCTTAAAGAGAGAAAACTGCCAGATGATCATGAAGAAGCACACAAGATCAGACCGAAGTTGGCAAGATTCAGCCTGACAACAGATGGGCATCTCTACAGAAGATCTTTTACTGGTCCCCTTCTCAGATGTGTACATCCTTCACAAGTTGAAGACTTCTTGTATGAGATACATGAAGGAGTATGTGGAGGTGACACTGAGGCAGGTCACTTGCTCATAAGGCCATTACTTAGGGGTACTGGTGGCCCTATATGCAAAAAGATGCTAAAGCCTATGTCAAAAAGTGTGAGAAGTGTCAGAGGTTTGCACATTTGATACACCAACCAGCAGTAGACTTGAACCCAGTGTCCAGCCCTTGGCCATTTCCCAATGGGTATGGATCTTGTTGGACAAACTCCCTCAAGTAACTGGACAAAGGAAGTTTCTGCTAATGGCAACAGATTACTTCATCAAGTGGGTTGAAGCTGAACCCCTTGCAAAGATTCGGGACATTGATGTGAAGAACTTCATATGGAAGAACATCATCACCAGGTTTGGGATCCTAAGAGCAATAATAGCAGACAACAGAACACAGTTTGACAGTAAGCTAATCAAAAGCTTCTGTGTAAAGTACAAGATCAAGAATTACTATTCCACCCCAAGCTTTCCTCAAAGCAATGGACAAGCAGAAGCATCCAACAAAGTTATCTTGGATGGGATCAAGAAGAGGCTGGAAGCAGCAAAGGGAAAGTGGGTGGATGAGTTGCCTAGTGTACTTTGGGCATATCGGACTACGTCGAGAAGGTCCACTGGGGAATCCCCATTTCCCATGGCTTATGGCACATAGGCAGTAATTCCATTGGAGGTCGGCATCCCAGGGATCAGAACCCAGGGAGTAGAGAATGGAACTAATGATGCCTTTTTAGCCCCAGATCTGGACTTATTGGAAGAAAGAAGGGAGAAAGCAGCAATTCAGCTGGGGGCATACCAGCAGCAGCTTGCCAAGGCTTACAACGAAAAGGTCAACCCATGAGGGTTTCAACCTAGGGACCTTGTCTTGAGAAAAGTTGTTGGCAACAAGAAGGATCCCAGAGAGGGCAAACTTGGCCCGAATTGGGAAGGACCTTATAGAATCATCTCAGTCCTAGGCAATAGGGCATATCGGCTTGAAGACAGTGAAGGCAAAGAATTGCCAAGACCATGGAATACTTGCAACCTAAAGTTTTTCTATCATTAAGATTTCCTTTTGTTTTTAAAATTCTTCTGTTATTAGCCGAAGTAATTAATAAAGTCTTAGCTCGATTTTTTATCTCAAATTTATGTAAAGTAATTGACCAGTCACTTAGCGGTGTTTCTGATTGAAACATGACGAATGACTTAGATTTATTATATGGCAGAGTTGAATTATACTTGCATATAATAGAGTTAAACTAAGTCAGCGATGTTTCTGATTGAAACATGATGAATGGCTTAGACTTATTATATGGCAGAGTTGAATTATACTTGCATATAATAAAGTTGAACTAAGTCGGCGATATTTCTGATTGAAACATGACGAATGGCTTAGACTTATTATATGGCAGAGTTGAATTATACTTGCACATAATAGAGTTGAACTAAGTCGGCGATGTTTCTGATTGAAACATGACGAATGACTTAGACATATTATATGGCAGAGCTGAATTATACTTGCATATAATCAAGTTGAACTAAGTTGAATTAACCTAGATTTGCTATGTCAATAGAATGAAAAATTTGATTGACACCAAATACATATCAGCTGGATCAATAGAGACCGAGGTTGACAACCTCGGCCAATCTCTATTCGAGTCATATCTCGGCGGCAAGATCATAGGTTCATACTTAATGTGAACATAAGTAAAAATTTTACGTTAGGGGGCAGAGAGTTGGAGAATAATGCTTGGGAGTTGGAATTTACATGCCAAAATTGGTTTAAACACTTGATGAAATTTTAAGAAAAATTTACAAGTTGAAGTTAAGCCAAAGTCATGTTGAAAAAGAGATTGGTTTAACACTTGTTGAAATTTTAAAAAGAAATTTATAAGTTGAAGCTAAGCCGAGGTTATGTTGAAAGAAGTATCTACGTACTTGCCAAGGAAGTCTTGTTAACTAAAAGTGAAGTACCAAGATAAACACTTGTGAAAATATTTATACAAAATGTTTTCAAGTGTTAACCCAAGGCCAAGATGAACAAGTCAGTGGATATATCCGAGGCATTTTACCCCAAAAAGATTGCACAATTAAGGTGTACCTTGAAGACATGCAAAATATTCTAAGTATGAAAACATACAAGACAATAAAGAAAGGACAATCATTCAAACACTTGGTCAAAAAAGAGGACTTGCATTCAAAGGGGAAAAAGGCACTTCGGCCTACAAAGAAACTACTTGTTCAGACTACAAAAGTGGCACATCGGCCAAATACAAAATTAACATTGTTCAAAGCAAAAGAGATTTACAACTGTCCAAAAGAAAGCAAGTATTAAAAGAAGGAAAAACCAAAAGATTATGCATTTTTCACAATCTACACTGCCTCGGCAGTTGGCGTTGTGTCAGCCTGGGCAGACAGTTGGGCAGATTTGTCGACTAGGACCTCGACGTAGATTTCACAAAGTGTATAATCAATACTTTTGTTGGCAACCTCGACCTCGGCCTCAGAAGTGGTCTTTTGGACTTCGTCCTCCTCATCCTGAGTCAAGTCTAAAACTTGCTCATTCAGAGTTAGGGACTTGGCCCCAGCAGCTTCAGACTCCTTGGTCTCCTTGGCCTTGGCTTCCTCCTCGGACTCAGCTTCATCCTTGGATTGGCTTGGAGTGGGTGAGAATGGCAAGATGATGCAGCTATCTTCTCGGAGAGGCGAGTCCTCGAGGACGGCCAACTCTTTCAAAGCAGCCATCCAACCAAAGGTATAGCCCTTGTTGCATGCCTGTCTGACTTGTTTCTTATAATCTTCTCTAACGTCGGCCGCCCCCTCGGCATACGCCTTCTTGTCTGCCATTTTGATCTCGGCAGCCTTTGTGTCCAGGGCAGCAATGAGCTCGGCTTGGGCTTCGGCGGTCTTTGCTTCGGCCTATTTTTTCTCAGCTTCGAGGACCTTAACGATGGCTTCAGCAGCTCCTGCCTTCTCCTCGACCTCCTCTTGAGCTTTTTTGGCCGCATTGGCCTGATCCAACAGAGTCTTCATCTTGGCCTCAGCCTTATTGACGGTTTTCAACAAGTTTGCAGCCTCTTTAGTCTTGTTGACCAACTCCTTCTTGATGTCAAAAGCTTGCATCACGAAGCAGTGGCCGTGCTGGATAGCCTAGAAGAAATGGATAAAACTAAAAGTTAGAAAAAAATTCTCTAAGTATAGAGAAACAGAGGCTGAAAATTACCAAGTATTAGGGGCTTACTTGAACGGAATGCTACAACATCAGAGCGAAGTCTTCATATTCGCTGACCTCGGCGTTGCGTTCGAGGTCTTTTGGAAAGAGCAAGGCAGTAGTAGAGAGGGCAACCCCGACTTTGATGTTAGTCGCGCTGTCGTCGGCTCTAACTGGCTTGTCCTCAATTGTAATTGGAGGGGCCCAGGGGCCATCCGATTTTAGGGACCCCGAGGTTATGACAGATTCTGACCTCGGCCTCTTTGACCTGGTGGAGATAGAGGGCTCGGCCTCGGCGGCAGAGGAAGTTTTCTCATCCTCAGCCAGTTTTGAGATTGGCAAGGTGTCCTCAGTGTCAATCTGAGTCACCGTTGCCTTGGGCTGGGCTTTCTTCAGCCTCTTTGGCTTTGGTTTTGGCTGACATTAGGAATATGGGGATTGGACTATGGTGACATTAGGGATGTTGGCAAGAAGGTCTTTGGCAACGGCCTTTTGTCGCCCCATTTCGTCAGAGGAGATGGCAATGGTAACTTTAGTACCAAGGCGAATTACTGGTAGAGCTCTTGGTGGGTTGGCTGGATCGTATGATGATGCCTCAGCACTTCGGCGTCTTCGGCTTCGAGTCCTGCCTACTGGAGCTTGCAGCGGAGCTCGACGTCGGCGTTGACGTTGAGAAGGTGGAATTAGTTGTAAAGCAGAGGTTGATGGCTGTTCCACAGGACTAGATGTTGATCCTTGGTCAGGCCTTGATGACTCGGCTTGGGGAGTTGTTGCTGATAGAGGAGACTTGCTTTTCCTTTTTCTTAGGATGTCGGGAAGAACAGATTTGTACGTCGGGATAAAGTTGAGCAACAAATTGCGCTGGTTAACAGGCAAGTCCAGTAACTTCTTAAAATCTTTACTGGGAAAGAAGTTTTTGCGAAAGTCCTTTGGAGGCTGAGGAAGAACTGCAAAACAAAACCAAATAGACATTAGAACATACAAAAATATCAAAGTGAAAAAGACTTGAAAGCAAGTAAAAGTAACGCTTGGCTCTTACCATCTCCCTCTCTGAATTTTTTTTTTTATTTTTATTTTTTTTTTTTTTTTTTTTTTTTTTTTTCTTTTTTTTTTTTTTTTCTTAAAGAATAAAGGTGGAGATTGTCATTTGGAAGGAACTCCCAGTTGCCCAAGACGATGAAATAATCGTCCCCGACGCCCTTGTTGGAATCAGGGAGGTCGGCAATGATTTTGTATTCTGTTGACCTCGGCTTAAGGTAGTAAATATAGCCTTTTTCTGACTTAAGGCCACACATAGTATAGCAGTACTGGATGTCGGCAAGGGTAACCCTAGCATTCTCTCTTTTGGCTAAGGCAATTATACCATTGATAACTCGGTAGGAGTTAATGGCAAGCTGCATTGGGTTTAGTTTGTAGTAGTGTAGGACTTCTCGGAAGAGAATATCGAGAGGAAGCCTAAGTCCACATTCCACGAAGGCTATGACTGGAAAGGGATGGAGTCGTCCTTAGGCATGATGGAGTCCTCCTCCCCAGCCAACCTAAGGTGGACATCGACAAGGATGGCGAACTCCTGCCTGAAGTACTCTAGCTTAATTGGGGTATCTACCTTCCACCTCCACATACCTATGATGTCGGCTTAAGGGGAAAAAGTGTTAGATTGCAAAAGGAAGTGGTTTGTTAGGGTTTTAAGGACCTCGGCAAAGCCTAAACGTATGCTGGGACAAGGGTTTTTGAGGATCTAAATGGACTTTTGTTTCAATTTTTCCTAGAGTTTGGAGTTCTAAAGCAAATCCCAATCCTAGAATTACTAAAACAGGAGGATTAAAGGCACGAATCTGGAAAAAAAACAACAAGAAAACAGAGAAGAATAGAGATTCAGACTCAAGAAAAATAGAAGGGGTTCAAGAACATTGCATGAAATACAAATGTGCACAAGAACAGGAACAGTGACAAGCTAACAAGAGCGTCAAAGTGTATGACAACATGTGTGTATGTGTGTGTGTATATAAGCAAACAAGATTATACAAACTCAGAATCATGAAAGCAGATGGCAAATGGGAAATTTAACAAACAAATGACTGTTTAGAGAGCATGAACAGATTTGCAGTGACCGTATACAAACATAGCAAAAATTTGAAAGAAAACACAGATTGATTAGAGGGGAAGTAGTGGCTTACCAGAGAATGTGAAGCCGGTGTGAGGTACGCCGGAGTTGAACACAAGTGATACGAGTAGCATGACGGTGAGTGTTTTGCCGGAGGAGACAAACGGAGTAGTTGTAGAGAGCTTTGAGAAGACGATAATGGCGGTTTGGGAGGAAGAGGCTTAGAGAGAGAAAATTTGTGCAAAATCAAAGATGTAAAGTGAAAAGACGGGAAAGAGGGAAACGGTTTTTTGTCAAAACCACAGAGAAGGCGGCAAAATGGTATTGAAAGAGCCTTGGACGATGTGTCTGTCAGGCGGTGCACATAAATATGACACGACTTGATGGCGCGTGTCAGGTACGGGTCGATAGGGAAGGGACGCATGGCAAAAATGATTGAAATACTGTGCGTGATCGCTCATACACGTGATGAAACTCTTGGAGTTCTTGATTTAATGAAGCAAAGACCTCAGCTAGGGGACGATCTCAGCTAAATAAACTTGAACAAACTTGGTAAACTAGTTCTAGAGTATTGGTGAAAACAGGTTACAGATCTTGGTCATAAGGAGCTGACAAATGATGACTTCGGTAACAAAATGATAGAGCAAGTTAGCCGACGTTGCTATAGGTTCAAAAGATATAGGTTCCATCACCTCAAGATGCCCGAGGTAATAGAACCTAGGGGGCAGTTGTGGGGACATGCATTTTGGATAGCAACACGTGGCCAAGGTGGCACCGAAGTGCCAGCCGAGGTGCCACATGTCCTTGACTTGACGCCGAGATAATCTCGGCTAGGCCGAGGTTATCTGCAGAGATACCAGAATCCGAGATGAGCGGATAAGTTACAAGAGTCCTAAGAATGAGGAAGGACTTCAGTCTGGATAAGGATAAAACTCTTTGGGAGTTTATCTTTATCTATTTAAGAGTCCTGGATAGGCATTGAGCCAGAATTTGTTGAAGCTAGGCTTCTACAGGGATCAGGTCAGTGTTGATTATAAAAATAAGACACCCTCATGGGTCTAAGATATGCTTTTTGTATTCTGAATAGTGAGTTAAGCACTTTTGCTATCTTTGAGAGATAACTGACTTGATTGTCGGAGTGCCCTAGGGTGGACGAACCACCGCTAGAGTCTTTTTCTTTCTGTTACAGGTCGTTCGGGCGCAGTCTATTCTACCAGTGTTCTCCAGCTGAGTACCTGTTTGGCAGTGTGGTCAGAAAATAGCACACACAGATACCTATTCAAAGTGATGCAATGCATTATTTATTTTTGGCGGCCCTCCAGCATCCACTCATCCAGTGGACGCTAGATCTGTTTCATTTTTTGTTTATTTTTATTTTTATTTTTATTTTTAATTGTTTAAATTTTTTTATTTATATTGTATGAAAGGGTTCAGGAAAGTAGTTAGAAAATTGAAGATCTTCGAAGATCCTTGAAGAACAACTTCGAAGTCTCTAGAAAATGATGAGAGGCTAAGATTCTTCAATAGTCTCAACTCAAGAACACAAGAGCAAAGGAGATGATGGAGATAAGAGATTGGGTGAAGAAGAAGGCAAAATGGCTAGAGAGAGAATAATGGCAAAGCTCTCCATAGATCCTCCCACTATCACTCTCAAGGTTGATAATGGAGAAGTTCTTTCCCAAGAGTTAAATCTCCAAAATCCATCCCTTGTAAAGTTATGGGTGGGTGCTATTTATAGGCACCTCATGATGTAGGATGGAGCCCATGTTCAAGGCACATGGGGAATATTCTCTCTAACCACCTTGTCCGAGGAGGTGACCTCTCCGAGGATGAGAAAAACCCCGAAGAGGAGATCAACCCCTCGGCGAACCCTTCTTCTTAGCCACACCTAACCAATGATCCCCAATCATCCCAAAGGGTCAAGGGTAGTCCCAGAGGACGTTCCTGCCGCATAAGGGTCAGGGGTAGTTCAAGAGAACGCCCTGCCGCAAATATTGTCAAGTCTCAGGGACCCCTAGATCGTGCCACCTCGACCCGGGTATAGGCTAGTTTAACCGAAGAGTGAATTTATCTCCACTCACCGTCCTCGGGATCGGGTCCTTTGTTCGGACTCCATTACGCCCATGGTTCTGGTGCACAGATCCCGGAAAGCTCCGAGCCCGCAAGTGTTCTGGGACTCATTAACGGAACGACTTCTAGATTGCGTCTGAATCCGTTCGAAGCCAAGTGCTTCGGACCTCTAGGTTCGTGGATCCGAACCCTTTCAAGTCCGAGTGCCTCGGATCTCTAGGCTTGCTTAATACCCTTTCGAGTTCGGGCCCGAGTAAGTCTCTAGGTTCGTGGATCCGAACCCTTTCGAGGCCTTAGAGCCATTCAGGCCCGTTTGACGACGATAAATCCAGGCCCACCCAATCTTGGACTTGCGATAAATTCGGGCCCACTAATCTCGAGCTATTGGGCCCTAAATAATTTAGTGGGCTCAAATTAGCCCCTCTTACATTTTGCCCCTTGCGTGTATGAGAAATTTTAAATTTCTCGGACATGCATTACTGTCATTTCTTCGGCCCTGCTTTGCATCACGTCCCAAAAATAAAATAAAATAAAATAAATAAAAAAATGTTGCCACGACAGAGCCTATGGATAAAGTTGATGATGCACTTCGATTTACAAAAAAAATTGCCAAGCAAAAATTTTATTTTTTTGTACTTTTTTTTTTTTTTTTTAAACAAATAGAATATAAGGATCACCCGGTTTTTTTTTTTTTTTTGGTGAGCACAGCAGATCAATTAAATATATGTACATGATTAGAATATGCCAATAGAATATTCAAAAGATAAGGCTTTTTTTTTCTATTTAAGGAAAGGGGGCCAAAACCCTACACCTCACCAAACTTTTGCACAGCTGCCACAACATTTCAGCCTACTCTCTTTCTCTCTATATTGAGAGACCAACCCAGCCTTTTTCTTCTCCAGCAAAACAGAGGCTATCACGATTTGCATGCTGGTCGGTGCAGCTCCAAGCAACACCATCGCAGACCCACGCCACTGTCACGGTTGGGCAGTAGCTGCTTGCTCATGCTGCCAACGTCCTGCAACCTCGCCACCACCTTCCAGCCGTGATTTGATCAATGCTGACCACGCTGCCCTTTCAACGCGGCGTCGGTCTGCCCAACTACTCTGTCGCTTGCACACCGCCTGCTGCCGCCGTCAACCCACAGCCCTAGGGACGCAGTGACTCAGCCCTATCCGTCGCGGCCTTGCTTGTGTTGACCCTACGCATGCTGCTCGCGTCTTGTGCCGCTGGTCTATTCAACTGAGCGCTGTCGGCTCGCACGTGCCTTGTTCGCACCGCAGCTTTGCCTTGCTCCTCTACCCCAAGCACTGGCACAACCACTTATACTACTATATCTGGGTCCTCTTCATTACCCTGCTCCATTTCTTTAATTTTATGTGATTTGGGTTTATTCTTGGTGGATAGCCTTGAAAATCTACATCGAAATCGTAATTTCCCTGCTGCCATGTTACTCTGCTCAGAAATCTTCATTGCTTAGTGCTGGAATTTGATTATGAACAAAACCCTTCTATTATTATTTTTTTTTTTTGTTTTTTTGGGTGTGCCCTTTTCTCTTTCAGAATTTATGATTTCAATGAAACACATTTTTCGTTTTGACAGATTAGAAGTTGAAGCTTGAGCACATTGATTGCTATTGCAGAGTCAATCAACATAATTTCCTCCATGAACCCAGACTCCCCGAAGCTTGGTTTTGCCGAATAGTACCGACGCCGACATCTCCATAACACCACTGCTGCTTCTGTCTTTCGGGAGCCACTGACGGTGTCGTCTCCGTGACATCATCTGCAGCACGTACCTCGACCACCCAACGTAGCTCACTGTTGGCTTCAACGGTTCTAACGCAGACTACACACGTTCGCCCTCTCAACGCAACGTGTGTGGTTGCCAACTCTTCTGTGGTACCAGCGTTGCTTCCGGCTTCAACTTGTCCGACACCGACCACACACGTTCACCCACTCAACACAACATGTGTGGTCCTGCCAAGTCTAGCCAGTCTTGTTGATTACAGTCTATAAAGCCTCTCTGATTTCAGCTTAAATTTCCAGTATCGGCTTCGAACTTCACCTCTCTAACTGTCCAAATTTGTAAGTATGAAATTCGGCCCCCTCTTCCGAATATAAATATATTTAAATATATATAAATATATTTTTGTGGCAATGTAGAGGGCTCAAGCAATCTGATAAAAATAAAAAACTGAATCTGAATATGGACTCAATTTTTTTGTGGCAATCCGAATGACACATTTTTTTTTTTAAACTCAAAACACTATGATTTTGGCCATATGGAAACATACATTAGCACTTGAAACCATATTGAGGGGCTTGGCTTGAACATAATTTGTTGAACTTTATCACCGAGAAAAGGCCGAATATAACTTGTTGACTAGTATTTGAGCTCCATTTTTGACATGGAGAGAGAAAACCCTGGGCTTATGAATATAGACTTTAGAAAGGACATTCTTGTAATTTGCATAACGATCCATTGAATCTTGCTACTGATGAGCAATGTATTATACTTCGGATCTCGGGCCTGAAATTTGCTATTGAACTTCACTTTGTCCAAATTTTCAGTCCCGTATAAATTGGACCTTTAATATGGAACATAGTGACTTTGAGAAATTGACCCTACGATTGAACTTCATCACAAAACGACCTATGATATTGCACCTCTTATCGATGATAGAAACCGAAATCTGTATGTTGTTGATACACATATTGGTATTGTAATTTGTTGAGCTTGAAAAATACCCGAGAAAATGAATTGTTGACGACGAAATTTCATTCGAATGTGTTTCTTTAATTCCAATATTCTGAATTTTAATACGGTCAACTCTTTGTTATTTATACCTGTTATTTCAGCCATATGTCTTCTCGAAAGAAACCCATTGTCCCGAGGTCATCAGAACCGGCTCTCATGAAAGAGAGGGATGTACCTCCGACATCTGAGTGGGGAAAATCTCCTTATTTCGGTCGGAAAGACCCCTTCTGGCGGGCGGCTACCTCCACCACTTCTCTTCTATCTCCGAAGCGGGCTCCATTATGTCTCACTGAGGACACTGACTCTGGGCATGAGGCCCTCATTTCTCCTTCATTGGTGCTACGCTTCCGGATTGAGCGAGGGGACTTTCCATACTGTTATCCTCAGTTCAAGGCCTTCTCAAACCCTCCTTTCGGTTGGCAGGAGTGGGTTCATGATGTCCTCTCAGACAAAAGCCTCTGTCAGCGGCTTCAGGAGGCCCGGCTATTGATCCCAGTGAAAATATCTCGATCCCTATCCATCCGGCGTAACAATGCTAGCCTTGAGGCCATGGCTCTTCGGTGGAGCACCGAGACACACACCTTTATACTTGGCCAGCACGAGATGGGGCCCACCCTTGAGGATGTGTTCATGTTGCTGCGTCTGGAAGTGACCGGCCCTGATACCTTCGACCCTGAGCGGACACCCCCTGAAGATGACTCTTTGATCCAATCTCTGAAGCTAAATCTTCAAGCTTGTGGCCGATGGAGTTCCGTTTTTGATGGTTCAGCGAGGAGGACTAGTCGAGTAAGGACGGACCGCGTCTCCTATACTGCATGGATCCGCCACTTCTTCAAGGATCTTCAGCCCTTGGCCAGAGATGCTGACCCTGACTCTCGGGAGTATGAGGCCGGTTCGATGTATGGCTCCAGGCTCTATTTCTTGGGATTTCTGGCTTGCTTCCTTTCATTCTTCATTCTTCCGAGCACACCTCCGGATTCCCTCAATCCTTTCGTCTTCCCCTTGGCAGTCAGGCTCTTCAGAGGAGATCGGATCCCTTTGGCTCCACTATTTCTTGGGAATCTCTACTATCGGCTGGATCTACTACATCGAGATATGGTTCGTTCTGTGGGTCGATATGAGCCTGTCTCCTTCATTCACAGCCAGTTCCTACTTTGTTTCTTCTTCGAGAGGTTCCCAAAATTTGCCCCTGCTCCGACTGTATTCAAGGCAGAGGTTCTTTGGGAGATAGTGGATAAAGATGGCATCCTCGTGCTCGGTACTGATGGGTCTCGGACGTTTGAGAAAGGGAAGTCTTGCCAGCCGTTGATTACACGTTGGTCACGTACCATTTCCACCTTATCCTTGAATACTTTGGTGGATGATCCCCGGCGCTTTGTGGCACGACCATATGTGTGCCCACCGATGGGTGTGGCCACACCGCTTATCTATCATGGTTCCTCCCGCTCGGTGTCCTTTCCTTTGCCGAAGAACATCCTTGCACCCTTTGTTGATATGATGATCATGATGCGTCCGAGTTCATTACCGGTATGGCATGAGGAAGGCGTTGATGGTGCCATTTATAGACCTGACCGTGTAGCATGTCAGTTTGGGTTTGACCAATGTGCCCCAGGGCCAGCACCCCTCTTCATTATCTTTCTCAGAGAGCTACAGGCACTTTACCCGCGGACTCGTACATACCGTGCTTCCTATATCCGGGTCTTTGACGATGCCAGGCTTGAGCCGAGTAGGGGGCTTTACCCCCTCTTTCAGGCGATATTGGCGGAAGAATATCGATGTGTTTATTGCATTTGTCCAGAGCAGACCGACCATATGTTTGCCTCCGCCGATCTATAAGAAGGACTATTCTCTTCGGCTGCCTGAGAGCCGGAAATCTGATCACATGTACGAGAGTTTCTTTACCTTATCTGCTCCGACTGACCCTCCGGTTCGAGCGTCTGCGTCTAGTTTGGCAATTGCTTCTCCAAAACCAGTCCCTTTGAATAGGGCCTCTGGTCCTCGGACGACCCGCCTTAAGAAGATGGCTCACAAGAGGGCTTCTGATGCCAGTCCTTCCGCTCCTCGCCTTTCCAAAAGGCTCCATGAGGTATCCGGAAATTTTTGATTTGAATTTACTTTCTTTCTTGAAACTATACCTTCTTAAATGAACACTTTTTATTTGCCCACGTTGTGTAGGACCCTGCGGTTGTTGACGTTCTCAGTACCGTAGCTCCTGGCCGTGCTGCCCCCCCCAGGCCGGACTCAGACTTGGACGACACCCTACCTTTGTCTGCAAGACTTGTGAAGATGCGCACCCCTCGTATAGCAGTTATAGATGACGATGATGATGAGGCTGAGTCCTCCGATCATTTTGTGACCTTATTCCACGCATGCGTCGTCACCGCCCTACCATAGCTAAGGAGGAGTGCTATCTTGGTGACGAGGTTATTGGGGCTCACCGTTCTGATGTTGAGATTACTGGAGGGACTGATGCCACAGACGTTGATGCCGCAGGCCATGCTTCTAGAAGCAATGTAGAGATGAGGTGCGCCTCTGGGAATGGTGCGGAGGTGGATGTGCTAGAAATCTCTGAGACTCACTCTGGCACTTATGGTGATTCTCATCCTCCGGCCCTCCTTCCTTCTTCAGGGATGACTGCTACTGTTCAGGCTTCATCAGACATTAAGATCGATCAGGTGCTCCCTATACGGCCCAGTGACTTTGTTGATGCTAGGAGTCCTTCAGTTGCTCCGGCTTTGCATATTGATTCTCCCTCTGGTAATCTTTCTTTCTGAAGTTTGTCATTTATTTCTACCTGTGAGAAATCTTTACTCAAATGGCTTTACTGTTCCCTACCCCTAATAAGACTTCCTTATCTTTTCTTCAGTGTTAGCTGCTACCGGGGTCCTGCCTTCACCTGCCTCAGATTCTGCTCCAGTGTTGGCTGCTACCGGGGTCCTGCCTTCACCTGCCTCGGACTCTACTCCGACTCTCTTTGTGACTCCTCATGGTTCTCCTGCTCAAGGGGGGACACCTACCTTTGAGACGATTGCTAGAGGTTCTTCATCGCCAGTGCCTTCGAATATTTTGGATTTGAATCTCAGTGATTTCCATATTGATAGTGATGCTTTTGGTCTTTCCCCTTATCGCTCCGCATTCTCAGGCTCGGGACCTCTGCCGGGAGTTACCCCTCCGGGTGGTTCATCTAACCCGATAGACATTGGGGAGATTCCTGAGACTAGCAGCTTTCCGGCCCCAACTCCTCCTTCGGCTTCTGGCAAAGTATCATTTCTCCATTATTGGGTAGCTCCTGAGTTTGCTTCAGTTCTACAGCTTGTGCATTCGAGTTACCCGGAGACCTTTGCTTCATTTGCTTGCCAGTTTCCACTAATTCAGACTACTCTTCTCGAGTCTTTTGCCACTATCTTATATAGCTTGGACAGGCAACAATTGTGTGACCTTAATGGGAAAGTAGTCGAGACGGCGATCAAGGGATCTCTGACATGGAGCGTCACCAAGTGGACTTATCATGGCTTCGGAAGCGCCTGGATATAGCTTCGAACGCCAGTCATCGGGTGGAACTTATGTCTGTGCTTGCCTCTTATCGGACCTCTATAGATGAGACAAAGGCAACTCTTCGTGAACTTGAGTCGGGTTATGCTCGGGCCTTGGAGACTTTAGAGGCACACTCTATTGTTTGTCCTCCGGATGTAGATGTGACGGGTGGCTTCTTCGAGGGTGTCTTTAGGAGAGATTGATTTTTTTATTACTTTCTTGCCCCTTTCGATAAAAATATTTTATCTAGGACAATGCAATGAAATGACAAAATTTTTGCTGTTTGGACATTTTCGCATTGTTTTCTCATTCTACTTGATAAAATATTTATTTCGAATGATACAATGGAAAGAACAATCATACGCACATGTTTATAAAAGCTGCAATATTCTCATTAATTCTTCAACTTTCTTGACAAAAGTATAATAGATTCACTGCAAGTGATGGGATAAAACATACACCATAGAGAAAACCAGCTTCTTCATAACATAAGGGAAATACAACTTTAGACAAAGTATGAAAATGAAAATGAATTTCAACATAGATGAGTCTAACTATGGGTAGTAATGCTTGATAAACTTTGCATTAAGCGGGCCAGTTCGGAAGCCATCTTCAACCCTTACAAGCTTGTAGTACCCGCTTGAGCTCGCCTGAACCACCCTGTATGGCCCTTCCCATTTTGGAGAAAACTTGGGCAAAGGTTGTCCTCACATGATTGGGTCTACAATCTTCCATACCAAATCACCTTCTTCAAATCTTCTTGGAACCACAGTCTGGTTGTAGGCTCGGGCAATGGACGCATGATATCTTTCCATGACTTTTGCAGCTCTGTCATGCTTTTCCTCTAATGCTTCCAATCTAGTGGTTCGAGGCTCCAATACCATCCCCGAGGTGAGAGCCATCCGAGCAGATGGTGTTTCCAACTCTATGGGTAGCACCGCCTCGGACCCATACACAAGGAAGTAAGGAGTTGCTTGAGTCGGCTTTCTCTTTGAAGTACGATACGCCCATAAGGCTACTATCAACTGTTCGGACCAAGTCCCCCCAAATTCATCCATCATCTTGCTCAGAATCCTTATCAGTGTCTTGTTTGTGGCCTCCGCTTGCCCGTTCCCTTTTGGATAGTAGGGTGTGGATTTGTGATGCTTCACGTGGTAAGTCTCTAGGAGGCTCTTCACATATTTGTTTATGAAGGGAGTGCCGTTATCCGAGAGGATGGTGTTTGGTACTCCAAACCGGCAAATTATATTCTCCTTGATGAAGTTAGCGACTGCAGGCCCCGTAGCGTTCTTCAGAGGAATTGCTTCGACCCACTTTGTGCTCAATTCTGTGGCTACGAGAATCCACTTGTACCCCTTAGAAGGTGTGGAGATGGGCCCTATCAGATCAAAAGCCCAGGTACGGAACGACCATGGCGTTCGGATGCTATGCAGGTCTACGGCTGGAGCATGGATCAAATTTCCGTGTTTCTGACAAGTCTGGCACCTCTTTATGTGATGGGATGCATCTGACTCCATGGTAGGCCAATAATACCCAAGGTGTATAAGTTGTTCGAACAGTCGAGCCCCTCCTTGATGCTCAATTTCGTGGGCTCTTCCGAGGACTAGATCTGATTCTTCCTTTGAGAGACACCTCAAGGGAGTGCCCTCAATGCTTCTTCTGTAAAGCTTGTTCTGATCAAGAAAGTACCGCCTTGCTCTCCTCTTGAGGTGTGCAATGTCCCTCGGGCTCTCAGGTAGTGTCCCCTCTTTGAGATAGTCAATGTAGACTTGTCTCCAGTCAGGGGTATCAATTTCAAAGCAACTCTCATCCTCCCGAATGTATGACTGACACTTGGGGCATTCTTTCTATAGTTGATTCGAGGCCTTCTCCATCTCGGGCCAATAATAGCCTTGTCTTTGGATCCTTCTGTACAGACTGATATCCCCATCTCCGCAGGATTTTTCATGAATCTGTTGTAGTCGGAAGCTTGCTTCTTGTTAGCCAACACACCGGGCTAGGAATCCGGTACTTCCTCAGAAGTAAAGTTCACCTTGAATAATTATGAATTGGGCAAGCTTGGCCATAGTCAGTTTTCCAACTTTACTTTTGAGTTGTTCAAGGACTTCTGCTCTCCAGTCCTCCGGAAGGTCTTCGTCTTCGGCTATTATTGAAGGCTCTGTTCTCTTCTTGATAACAATTGTCGCCTCCTCCTCTGGAATGTCAACTCTTGCCCCTAATGTTGCGAGGGCATCTGAAAACTTGTTGTCGGAGCGAGGCACATGCTCTATTTCAACCTTCTGAAATTTGTCAAGAAGCCTTTGGACTGTCGTTCGATATGTGGCCAAGGCAGGCTCCTTCAAGACGAACTGTCCTAAAACTTGCTTCACTATCAACTTTGAGTCCCCCCCGAATTCGAATCTTCTTGATACTGTGCTTCTCAGCTGCTATCAAGCCTAAAATAAGAGCCTCATACTCGGCTTCATTATTTGAGCAATGGAATTCCAGTTTATAAGACAAGTATAACTTTTCCCCACTTTTGCTTATAAGGACTATCCCAGTTCCTCCTTTCCCTCCGGCTGCTGCTCCGTCAAAGCTCAATGTCCAGAAGCTTTCCTCGGAAGCCATAGCTGCATGCACCTCTCCTCTTAATTCTTCATTCACTGGTTCATAGTCACCACTTGGAAATTGAGCAAGGAGATCAGCTAAGGCTTGGCTTTTGATTGCCTTGGGAGCTACACATGTGATCTCGAATTCACCCAGTGCTAGCAACCATCTTGCCACCTTCCTGGTTAGAGCAGGCTTGCTGAGGAGGTATCGGATTGGATCACTTCTAGTAACAATCTGAATCTGATGTACTAAGAAGTAATGTCTGAGCTTTTGGGCGGTGAATACCAAAGCTAAGCAATGTCTCTCTATCGGAGTATATCGGACTTCTGCTCCTCGAATCTTCCGGCTGATGTAATACACCGGGCGTTCTGCTCCGTCTACATCTTGGACCAATAATGCCCCTATGGACTTGGGGGTTGAGGTTAGGTACAACATTAGAGGGACCCCGGGCTGCGGGGCTATCATGGTCTGAGGCGAGGTTAAGGCCGCTTTGATTCTCTCAAAGGCCTTTTGGTGCTCTTGATTCCATTCGAACTTGGCATCTCCTTTTAACAATGAGCCAAAAGGTGCAGAGATCTCTGCCAGTGCTGGGATAAATCTCCGAATATAAGACACCTTCCCGAGGAACTTTTTTAACTCCTTCTGAGAATGTGGGGGAGGCATTGCTTTGATAGACTTGACCTTGTCTTCATCTGCCTCGATACCATGCCTATGTACAAGAAACCCAAGGAACTTCCCGGCCGTCACCCCGAAAGCACATTTGAGAGGATTCATCCTCATTTTGAATTTTTGGCACCTCTTGAATACCTTCTCAAGGTCTCGGAGATGGTCTTCTTCTTTCTTGGATTTCACCACTAGATCGTCAACATAATCTTCCACCTCATGATGGATCATGTCATGAAAGATTGCAGTCATAGCCCTTTGGTAAGTTGCACCGGCATTCTTGAGTCCGAAAGGCATGACTATATAGAAGAAGTTTCCGAGAGGTGTTCTAAAAGCAGTCTTTTCTGCGTCCTCTTCAGCCATCTTAATCTGATTGTATCCACTGAATCCATCCATGAATGAGAACATCTGGTGTCCCGAGGTGGCATCCACGAGGGTGTCGATGTGAGGGAGAGGGAATTCATCCTTCGGGCAAGATTTGTTCAAATCTCGAAAGTCTACACATACTCTGATTTGGCCATTCTTCTTCTTTACTGGCACGATATTTGCTAACCACGTGGGGTACTGTATTGGCCGGATGAAACCAGCCTGTTGAAGTTTTTCAATCTCCTCCTTAATCTTCTCTTCGAGATCTGGATGATATTTTTGAGCAGCTTGCTTAATTGGCTTGGAGTTTGGGAACACATCAAGATAATGGGAGACTAGGTCAGGATCTAGTCTAGGCATTTCCTTATATGACCAAGCAAACACATCTGAGTACCGGCTTATCAACTTTAACAACTGTTCCCGCTTCTCTGGGCTAAGGCTCGAACTTATGAATATTGGCCTCGGTGCATCTTGTCCATCACTCAGATCTATTTCAATAAGTTGTTCGGGCTGAGGCTTCGGCCCATCTTGCATGCATTCTGGAGCCACTTCAGGCTTTATCACTATGTCATTGTCAGGAGGCTCTTCTTTTGACTCGGAGTCGGTGACTGAAGAGACCGACTCCCCGCACCTTCATAAATAGTACACCATCTTGCCCCCTTCTCGAACTTTCATCACCTTCCGAGGGATAGGCGGACTTTCTGGTCTAGACATCACCCGTTTACTTGATTCTGCCCTTGGCTCCTTGTCATCTTTGATATCCTCCCAACGAGGAATTTTGACCCCCCGAGGCTTAGAGGTGGTGGGAATTTCTTCGACGGCCAATTCGGTGAAGTAGATGGCATCAGAATAATGAGCTTCATGGGTCTCGAAAGGCCTTTCTGTAGCCTGAATTGTCACCGTCTTCTTTCCCCATTTAGCCTTAACACACTGATGATAACTCGATGGTACAGACCCGTATCTATGCATCCAGGTCCTCCCTAGAATGATGTGATAATTTGCCTCGGAATCGATAATATGGAACTTGGTGGCCGAACGAATCTCTCCGACGGCTAAATCAACTGTTACGCATCCGATAGTAACTCTCCTTTCTCCACCGAAGCCAGTGATGACTATCGGCTGCTTCACAATGCATTCTTCAGAGATTCCGACCTTTTCTAGAGTAGCGCGAGTCATAATGTTGATAGAGGCTCCACTATCTAGAAAGGCCCTTTTGAACTCAACCCCATTAATAAAAGCAGTCACATAAAGCGGGCGATTGTGAGAAAAAAGATACTTCCGATCAGCCTCGGAGAAAGTAATGGCACTAGATTGCTCTTTTGCCTTCCTCGGAATAGATCCCTCGGTCGACATGCATTCCTCATGGTGTGCCTCAGCTATATTGATGATAGACTTGGTGATTTCTGTTCTTGCCTCCCTGGAAAGTCCAAGCTGGTCGAAGAATTGCTTGAACTTTACACAGTCTTGCAAGGTTTTGGCATAGTGATCCGGATCTTTTTCCACTCTTGGAGGCTCGTAGTTAACCATCTCCTCGGTTTCTTCAAAATAAGATGCCATAAACATGGTGTCCTCCTCTTCCGTAGTACTCTTCTCCTCCTTCTGGATCAAAGGGATCTTTGCTATGAGTCATAAACGTTCTGCCCTCTGGATCGAGAGCACTTCCATAGTAAACTTGCTCACCCTCTGGCTCGAGGATGTCGTCCAGATAATAATCATCGTCATCGAGATTGGCAATAGCCTCAATCATCGGGCCTTCATAAGCTATCATAGCAACATTTTTGCCCTTGTCTCGGTGCTGAGGATACGGTTGTTCTCGGATGTCTTGAGTCCCTTGTTTTTTGAACCTCAATTCGTCTGCCTCGACTTTATCTCTGAAGATTTTCCTAAGAGTCCAACACTTCTCTATCGGATGTTTCAATGTACGGTGGAAGACACAAAATTTAGGGCTCTCACGGTCCTTTTTTTATGGCATTTCTTCAACATAAGGCAATTTTAGCTCTCCATCGGCCACCCATTCCTTAACTAGAGCTTTAACTTCCTCGATTCCACATGGATAAGAGACATTTCCCTTTTCACCATTATATTGCTTTCTCTTCTGGCCTCTATGACCTCCTCCTTGTGACTTTCGGGTATCTGGGGCAGAGGCAGCAGCAACAATAGGTCCACGAGACGATTTGAAGCTAGTCTTGTAACTGGCCTTAAATCCGAACTCCTGAGCCTGAGGAATGCTAATGTTCCGAGCTGCTTCTATTAGTGCCGAGAATGTGGGTAGCTTGTGATTAACTAGAAACATTTTATACCTGCTCAATGCCCCTTCTAGACATATTTGAACCAAATAGCTCTCCTCCACTGCTTCATGGCAATCCACAGCCTTGTCCTGAAACCGTTTGACATAGTCAAGGATGTCTTCGCTTTCTTGCTGCTTTTCTTTACACAATGTAAGTGTGGTCACCTTCTCCGCCACTTGAAAAAACTTAGAGTGGAATTTGTTAACCATTTCCTCCCAACTTCGGACAGAGTTTGGGGCCAAATTGACATACCAACTATATGCTCGGTCAGTGAGGGACTTAGAGAATTCTCTCAGCCGGAGGACATGGTTTGGACCATGAATACCCAAAGTCTCGATGAATCGCACAACATGTTCTCGGGCATTTCCTTGTTTGCCATCGAATTTAATGAACTTCGGCACGGTATACCCCTCGGGGTATGGATAACCCAGCACCTCAATAGGGTAAGGCGGCTTGACATCTGGATCAGGCAAAGAGGGTAAAGTCCTCTTGCCTCGTTCGAGATCGAACATGGCTTGCACATCGGCGAGAGTGAGAAACTGTTGAGGGAGAGAGTTTGATGGTGGTATTCCCGGAACTTGGCTTATGGATCCGAAGACTGAGCTAGGGGCGACTTGGCCATTTTGGTGCTGCGAATTCATCATTGGTGAGGACATTTGATGATATTGGTGTAGACGTCCCCGAACGCCCCGGGAGGGTTAAGTCCCGTTCTGTTCATTTGGGTTCACTACAGTTCAAGGACCCGATTGTCACGGTTCTAAATCTTGAACCAAAGAGTCCAAATCCGGCAAATCGTTTTTTTTTTAGAAAACAGATTTTTTTGAAAGAAGTGCCAAACATGGACTGCTTTGCCAGATACAGAGTCGCCACCTAAATATTTTTTTTAATGGGGAAATTTAGGGAACCCTGACTCGGTGCCAAAGGCCACGTGTCCGTCATCACCAAAGTTGCCTCGGCTCGGGAACTTAGGTACGATTGGGGAAGGTCACTTCGTGAGCACCCCCGCTCGCCCGGTCAAAGACCGGACTCTACTAACCGTGATATCTAGTTTTGAAAACATTGTGTGTTCTTATTCCGGTTATTAGCCTAGATTTACTATGTGATGCGCACAGCATACAAGTATAGACTGAGTCGCCTGAATTGGAACAAAACATTTCATGTTTGTTTATTTGAAAGATGGTTTGATGGTGCTACTCGCAAGTAGGCTAAGACGTGGATTTGCCACCCTCGGGTGGGCTTAGAAAACGTGATTTTGCCACTATCTCGTGGGCTTAAAACACACAGTCGATGATTTGTTCCAATCCAACTAACCCAACCTTCACCCACAGGCATTCAAACAGTTTATCTCATACAAGCGTTTAGCCACATGGTAAGCCTACTGTTATGTTAACATTCGCACGCATGCAATATGCTAAAGCATAAATACTTACATTGTACTCCGTGCCAAAACAAGAAACTAGTTAGCAAACATGCATGTCCTAGTTCATGTTAAGTGGCTAATGCAACACATACAGAGATGCAATTTAGGATAGGCTCGGCTAACCCTAAAATGGCATGCGAGATGCTACAATTATCACATATTCAATTTGGAATTAAAAATACAATGCAGTTTGTATGATGTACCAAGCCCAGTGCATGTAAGGCAAATGTATGGATGCGCGCGTGCATTGCATAAGGTATGCTAAAATAGACGTGCCCTAATCTACCATCGTAAGCGGGTAAATAAAAGGGAGAAAGAAGTGGAGGTTGGAAGACATACACACCACTCACACACGCTTATTACAAATACGCCCTCACTCGGAGAGACCAAAAGAATATACAGTCCCAAATAATGAATAAATAAATTATTACAAACTTTCTAATTACTTAGTAAATGAATGCAAAAAGAAAGGAGGCCACAGCCCCCCCCGGTCTCGGGATGCACGAATGATGCATGCTCGGATCTGACTCGCCCGAAAAACCCGCACCATACCACTGCCGCCTCTGTTCTTACTGCCCTGTCTCTCCAAAAATTGCCAAAGTTCCAGAACACCTTCCTTGCATGTTGTTGTACACCACCGGCTGGAGGAAGTGCCTACCGGCTAGCTAGAATTTCCATCGGCTGCTTAGGAGGTTATCGGCCACCCATATAGTGCCGGTCGGCACTCTATACTGCCGGTCGGCATAAAATTCCGCAGAAGACAGTTTTGACAGCAACAACAGACAGGCAGTGCATGGTATGGGATTTTGAGCATATGTAAGCATGGCCAATGCTTCCTATCATGCATGGGACTCAAGGAAGCATGACCCTTGATTCTTGGGCCATCAATTATACATCTTGGTGCATGATAGCCTAAGGAACCAAGATTGCATTTCAATGTTAATATGTATGCAACACACAAATGAGAACTAAGTCCCTATCATGTCAAGATAAAGGGCCTTAGTGACCAAGGGTTGAGACAAGCTACATCACTTGTGGTATGAACTTCTCTCAACCCTTACACTTGGTTTGACACCCCAAACCAAGACATGGAATGCATGTATACAACATGGCTCAAATGATGCAACATGACATGAAGTGCAAGACATACCAAATGCAATGCAACATGTTATGGCAAGTGTGCAATACTAGGCATGCAAGATGCAAAGTATAATGCAAATATGGACAATTCTTGTGAAAGAACTAGCATATAACAAGGCTTTGCTAATCAAGCATGCAACAAACATGGCTCAAGCAGGCAATAGTAGACTTAAACGGTAATGGGACAGACCTCAAACCTCCCCAAAACAGTGGCAAAAAATGCCCAAAATGATGGACCGATACTCATGCAAACATGCAAGCAAATAGGCCCAAAACCAAGGCATAAACAAGGGGCTTTTCACTACCACCAACATGACCATTCATAGCACGTATTAGGCCACCAAAACAGATTTCTAGCATGTAAAATACACACACACACCTTTGACATGGTAGTCCCCAAATGCCTTAAATATGCAAGCATGCATAATGTCCACTCCTAGGCATAAAAGACCAATGCTTCAAAGCATGAAAGGCATGACAAATAGGGACATATAAACAAGGTATAGGGACTGAAATAACATATTAAATGATTTCAAATCAACTAAATAACCTATCCAATGCATATTCATGGATCACATCCCCAAGGCTTGCAAGCAACAATGCAAAACAACTACATTAAGCATGCCAAAAATGGTAAAACCAGTGGCCAACAGACCTAAAACAAGACAAATCATGGTCAAAAGCTTCAATAAGTCAAGCCAAAACACGAGGATATACAAGGCTAAACCCATGGCACATTTCTAGGCAAAATGGAGGGTCACAAAGCAAGTATACAAAGCATGCTAAGGACCACAAAACCACCATTAGACAGAGATGTAACATGCTCCAAAACATCCAAAAAAAACTCTGAAATGGGGCCAAAAACAAGCAAGCATGCATGTTCCCTTTTAAGCCAAAGACAAAGGCAAAAGAGGGACAAAGGGGAGAGGGGTGTCCCTCCCCTATACAAGACTTCAAACCACCTTCTTTACCACTAAAAACCCACTGGTTTTCAGTGGTGAAAGGACCCAAAACAACAAGGCAAATAAGGCTCAAAAGTAAAGACACCAAATAGGCCAAAATAAGGCCTAAAAAGGTGAGTTTGCACTCAAACCACAAAATGACCTTAATGGAAGTTCAAAAGCAAGAAAATCTAAGACTTTTTTCAGTTATGCACAAAGCTCAAAACACAAAGCAAGATAGGTAAAAACTTGTTGCAAAAATGGGGAATCTAAAGTAAAGTGCTCACCTTTGAAGAACACTTGAAGAACAGATGGTGCAGCCCTCCTCTATTGATCAAAACCAGCCCAAAAACTCAACAAACAACCCTCCAAGCCTCCCAATCTCGAGCTAAGGTGTAATGGTGTGTGTATTGGTGTAAAAGTAAGGTAAAACCACACTTTAGGCCTAAAAAACACACACACAAGAGGAGAGAGAGGGAAAATGTAGAGAGAGAGAGAGAGAGATATATGGCAGATATATAGATACACAAGCTCTGGTTTTTGATCAAAAATGGCCAACCTCTCACAAAGGGAGAGAGGTGGTGTTTATATAGGCAAAAATCAAGGCTCAAGGCTTCTCCAAGAAGCCAACTAAAAGGGGCAAAGGGTGCAAAAGGGTCTAGGCTTCTTGGAGAAGCTAAGACAGCTGTCCAAGCTTCTCCAAGAAGCTTGGGCAAAAGGGTCAACCTTCTAGAAGGTTTGGGGGTTCAAAGGTGCAAAGTGGTCACTCCCATGCACGGGGATGAGTGATGGTGCATTCCAGCTGGCACAGCTGGCATGCACCATGCCTCAGGGGTGCAAAGGGTGCACGCCGGCCAGCCAAAGAGAACATCGGCACAAAAAAGTGTCGGTCGGCAACATATAGTGCCGACCGGCCAAAAGTTTTAAGAAAACAATGCCGGTGGTACAAATGCGTGGCCGGTGATGGTAGGGGAGGGCCGGTAGGGTGTGGGGATGGCTAATAAGCCATTCCCTGTCCTTCCAAGGAAAAACACAAGTGTTTGGTGCAAAACCAGACACAAAACGGTCGAGTTCGGAGATCCTGAGGCAGGGCGCGTAGCCGAGACCTCCGGGAACTCCAAACGAACACAAACATGGATAATCACCGAGTGTTCAAACAGTGACGTCCGGGTCTTGAGGATGGTCAAAAATGGGGTGTCTACAATTGGCCATCAGCGCCTATAGACAAGCCAGTTGGTGATGGGACATTGAATTGAGGCCCGTAAAGTCCACCGTACGGCGCCGCTATACCGGGTTGTGCTTGCAAATTTGTTGTCGGCACCAAAGGAGGCCCGTCTGGTACTTGAGTAACATTTACTGGTGGCGTAACAAGAATAGGTACGGGCGGGCTCCCTTTTGCGCCATCATGCCCCTTGTATTTGCCTGGACACCAACAATCGCCGGAGCTCCATTCATTACACCAGAACCTCCTCTAGTCACCATTGGATCTTGGCTTGGCACGCCATGGAGCCCAGGCGTAGGCAAACTGCTGCCGCCTACTGCGGTTTGAGCATGTGTTACTGTGGCCGTGTTGCCATGAGCCATGGGCTGATTGGTGCCTACTTCTCCTTGGATTTGATTTTGCACTCCGGCGGGAATGACTCCACCACCAGCTTGATTTCCGTTTGGTGCCGGTGCAAAATTAGAACTCATCACCAACATGGTGTGAGTGAGATTCTGAAGAGTGGTAAGAATCTCTTGCTGAGTATTTTGAAGTCCTTGAATGGCTTCAAGCAAAAGTGGTTGATCTGGAGCCATAGTCCTGTCATCACCACCATTAGAGGATCCTTGTTGGTGAACTTCATCTTCTCCCGCCATCCTTGTTGGAGTTGTGTGGATTCCACATCTCGTTGAGACCATTAACCAATCCGCCTCCCCAGTGAAGTCGCCAAATGTATGAAAGGGTTCAGGAAAGTAGTTAGAAAATTCGAAGATCTTCGAAGATCCTTGAAGAACAACTTTGAAGTCTCTAGAAAATGATGAGAGGCTTAGATTCTTCAATAGTCTCAACTCAAGAACACAAGAGCAAAGGAGATGATGGAGATAAGAGATTGGGTGAAGAAGAAGGCAAAATGGCTAGAGAGAGAATAATGGCAAGGCTCTCCCATGGATCTCCCACTTTCACTCTCAAGGTTGATAATGGAGAAGGGAAATTAGTTCTTTCCCAAGAGTTAAATCTCCAAAATCCATCCCTTGTAAAGTTATGGGTGGGTGTTATTTATAGGCACCTCATGATGTAGGATGAAGCCCATGTGCAAGGCACATAGGGAATATTCTCTCTAACCACCTTGTCCGAGGAGGTGACCTCTCCGAGGATGAGAAAAACCCCGAAGAGGAGATCAACCCCTCGGCGAACCCTTCTTCTTAGCCACACCTAACCAATGATCCCCAATCATCCCAAAGGGTCAAGGGTAGTCCCAGAGGACGTCCTGCCGCATAAGGGTCAGGGGTAGTTCAAGAGAACGCCCTGCCGCAAATATTGTCGAGTCTCAGGGACCCCCTAGATCGTGCCACCTCGACCCGGGTATAGGCTAGTTTAACCGAAGAGTGAATTTATCTCCACTCACTGTCCTCAGGATCGGGTCCTTTGTTCGGACTCCATTACGCCCATGGTTCTGGTGCATAGATCCCGGAAAGCTCCGAGCCCACAAGTGTTCTGGGACTCATTAACGGAGCGACTTCTAGATTGCGTCTGAATCCGTTTGAAGCCAAGTGCTTCGGACCTCTAGGTTTGTGGATCCGAACCCTTTCAAGTCCGAGTGCCTCGGATCTCTAGGCTTGCTTAATACCCTTTCGAGTCCGGGCCCGAGTAAGTCTCTAGGTTCGTGGATCTGAACCCTTTCGAGGCGTAGAGCCATTCAGCCCGTTTGACGGCGATAAATCCGGGCCCACCAATCTTGGACTTGCGATAAATTCGGGCCCACTAATCTCGGGCTATTGGGCCTAAATAATTTAGTGGGCTCAAATTAGCCCCTCTTACATATATAAAAAGTGATAAATTTTATTATTACCAATAAAATTCAGGTATCTAGCATATACATATTAGCAATTTTTTTAACCATTTGAAATTGGTTATTGTTGAACGAAGGAAGATGCAAATAATTTCAAAATTGATTCATGAAAAGTAATTGTAAATCAATGAAAATTTTATAATTATTTAATTTACTATTGATTTCTCTATTTGTTTGATATATATATATATATATTTTAATTATCCTTGAATCATGCTACAAGCCTTAAATAAGGATGAACAGTTGGCTGGACTTATGCTTGTATGAGTATTGGATGCATCCATTATTGGGAATCTTGGTCGCTAGGTATGAGATGCAATGTTTTCAATTGGATTATCATGCAATACAGAGCATAAATCTGACCATTGCATTGGATTTATTTTTGGGTTTAAATTAAAAGAGAGGAGAAAAGAGAGGAGGAGGCAGAGAAGACAGATGAGCTTTTAGAGGAAAGTAAAGAGGTGGTCGATTTGATTGTATTGTGTGGTCAAACATGAAGGTAAAAGAAAATAGAAATTGTTGATTGTGTAGTGTGATCAGACATGAAGGTGAAAGAAAATATAAATGGGAGAAAGAGAAGGAAGACCGTTCTGCCAGGGTGATTTTGTTGATAGAGGTTAAACGGTATGAAATTAACATTTACAGTGGTGATTAGGATCTCTAATAAGAGTTTTACTGATGTGGCAACTTCTAAAAAAAATAAATAAATAAATAAAACAAAACAAAACAAAGCAAGGGCTGAAATATTAATTCACACAGTGAGACCCACAATTTAGAGCTTCCCTAGAATTCACAATTTAGAGGTCTGAAATATTTTTCTTAACATTTATTGATGGACACATGGCAGCTTATGAAGAACGGGATAGGGACTTGGGATAGGAAATAGGAACAGGGGATCTGGACCCAGTTCGCATCGTTTGTATTAAACAAAAAAAATTCTTTATGAAAATAATTCACTAATACATATTCCAACTCATCCCTCTTTCTCTATCCTGACTTATCTTTTTTATTTAACTAACAAAATCGAAAAATGCGGTTCGGTTTTAAATTTTTTTCAATTCCTATTGAACCGAATTGCTTACGTCTCTAATCATGGTTGGTAAAATATTCAATAATTTATTGTAGTATTTAGTAGGATTTTCCCCCCTAATTCCATTATGTTAATTTACAAAATTGTAAACATTATTTTTTTAAAAATCATTCGATAGTAGTCAATTTGTAGAATGTCTGAACTTTTGGATAAAGTTTTAGATGTAGTTAAATTTTTTTCTTTCAAAGTTGCAATTTCCGTAATTATATCGCCTGTGGAAATTGAAAGTGACAAAAGGTTGTGTTTGGTGTGGTTTTGAAATTATGATTCCACCCCTTCGTTTGCATGCACTGTTTGGATGGAGTCTTGAAAAAGTGATTCCATTACACATTTCAAAACAATTTTCTCTTTCATGTTTGGATGGAGTTTTCAAAACATATTTATCTTTCACATTTCGTCTTCTACATTTTGGGGTTATTTGGGGTGTCCTAAATAAGTGCACTTTTTGACTTTTTGGACTAAAAAGTTGAAGAAAAAAATATGATTGTTTGGGATAACTTTTTAACTTTTTACGAAAAAATGTGTATTAAAAAATTGTATAAATTAGTGCATAGGGGAAGATTGGAATAAAATAGGTTGTACGGTGGGCTGAGGTAAGGAACATCGTGCAGTGTATAGGCTAAGAGATGATTCCCTCCTTTTCGGGCATTGAATGAACTGTGTTGTTCGGCCCATGGGGCCCACCACGGGTCCCCTTTTTTGGCTAATCGAAACCGTTCAATGTGTAGAACTCGCCGAGTACTATATGTTTGTAAAAAATCACATTAATTGAATATTGATAGCTGTCTGATAGGATTAATTTTTTTTCAACCGTTAACTATAACACCATCTATTTTTTCTACAAAACTGATTTGATCATGCAATTAGCAATATCCGATCAACGTAATTTTTTACAGGCGTATAGTACTCGACGAGTTGTATACATTAACGGTTCAGATTATCAAAACGGGACAAATGATGGGCCCCCACAGGCCGAATAGCACCGTGTTGTTTGTGTACCCCGCCTGTGCAATTTTTTCCAAAAAGTCAACTCGTGCCTGTGGGACGTCAGTTCAATTTGTAATAATTTTGTGCAAAATTAATTGTTTGCTTTTTTTAGTGAATAGTGATAACTTTTTAACTTTTTTAGTAACTCATTGGCTTTTTGGATTTTTTTAAAGATCCTAAACCAGGCCTTTGTCTTCTACAGAGGAGTTTTTGAATTTTTTGGGTGATAGGTCGTTTCTGTCATGACCTAAACCCGCCCCTATGGGTTAAGGACATAACCGGCCAGTAATCTTGTGATTACCTACGGCCTCAAACCAAAACAGACATAACTCGTCAGAGTAAAGGGGCCAAACGGAAGCAAAAATTTGAAACTTTGTCCGCAGAGCCGTGCTTATATGCACATCAAACAAACCATACTCATATGCGTTAATAACCCACATCAAAAGTACAGTAGCATAAACTTCTTTACAGACAGGATCATCTACACTGAGCCAACCCATAACAGACTATATACAAATGTACACAAAGTCCTTGCCAACAAGACAAAACGTAAATGCATAACAAAATGGCAAGGATGGGTCTCGTGCGTGAGACACAAGGCTGACTCTCCAAAAACTCGTGTTGTTCATGGCAGGCTTCACTGGCGCTGGATTTGGACTTCTCTTGGCACACCTACAAACACATGAATGAGCGTGAGCGATAGCCCAGTGAATAATATCAAATACAGAAGTTACATAACAATGTAGAACAACAAGTTCCAAACGGCCTTGGGCCCAAATCATATTTCTATTTAACAGATATATATAACTATACGAATTTCAAATTAAGTGACTGGTAGTTTCAACATTCTGACCCTTGGCCCATTTGGATTTCCATTCATGTCAAAACGGCCTTCGGCCCACTCATTTATGTCAAAACGGCCTTCGGCCCAATCATTTATATCAAAACGGCCTTCGGCCTATTCGTTCTTGTCAAACGGCCTTCGACCCACTCATTCATGTCAAAACGACCTTCGGTCCATTCATATAAGTCAAAACGACCTTCAGTCCATTCATATATGTCAAAATGACCTTCGGTCTGTTCATTTCTATCAAAACGACCTTCGGTCCATTCAATTCTATCAAAACGACCTTCGGTCCATTCAATTCTATCAAAACGTCCTTCGGTCTATTCAATTCTATCAAAACGACCTTTGGTCTATTTATGTTTATCAAAACGACCTTCGGTCCGTTCATTTATTCACGTCGGACTTTTGTCCACAATCTCAATTAGCAACTCATAAAGCTTATAAGGGAATAAACAATTGGACATTCACAAGCATTCGAATATCGATATTACTCACAGTGATCGGCTTGCAGATTTGCCCTGGAGCTTGACCCTACACATTTCACGAACACAAAAAAAAAGGTCACCAATAGTTCAATCCGTTCTCTAATTCACATATTCCTCTTTAGGCTTTATTCTTATCTCATTAACTCATTTACAATGCTTAAGATATGCCTAGGAGTGTTTACAAGTGAAAGAGGACGGAAAACGAAACACAGAACGAGCATACAAACTTTCAGAGAACAGGGTCCCCGCTCGAGCATCAACTACCCCACTCGAGCGGACCCTTAAGGCCTGCAAAAGTACTGGTTGCATGAAAAATACGCTCGAGTATGTTATAGAGCGCTCGAGCGGAAGGCCTGTCTACAAAACTCCCCACTCGAGCGTGAGATATCCCGCTCGAGCGGACATCCAATTCTGCAAAAAGTGCTGGGAGCACGATTTTCCCGCTCGAGCGGACCTCAAAATTCTGGAAAACCCAGAATTGTGTTCTTGAGCTTCATTTCGATTTTCCAGCTACACTACTTGCATGCAATGGCTCAAATCTCAAATATAATCATGTTAACAAGGCACAAACACCAAAACACATTATTATGGAGCTCAATTTCAAGGATTACACACTTGCATGTCTCAAATTGACACCAATTTCAATTCTATCATACATATTCATGCATTTCAAGCTCCCATCTTCAATTATTCAAACATGCATGCCTATCTTGACTTCATTTCTATTTCAAAAGATGCAAGTGGTGCCTATTCCCATAAGGCTCAACAAAACCAAGCTTGCATGCATGATCAAACTACAAATCTTGCTTAATTGACATGATACATGCTAGATTATGCAACTTATGGCAATTCAAAAGCAATCTTATGCATGCATGATCATATCTCATCAAAACCAATTTAAATCATGCTCTTGATCACAAAAATACTTTGAGCTCACAAGATTACAAGTTCAATTCATGAATTCAAGAGTCAATGGCTTACCTAGAAGTCCAATTCTTCAATCTATGGTCCAATTAGAGTTGGACTTCAAAATTCCAAGCCCTCAAGATCAAACACAGATTTTTCTCTTTTCTCTCTCTCTAATGGCCGGCCCTCTCCTCTCCTTAGAGTGTATATCAGCCAAGTGAGAATTAAAGAGGGAGTTTGATTGAGTAGTGCTCATATTAAAAGCCCCTCTCTTACAATATTATTATAATATCAAAGAATAGAGCACTAATTCACTAATTTAATCAATTTAATCCGACCCGAATCAATTTTCAATTAAATTTCACCGTAGGCTCTAAAAATTATGCCAATCACAATGGCGTAATCAATTTCGGGTTCTGTGGCCGATAAGGCCCTCAATTTAATTTCCGAAGCAAATAATCGAACAGATATTCCTACGGTGAACAGATAGAAATTCAAAACCACATATTCTTACGTAATGGTACACAAAATCATATCAAAACACATAATCACATTCATATTAAGGACCAATTAATATATTATGGAACAGGGGTATCACAGTTTCACACCCCAAAAATTAAACTAAATTGTATCAAATTCCTTAGAATAATGGTAAGTCTATATATTGATCCACATGGACAATTGTGAAATTAAACTAATTTAAATGCTAAATTTCTAAATTAATTTTGATGAAAAAGATGGTTGTTCATAACCTAATAATAATTAAATTAAACAAAGCGATTAAAATAGCGATTAAAATTGAAATTGTAATTACTGATTGTGAAAAAACCTAGGGTAATGAATTCACCACTAATTACATAAATAAGGTTTCAATCTGAAAATCAATTATGCTACAGTTTGAACTAAATAATACTTTGCAACTACAAATTCGAAGCATTGATCAAGAGAGTTATCACGTTCAATGTATAGTATGATAACACTACCCCGTGTTATGTTAATTAATCTTAATTATGATTGTGGTTCTATGCTTAATATGATTTTGAGTGTCATTTATATGATTATGTGTGTTTTTGAATTTCTTTCTGTTTACCGTAAAAAAATCTATTTGGTTTTCAGCTATAAAATTTAATTGAAGGTCGTAGAGAGGTCAGAAACTGAAATTGACTATATTTTTATATTTAGCATGATTTTTAGAGCCTACGGTGAAATTTAATTAAAATTTGATTTAGATCAAAATAATTAGATTTAATATGATTGAATTAAGGCACTATTAACTAGCCTTAATCAAAGTTGATCAGGCAAACATATATATATATATATATAGGCCCTCTAACACCTAAGCTCCCCATTTGAGCTCAAAATCTGAAAATACTCTAGAGAGAGAGAGAGAGGGTCGGTTCTAGAGAGAGAAGAGGCACAAATTGTGGATTTTGACTTAAAGCTTGGGAATTTGGAAGCTAAACTCAAGAAATTAGCTAATTTTGAAAGATTGGAGACTCTAGGTGAGTAGTTGAACTCAAAACCATGAGTGTAAATCTATAGTTGAGGAATTCAAGAGTAATATGAGAATTTGAAGTCCATGTGTTCATGCATGTATAGAATTGCCATGAATTTTCATATAAATTGTATGATCTAGCATAAGGCATGTTAAATATGAAGAATTGAGCATCAAAGCTTACATGCATGCATAATTTTGTTAAGTTTCATGATTTTAGGCATCATATGTGCCATTTGAAATAGAATTGGAGTCAATAATCAACATGCATGCATCATTCATGAAGATATGAAGTTTGTATAAAGTTGGAATGCATGAGTTTTAAATTTTATAAAGAAAATTTGGAATAGATTTGGAAATGAACTATAATTTTGGACAATTGGTTTCAAATTATCCAAGTTCTTATGATACACAATGTTTTTCTATGATTTGGCCATGATTTGCAAACTTTGGAACCTTTGGGAGTGTGATTTGAGCTTCAGACAGAGTTCTGGAAAACCCAGAATTCGACTTGTCCGCTCGAGTGAGGAAAGTGTCGCTCGAGCGTGAAAGTCGAGCTCCCAGAAGTTTTGTAGAAATTGCACAGTGGATCAAGCAGCCAAAGCTACGCTCGAGCGTGCTCTGTTTTGCAAGACTCCTCGCTCGAGTGTCAAAAGTCTCGCTCGAGCATAAAATGCATGCAATCAGTACTTTCTCAGAGTTTTGCAGTCCGTTCAAGCGATCAATCCTGCGCTCAAGCAGAGAGTCCTGTTTCAGAAATTTTGAAAAGTTGTTTTACGCTTCTTTTTCCGTTCTCTTTCATTTCTAAGCACTTTTAGGCATGCACGGACATTTTAAATGAGTTAAAGGGATAAGAAAGAGGCCTAAGAGAAATAAACAATTTGAGAACGGATTGAATCGCTTGTGACCCGATATGTTGTAAATTGTGTAGGGCCAAGCGTAAGGACGAATCCATCAGCAGAACACTACAAGTAATATCTTAATAAGAATGTGTTGAAGTATGCTACTTTCCAAATGCTCACTTATGTATGAGTTCTACGAAGTTGTTAAATTGAATGCCAATGATTGAATAAAGCTGTTAGAATATGATTATGATTACGATATGCTTATGATTTCAAGTATGAAATGCACATAACATGAATAATTGGGCCAAAGGCCGTCTGACATAAATGATTGGGCCAAAGGCCGTCTGATATAAATGATTGGGCCAAAGGCCGTCTGACATAAATGATTGGGCCAAAGGCCGTCTGACATAAATGATTGGGCCAAAGGCCGTCTGACATAAATGATTGGGCCAAAGGCTGTTTGACATAAATCATTGGGCCAACGGCTGTTTGATATAAATGAATGGGCCAAAGGCCGTCTGACATGGATAAATTGGGCCCGATGCCGTTTGATAAGAATGAATTGGGTCCAAGGTCGATCGATATGTTTGGGCCTGATGCCGTTTGATGTACTAGATAGAAACATGAGTGGGCCTTAGGCCGTTGGATATGTCCATTACGAAATTCATTCATGTAATTTCTTTATTTTGATATTATTCAGTGGGCTTTCGCTCACTCTCATTTATGTGCATGTAGGTGAGCAAAGAGAGGTCCAAACCAAGCCTCAATGAAGAATGTAAGAGGAAGTCAGTTTGAAGAGTCAACCCGAATGTCTTAAGCATGAGACTTTGTTTTTGTTCTTTTGACCTTTTGTTTACTCTTTTGCTACTTTGGTAAACACATTGGATCACCTATGTACATAAGTTTTTGTTTGGCTGGCTGTATGTCTGAAAGTTCCTGGATGTACAAAGATGGTAATTCCACCTATGTGTATGAGTTATTATTAAATACTTTGGGTAATTTTCTATGCCATGTAAGCACAGCTCATTGGACAAAATTTTTAAGTTTACTTCTGTTTTGGCCCCTTAATTCTATTGAATTATGTTTAATCAGGTTTGAGGCCGTAGGTAATCTCATGATTACTGGCCGGTTATGGCCTTAATCCATATGAGCAAATTTGGGTCATGACATATAGGCACGAACCATCTCAAGTAGTACGAGTCATTCGCTCTAAACTAGGGTAGAAAAACGAATCGCCCCTCGTACTATGGCTCGTCTCATACCTTGAATATGAAAAAAAAGAAAACCATTGTATAGAAAGCATTCAACAATCACAGAAAGCCGAATACTTGAAGAAATAATGGAAAATATATATTTGAAACTTCTTAAACACCATACAATTGTTCAAACCATTACATAAAAGAAAACCAAAAAGAAAACCTATTTACATGGCTAGGGTTTCATCAAAACCCTAGAAAGATGAGCCTAGCCACTCATAGAGGAGTGAGAAGAAGTGGAAGAGGAAGAAGCCACCATAGGAGACCTTCTTCAAGCTTCAAGTTATTTTTTCCTAAACCCTAGCCTCTCTCTTGTTGGAAAAATATCAGAACCCTAATTCAACCTATTCTCTCTCTCTCTCTCTCTCTCTCTCTCTCTCTCTCTCTCTCTCTCTCTCTTTACTGTCTTTCAAATAGGTTTAAAACAACGGCACAAATTCTGAGGTATGGCCACACCTGCGGGAATGGTCACCGCATGTACGGGAAGGGTGCCATACGTGTGGCAAAAACCCTCCGCATGTGCGTGAAGATTAGGCCCTATTTGGCTGCGAGGTAAAGGCCGCACGTATGGGAATAGGCATTCGCACGTCCAGGACGCAATTTTCTCTGCATTTTTGGTCATTTTATGCTCACACTGTGTACAAACCTGATTGATATTAAATAGGCATAAAATGTATAGTTTGACAAGTAAGTAAAGTTAAGAGATCCTAATTAACAACCTCAGTGTTGCACAATTCAACCTTAATCACATTCCTCCAACTTATAACTTGCTAGTCCTCAAGCAAGAAATAAAGAAAGAAAAATAAACTTAAACAAAATCTAACTATCTCTTTTTTCGTGGGGAGAACTGTCACGTCCAAACCTGCCCCTATAGATTTAGTGTCATAACCGGCCAGTAATCCTGGGATTACCAAAGGCCTCTGTACAAAATAACAAAGTATAAGGGGCTACGGAAGCAAATATACAAAATGCAATATCCATAGAGCTGTGTAGACATACATGGAATAGAAAAAATTTAAAACTTATATATATATATATATATATAATAGGGAACTTAGCCCAAAGTATGGATAGACAAAAACAAAACAAAAGCATCCTTTACATGATTCACAAAACTTAACTTGACAAACGGGAACCTCCTTGGGAGGCACGGTGGCTGGCTGACAAAACAAAACTCTCCAAGCAGCAGTTTAGGCCTGGTCACACGCCTACTCACCTACATACATAATAGAAATAGCAAGCGGAAGTCCAGTGAATAGTAACAGAGTAAAAAATTTAATGAATGATGTCCTATAGCAGATTTCAAATCAGAAACAAATTCAGATTCGCATACTTGACCAGAAATCTTAGCAGTTAAATGTACTACATCCATTTAGCTGTCATATCATATCAAATTTGCATAATCGACATTGATGACCACATAGGTCCACATCTTGTGCACAAGTAGCCATGGTATTGTTAACCCCAAGCGAAGGCCACATGAACATAGGCCTCGGTATTGTTACCCCCAAGCAAGGGCCACGTGAACTAAGGATGCCACAAATATATTTTAGAAAAATGGACATTCATTCAAGATTTATAAAATAGCATTTCAACAAAATGATCATATCATTTTAATCAGAAAACACTTATAATCAAACATAGCTTTACAAAATTGTTACTCACAGATGGCTCTGGTTGCAGACAGACAGAGCAAACTAATCAAATGGTTTACGGCGTGTGACCTACATAAATATAATAGATACACATAATAAAACACACACTTGGATAATACTTAACTTGTTTCATTTCATTCTTAGTGTATTTCTAAGTCTTTATTCTCCTTATTATGTCTTAATCATGGCCTAACAATGCCTATGATGCAGTGAGGATGCAAAAAGTGCACTTGAGAACACTTAAAACAGGGCCTCGCTCGAGCGTAACTTCCTTCGCTCAAGCAGAGGGTCAAAGGTATGAGTGGCTGCTCTAGCGCAAATTCCTTCTCTCAAGTGGTCTGTAAATTCTACAAAAGTACTAGTTTTGTGAATTTTCCGCTCGATGGTAGCTTGATGGTCACTTAAGCGCGTGACTAAGGTCTTCGCTCGAGAGCAACTCTTGTTACTCGAGTGGTCTGCAAAATGTGTCAACTTCTGGGAGCATGAATTTTACACTCGAGCCAACGTTTGGTCGCTCAAGTGGAGGTTCAAAACACAGAGTGGTCGCTCTAGCGCAGGTTTTGTCGCTCGAGCGGAGAGTAGAATTCTGGAATTTCCAGATTGCTCTTCCAAGCTCAAAACTCAAATTCAATGCTGCAAATCATGCTCTCTTAGGCCAAAAACTCAAGGAAACTTTTGTAAACTTGGAAAATATCATGAATTCAAAACCATTTCGCAAAATCAAGGTCCAAGAGTAAGTCATTTGTGCAAATTCCAGCTTAAAATGTAAAGAACATAACATGTACACATTGATATGTATTCTAACCTTCCAAAACATGATCCATTAGGGTCAATTGATAGGAAATCTAATGAATTCTTAAAATAAAGTCAAGATAGACACATGCATGTGGGATTTGTTTGAAATGTAAACTTAAAATGCTATGATACATGCTTGCATGCATGAAATTCATCTATATAAGCTTAGTTCTCAAACTTAAACACTTAACCCTCTTAAGTTCAACCACTTATGTCTTGAATACAAAGATTAGGAATCAATTACTCACCTAAGATCCTTGATTGAGTTCTAAATTGCTATGTCTTTGAGCCTCCAAGTCAATTCCTCAATTTCTAGCCAAATCCAACCTAATTCCTTACTCTTCCTCCTTGATCTCAATCTCTAGCTCTCTCTTTCTCTCTCACATTACGTTGAGATCAAAAATGATGAAGGAAAGGTGATTCAAGTGGTGTATAAGCCTTTTATAGGCTTGATTTAGAAACTTAATTAATTAAGCTTACCACTAAACAAATGAGCTTTAATTAGTCTAATTATTTCGTTCTGAATTGAATTTCAATTAAACCCACCATAAAATTCTAAAAATTCTAACTAACACAGAAATCAAGTTAATTTTGTAATTGGATGCCGAAAAGGCTGTCAATTCGCAGAACAAAACAGAAACACAAACAGATAATCCTACAGTAGACATATATAAACACAAATAATGCAATGCACATGTAATTACCCCAAAATTACTTCTTAATTACGTATTAAGCATACTTAATCATGGATTATCGCTAATCACAGGTCGGAGTTGTTACAGTCTTCCCCCCTTAAAGAGTTTGGTCCTCCAAACTCGAATTACCTTCGTTTCGGAAGAATATCGAGTCAAAAGGGAACAAATCAGGGTATCTCTTCATCATATTCTCTTTCGTTTCCCATGTTGCATATGTCCCTCCGCGGTTTTGCCAATCCACTTTCACCAAGGGGATTTCTTTATTCCTCAATCTTTTGATTTGGCAATTCACAATCTAAATTGGCCTCTCCTCATAGGTGTAGTCGTCCTTCAAAAGCACATGTGTTGGTTCAGTAACATGTAACGGGTCTCGTAGATAGTCCCGAAATATTGAGACATGAAAAACATTATGCATATGTTCCATGACTGGCGGTAAGGCTACCCGATATGTTACCAAATTAATCTTCTCAAGAATTTCATATGGCCCAACATATCTCGGTGCTAGCTTGCCCTTTACACCAAATCGTGTCTGGCCTTTCATTGGAGTCACCTTTATAAACACGTGATCCCCGACTTCATATTTCTGTCTCACCTTCGAACATCTGCATAACTCTTTTGGCAACTTTGTGCAGTTTTCAATCGTTATTGAATCAATTTCACATTTTCAGTGGTTTCTTGTACAAGTGTTGGGCCCAATGAGGGTCTATCACCTACCTCGGCCCAACAGATCAGTGAACGAAATTTTCTACCATACAAAGCTTCATACAGAGCCATCCCAATACTTAAGTGATAGCTGTCGTTACACACAAATTCAGCCAACGGTAAGTAGGTTTCCCAATTGCCTTAGAAATCTAGGGCACACATTCTAAGCATATCCTCCAGAGCCTGCATTGTTCTTTCTGATTGACCATCTGTTTGTGAGTGATATGCACTGCTCAGTCGCAACTCAATTCCTAAAGCTTGTTGTAAACTCTGCTAGAATCTTAAAGTGAACTTAAGATCTCGGTCAGATACAATAGGTACTGGCACACCGTGCAATTTTACAATCTCATTCACATCAATATTAGTCAACTTATCCGCATTATAAAAGGTTTTAACAGGCAGAAAATGGGCAGACTTAGTTAAACAATCAACTATGACCCAGATAGAATCCACACCTCGAAAAGAGCGAGGTAATCCCACAATGAAGTCCATCGTGATATGTTCCAATTTTCATTCCGATATTGGAAATGGCTGAAGCAATCCAGCGGGTCGTTGATGTTCAGCTTTAACTTGTTAACAATGCAAACATCTAGCCACAAAACCAGCAATGCTTTTCTTCATTCCAAGCCACCAAAAATTCTGTTTCAAGTCATGATATATTTTCGTATTCCCCGAATGCATAGCAAATTTAGAATTATGTGCTTCAGTCATTACACGTTTCCTCAAGTCAGAACAATCTAGTACACGAGGTCTATTATGAAATTTCAACACTTTATTGTCAAGCACAAATCGTGGCCTCGATTTTGAGTCAATCTCATCAACAATTTTCTTCAAAAACTCATCTTCAAGTTGTTTCTCTCTAATTTCTTCAATGATTGCAGGCTGAATAGAAATGGCAGCTAGGATTCCACTTGCTCACGCAGGACTATCTCAATTTCATTCCTCTCTAGGTCACATAACAATCCTCTTTGGCCAGTGAGCAAACATGACAAATTTCCAATATATTTTCGGCTCAAGGCATCTGCAACTGTATTTGCCTTCCTGGGATGATACAAAATCTGCAGATCATAATCTTTAATCAACTCTAACTATCTTCTCTGTCTCATGTTCAGATCTTTTTGGGTGAAGAAGTATTTGAGGCTTTTATGATCAGTATACACTTCATAAGTCACTCCATACAGATAATGGCGCCAAATCTTTAGTGCAAAAATCACAGCTGCAAGTTCAAGGTTATGGGTCGGATAGTTCTTTTAATGTGGTCGGAGTTATCGTGAGGCATAAGCAATCACCTTACCATTTCTCATTAGTACACATCCTAAACCTTTATATGAAGCATCACTGTAAATTTAAAACCCATCAGTACCATCAAGCAAAGTCAAAATTGGTGTAGTTACTAACCTGGTCTTTAGTTCTTGAGAGGCCGACTCCCGTTGATCAGTCCAATCAAATGACACATTTTTTTGCGTCAATTGTGTCAATGGCAAGGCAAGTTTGGAGAAGTCTTTCACAAATCTTCTATAATAGCCAGCAAGCCCCAGAAAACTTCTAACTTCTGATACATTGGTCGGTCTAGGCTAGTCCATAATAGCTTCAATTTTTTATGGGTCAACAGAAATACCCTCCTTGTTGATTACATGCCCCAGAAATTCTACATTGTCAAGCCAGAATTCACATTTGGACAATTTTGTGTATAACTTATTTTCTCTCAAAATCTGTATAGCAATTCTCAAATGGTTCTCATGTTCTTCCCTACTTTTGGAGTAAATCAGAATATCATCAATAAACACAACTATAAACTCATCTAGAAATTGTTTAAAAACCCTATTTATCAGGTCCATAAAAGTCGCGGGTGCATTAGTTACCCTAAACGGCATTACCAAAAACTCATAGTGCCCATATCTAATCCGGAAGGCAGTTTTCACAATGTCTTCTATTTTAACTTTCAATTGGTGGTATCTAGATCTAAGGTCAATTTTTGAAAAGACCCGGGCTCCTTCGAGTTAGTCAAACAGATCATCTATTCAAGGTAACGGGTATTTATTTTTGATAGTTACTCTATTCAATTCCCGGTAATCTATACATAATCTCAAGGACTCGTCTTTCTTCTTAACAAATAGGGCTGGAGCACCACAAGGTGAAGTGCTCGGGCGGATGAATTTTTTGTCTAACAAATCTTGTAATTGAGTTTTCAATTCTTTCAATTCAGAGGTTGACATGCGGTATGGGGCTTTAGAAATTGGTTGTGTCTTGGGTATTACATCAATGGTGAATTCAATTTCTCTATTAATTAAATCCCCAGGCAATTCATTCGGAAACACATCGGGAAATTTACAAACAACAAGGATGGTTTCCACACTAGCACTATTAGAAGATACAGTTAATACACAACACAAGTAGCCTCGGCACCCTTTTCTTAACATGTTCCTGGCTTTCATAAATGAAATCAAGTATGGCGGAGGAACTACCCCATTTCCAACGAACACAAACTCAAGCATATCAAGTGGTCAAAGCACAACAGTTTTATTCACACAGTCAATAGTTGCACAATACTTTGTCAACCAATCCGTACCAAGTATACAGTTAAAATGATCAAGACCCAGTAGCAATAAATCAACATATAATGTCATATCACCAATCACAATGTCACATGCTGAATACACATACGCGCATACCATAAAACCTCCAGATAGTGTAGAGATAGATAACAAATAATTCTTAGGCTCTAGTGGTCTAGTTAATTTCTAGGAAAAAGCATGCGATACAAAGAAATGTGTGGAACCAAAATCTATCAACACGTAGGCACGTTGAGCACAAATAGAGATCATAGCTGACACCACTAACTCGGTGTTCTGTACATCACTAGACAGTAGTGCAAATACTCGACCTTGTCTCAAAGGTTCTCTTCCCACATTAGCTCTCACATTTGTTCTTGATCCAGAAGCAGATCCTGCTGAACTTGCTACAGGATGGTTAGCATCATCGGATCTCAGCGGACAATCTCTAACCATGTGGCCAGTCTTGCCACACCGAAAACAAGCACCCGATGCACAATAACATGTGCCTTTATGCTTTCTTCCGCAATCGGGACAGTTTGGAATAGATCCACTATTTTGACTCGAGCTACTGGAGGATCCTATGTTCTGCCTTTTTGAAAATGACAGACCCTTCTTGAAATTGAATTCGGATCTTTTACTTTCCCATTCAGTTATTGGAGCTGGAGCTTGTTTCTTTGCTACCAAAATGGCCTATGCCATCAATGCTCTATCAAGTACTTCTACGTATGTAGGCAACTTCAGTACACCCACTCAGTCATATACACCCAGATCTAATCCCCCCTTGAATTTTCGAGCCTTCTTGTAATCTGTGTCAACCATATGATGAGCAAATCTGGCCAACTTAGTAAACCTAGCTTCATACTCAGCTACAAACATCTTTCCTTGTTTAAGTTCTTAAAATTCAGTAACCTTTTGATCTCGGAAGCACTGAGGAAAGTACTTATTGTAAAACATCTCATTGAACTGAACCCATGTCATGCTCTCATTACTATTTCGGATTAACAACCACCATCTCCGGGCTTCATCCTTCAGAGTACAGGTGACCAATAAAACCTTTTGCATCTTGAAGCAAGGGAATACTTCAAATAGTTTCTCCAGTTCAAGTAACCATGTCTCTACCTTTAAGGGTTCAATACCACCCAGGAAAGTCAGCGGCTTCATCTTTATAAACTTCTGTGTTAGATTTATAATGTCATTGTTATCCGGCTCCACTTGGACCGGAGGGGGTGGAGAAGGAAGAGGTTGTTGTCTTTGTTGCTATATCATTGCTTCAGTTAGGGCTGTAAGCTTTTGTTCCATTCGGCTCATGTGAGCCTCTGAGGATTCAGCTATACCATCACTTCTTGTATTTTCCATTTACTATAGGTAAACAGAGCACTTATAAACATAGGCAAATAGTCCATTCAGTTCATTCATTTCAATTTCATGTGTTCATGGTCAGGTTCAGTTTTCATATTTACAAAAAATTAACACACACACTCACACATGCAGATGGAATGTCCCTAAATCTTTTTTTAGGACATCTCATAGCTCATATGGACCTACGTGTGCGATATAACACGTGCTTTGATACCACTCTGTCACGACCCAAACCTGCCCTTATAGGTTTAGCGTCGTAACGGGCTAGTAATCCTTGGATTACCAAAGACTTCTGAATAGAATAACAAAATATGAGGGGCTGTGGAAACAAATATATAAAATACAATGTCCATAGAGCTGTGTAGACATACATGAGACAGAAAAGATTTAAAACTTATATATATATATAATATCAAACTTCCATACGTCATGTATCACTATACAAATATAGATTGAGTCATAGGGAACTTAGCCTAAAGTATGGATAGAGAAAAACAAAACAAAAACATCTTTTACATGATTCACAAAACTTGACTTGACAAACAGGAACCTCCTCGGGAGGCACCGTAGTTGGCTGACAAAAAAAAACTCTCTAGGCAGCAGCTTAGGCCTAGTCATGCGCCTGCTCACCTACATACATAATAGAAATAGTGAGCGGAAGCACAGTGAATAATAATGGAGTAAAATTTTTAATGAATGATGTCCCATAGCAGATTTCAAATTAGAAACAAATTCAGATTCGCATACTTGACCAGAAATCTTAGTAGTTATATGTGGTACATCCATTTAGCTGTCATATCATATCAAATTTGCATAATTGGTACCGATGACCACATAGGTCCACATCTTGTGCACAAGTAGCTGTGGTATTGTTGCCCCCAGGCGAGGGCAACGTGAACATAGGCCTCGGTATTGTTACCCCCGGGCAACGACCACATGAATATAAGCCACAGTATTGTTATCCCTGGGCATGGGCCACAGGCATATTGGCTATGGTATTGTGACCCCCGCGCAAGGGTCATGTGAACTAAGGATGCCACAAATATATTTCAAAAAAATGGACATTCATTCATGATTTATAAAATAGCATTTCAGAAAACAAATCATATCATTTTAGTCAGAAAACACTTATAATCAAACATAGCTTTATAGAGTTGTTACTCACAGATGGCTCCGGTTGCAAACAAACAGAGCAAACTAATCAAATGGTTTACGGCGCGTGACCTACATAAACATAACAGATACACATAATGAAACACACACTCGGATAATACTTAACTTGTTTCATTTCGTTCTTAGTGTGTTTCTAAGTCTTTATCCTCCTTATTATGTCTTAATCATGGCCTATGAATGCTTAGGATGCAAAAAGTGCACTTGAGAACACTTAGGCATTAATGTTGAAAACAGAGCCTTGCTTGAGTGCAACTTCCTTCGCTCGAGCGGAGGGTCAAAGATGTGAGTGGCCGCTCACGCGTAACTTCCTTCGCTTGATGAGTCGGTAAATTCTGCAAAAGTATTGGTTGTGTGAATTTTCTGCTTTATGGTCACTCGACGATTGCTCAAGCGCGTGACTGAGGTCTTCGCTCAAACGCAACTCTTGTCGCTCGAGCAGTTTGCAAAAGGTGTCAACTCCTGGGAGCATGAATTTTATGCTCGAGCCAACATTTGGTTGCTCGAGCGGAGGTGCTCAAGCGGAGAGCAGAATTATGGAATTTCAAATTGCTCTTCCAAGCTCAAAACTCAAATTCAATGCTGCAAATCATGCTCTCTTGGGCCAAAAACTCAAGGAAACTTCTGTAAACTTGGAAAATATCATGAATTCAAAACCATTTCGCAAAATCAAGGTCCAAAAGTAAGTCATTTGTGCAAATTCCAGCTTAAAGTGTAAAGAACATAACATGTATACATTGATATGTATTCTAACCTTCCAAAACATGATCAATTAAGGTCAATTGATAGGAAATATGATGAATTCTTAAAACAAAGTCAAGATAGACACATGCATGTGGGATTTGTTTGAAATGCAAACTCAAAATGCTATGATACATGCTTGCATGTATGAAATTCATCTACATGAGCTTAATTCTCAAACTTAAACACTTAACCCTCTTAAGTTCAACCACTTATGTCTTGAATACAAAGATTAGGAATCAATTACTCACCTAAGATCCTTGATTGAGTTCTAAATTGCTATGTCTTTGAGCCTCCAAGTCAATTCCTCAATTTCTAGCCAAATCCAAGCTAATTCCTTACTTTTCCTTCTTGATCTCAATCTCTAGCTCTCTCCTTCTCTCTCACATTACGTTGAGCTCAAAAATGATGAAGGAAAGGTGATTCAAGTGGTGTATAAGCCTTTTATAGGCTTGATTAAGAAACTTAATGTAACGACCCTGATTTTTTATAAGTCTTTATTTATTTATTTATTTATTTATTTATTATTATTATTATTATTATTATTATTATTATTATCTTACTTTATTTTTGGCTTTATTAATTGTGTGGTTACATGAGAATTTAATGTGGCATTTAATTAATTTAATGTGATAGTTAATTATATATAATAATCTGAATATTTATATATTTATATATTTAATATAAAAAAAGTGTTTTATATATTGATAAAATATATAGTATATTTATATGTGTTGTAGTTATTTAATAAAATAAAATATATATCATATTTATATTTATATATATTGTATTTATTTTGTATTTTTATAATATAAATATAGTAGTCACTTATATATAATGTACTATACCTAGGTTTAAACACAAAAGTGAAGTTCCAAGAGAGGAAGAAGCCACGGAAAGGGATTGAACAGAGAGAGAGAGAGAGAGAGAGAGAGAGAGAGATTAAACAAAGAAAAAAAAAGAGAGGGCTTTGTGGTAGCCAGAGAGACGACGGCAAGGAGAGAAAAATGAGAGGGAAGAAAAAGAAAGGGTTAGAGTTTTGTTTTGGTAGTTTCATTAATTCTTTAAATATTTCTTTGATCTCTAAAAAAATATTGTGAGTACAAAACTTACTTCCCTTGATTTATATTTAATTTGTTATTTTTATTTATTTTTTTTTTATTTATTTGATGTTGAATTGATTTCATATTTGCATGTAAATGATTGATCGATTTTAATTATTTTGATTAGTTGTGTATGTAAGATTTAGGATTTTTAGATGATTGATTGATTTTAATTACTTTGTTTAGTTGTGTATGTAAGGTTTAGGATTTTTAATTGATTGATTGATTTTAATTATTTTGATTAGTTGTGTATGCCAGGTTTAGGATTTTTATATAGATTTATTTTATGGTTGTAATCACACTCATAGTTATCTGAAATTAAAATTAATTAGGAACCCATAGATAAATCCCTTATACTCCACCATGACTTCATGGATTGTTGTTTTATTTGAGTGTTGGTGAGAAATAGTGTATAAAAAAAAGTGAGGATTATGAGATTTATTTGAATGCCTTAAGCTTGGCATTGTTATGTTTGTTCTTATGAGTGAGATGTTTTGTATATGTATATTGTTGCCTCGTTCTAATGAGTAGACAAGTGTTTTGATTTACGCGCGTACGTATATGCTAACCATCCGGGGAGTGTGGGTCAAACTTGGGACGATATCCCCGTGCAAGTTTGGCTTTGGAGCGGTGTTAGGTATACGGGAGACACATAGGATATATGTGTAGGTCGGAAGTGATGGGCTGAAGTGGTGGAGTTAAGGTACAAAGAATTAAATATGAGTTTATTGTTATAGTGTGAATTGTATTGATTTGTACTTCTTGAAAAATAGTAAACGACCTCGATAAATTATGAAATTTGAGCAGAGGCATGTATACATGATTTTAGACAACTTTTGTGTTTAAACTTTTTATTAAAAAGATCGATTATAACTTATAATCGGATGATCCTAATTATAGTAGTTTTAATTCATTTTAGCAATGCAGATTTTAGATGCAGTTCTAATCCACAAAATGAGCTCATTTTTATTGGTTTCACGTAAACTGAAGTAAAAAATTATTTTGAACACTTTCGTGTTTTGAACTTTTTCAAAAAAAATTCATCTTACAGCAGTTTCTTTTCGTTTTCAGTTCCAGATTTTTCAATCGAATTTCGTTTAGGATTTTCTATTAAGTTTTTCTCTCAACCTGTTCAGTTTCTACTAAATTCAGCCGCTAAACCTTTTAGGAAATTTGATTCTGTACAACTTTTGTTTTTTAAGTTTTGGTCAATTCAAATTATTTAAGCATGAAACGGTGTATTTTTTTACTTCTTTAGCAAATTACTTATGATTAAATTATACTAACTTTATTTTTTTTTGCAAGATGGTGGGTCTTACTAATTTTTTTTATGCAGGGCTGACCCATCATATTTTTATTTCTATTTTGTTTATTTTATACTCAATTTATATTTCATTGTGTACAGGCAAGAAATTAAATGCCACCGTATCTCGAGAAACTACCCATTCGTCTCGGTGCGGTTAGAACTACTTGTCTTGTCCCGTAACAAGAATTAAATGTATTTTTGTTTGTGTCTGGTGGACACGTGGGTATTAAATCTTGTACTCATATCAGTATACCTGTGTACTGACCCATTTTGTCTCTTGGCAATTCGAGTGCGTTCTGTTTTAGCGCAGCTAAGCTTCCTTTGCAAGATTAGTTGGGGCTACGGTGGTGACGTGGAGTGACCATATTTTTTGGGCATATCTCTTGGACTTTTTTTGCTTTCCTGAGCTTAGGGTTGAAATTAGTTTATATATTTATTATTTTTTTATGACTTTAGTATTGGGATGATTTGGCATAGTTTATAACCGTACATTATTTAAGTTATTTTGACTATTTATTGTTACTTTAATGTTGGAGGTATTGGTTAGTTATGAAATTATGGTGGATGGTTTGGTTGGCATTTAGTTTTTTTTGTTTCACCCCTAGGATTTGGATGATGGAATATTGATTGGGGTTTAGTCCTAATTTAATATTTAATTGTCCGAATTTTGGGGCATGACACTTAATTAATTAAGCTTACCACTAAACAAATGAGCTTTAATTAGTCTAATTATTTTGTTCCAAATCGAGTTTCAATTGAACTTACCTTAAAATTCTAAAAATTCTAACTAACAAAAAAATCAGGTCAATTTCGTAATCGGATGCCAATAAAGCCGTCAATTCACAGAACAAAAGAGAAACACAAACAGATATTCCTACAACAGACAAATATAAACACAAATAATACAATGCACATGTAATTACCCTGAAATTTCTTCTTAATTACGTATTAAGCATACTTAATCATGGATTATCGGCTAATCACAGGTCGGGGTTGTTACAAGAACGGTTGCATTTAGCATATGCAATAAGCCTTTAAACAACAAAATTACCCCAAGTGGACGAGTAAAGTCTCGTGAGGGTTTTCAGAAATGATACCCACAAACATTAACATATTCACCTCTATCTAGCTACAATCAATCACACCACACCACTCAAGAATTAACTTATGTGCCACTATAGTGCAATATCAAGACATAATAAGTCATTGAAGGCACAATAGACAAGCATGAATGAATCTATTTAGAGACCGCAAATTAGTATTACACAAATAAAGTTTTATGTACTTGTAATGCTAGTGGAACACATCATCAGTAATCTCGGTGTAACATGCAATCTCCATAACTAGTTAATTAACCCCTATAATAGCCTAGTGTAACTCATAATAACCCCAAACATATACAGACAAGATTAAACTTTTATAACCAAGATTCTCAAAATGTTTTTTTTTTTTAAGATGAAAAGACTGTGCAATGTACTGATCCATTGAGCTTTCTAATCAACCCATGTAACAAGCATTGGGCCAATGACTTCCAAACCAGACAGCTTTAGGGCACTAGGTATGAAGACACCCCTACGGGCTTAATAATTCGAGCTCAAAAGGCTACAGATCTAAACAAATCATTTTTCTTATTTTTCCTTAATTGTGCAATGTCTAGGTCCCTTAAGCTTTCTAATTAACTCATGTAGCAAGTATTGGGCCAATGACTCCCAAACTAGACGATTTTAGAGAACTAGGTGTAGAGACACCCTTACGGGCTTAATAACTCAAGTTAAAGAGGCTACGAACCCAAACAAGTCAAGTGTTTTTTTTTATTTTTTTATTTGAAAATCAAGGCTAGTCATTTATTCTTTTCTGCAATACTAGCAATTATCAATGATGTATACCAAAGATTATAATAAAGAGGTCACCGCGATGATAGTGTGTTCATGTAAATCAAGGCATACTTATTATAAGTGTACTAATACCACAACCATAAACAATTATCCTAGTGCAAACATCACATGTGAGTGTTTACCCAATAAACCCTTTTCGTACAAATCTACTATGCTCCCCAATTAACATATGCAAATATCATCACCCTACTAGCACAAGTCAATATCAAGTGAAGTAGTGCAATCAAGTGAAGCAGGTATAAGTATGAATTATGAGCCAAATAGAAATGCACAAAAGAAAATACCCTCATCCCCCAACTTGAATATGACATTGTCCTCAATGAAAGCAAATGCTAAGTAAATAGAAAAGAGAGAATATTACTAGAGATTGTAGGTGCACATCCAGGTAGGCATAGAGTAATACATGCACACACACACTTTTTTTTTTCGAAAAGAGAAAGAGAAACAAAGAAAAGTAAATACCAAAATAAAAGAGACAGAGAAAAAGATAGTTTGGGACTACTGAGAATCTGGTGGCGACGGTGAGGGGAAATGCTGGGCCAACAAGGCGTTCATCAATGACCGTGTCTCAAATGCTTCATCCTGAACTCGGGCGCCAAGCTGGTCAAACACTACTGGCTCGACTCTTGATATGTATAAAAGTCAGTGTGCAGTAAGGCAACTGACTGCTGAATGTCGAGCTGGCAAGCGTTGAGCTAGTCCAAAGCCGCCTAAGCATAGTCCCTAATGTGCCTGAAAATCGCGCGTAACCCTATGAGGATCTGGTGGTGATCGTGAAGAGTACTGTGGACCTGATCCATAGAGTGCTGAAGCTGTAAATACTCCTTGTGAGTCATGTATAATGGGTCCCCTTAGGGAGGCACAAAAGAGGCAAGAGGAGATGGTTGGTTGGGCCTAGCGTTATGGGCCTCATCAACCGGGGCACCAACTTGTTGCAGGATGCGGGATGGGCTATGTTGCCAGTCCCACTGCCCAAAAGTCGGATAAGTAGTGTTGATCTCCTTAGTCCGATCAATTGAGAGGCCGTTCAGCTCGAAGAGAAATGTGAGCAAGTTGGCAAATGGTAGGGGCTAAGTCAGGTTCTGCATAGGTTGAGGCTGAACGGCCTCCTGTAAAAATTTGCGCATATGCATCCAAATCACGTGTGCAAGCGGTACTTGATAGCCATGTGGATAACCATGTAGGACTCGAACAAACTCCATGCGCCACTCAGCTTTATGCCCAAATGGAAAGGCATTCTTATATATCACCGAGTCAATGAATAACAAGTGGCCAGACTGTGATAACCCTGTTCTGTGTTATGTTAATTAGCCTTAATTATGATTGTGATTATATACTTAATATGATTTTGGTGATCATTGTATGATTATTTATGTTTTTGAAACTATATATGTTCACCGTAGGAAAATCTGTCCAACTTACTGCTATAATTTGAAAATTTGAAAATTGAAGACCGTAAAGTTACAAAAATTGGAATTGTCTACACCATTTTGATTAGAGTGATTTTTAGAGCCTATGGTGAAATTTAATTAAAAATTGATTCGGACTGAATTAATTAGATTAAATTGATTAATTTAAGCTCAATTAATTAGCCTTAATCAAAATTGATTAGGCAAGCATATATAAGTGACCTATTTACACTTATGCTCAACCTTTTGAGCTCATTTCTCTTTACTTGGATGAGATTACACTCTAGAGAAAGGGATGGTTCTAGAGAGAGAATGAAGGCAAAAATTATAGAATTAAGCAAGAAGCGTAAAATTTGAGAAGGTTAACTCAAGAAATAGCTAGAATTTGGAAGATTGGAGCTCCTAGGTGAGTAATTGAACTCAAATTTATGGGTTTAAGTTTATAATTAAGTGAATTCAAACAAGATATGTAATTAAGAAGAAGAATTGAGTTGATGATAATGAATTTGAAGTTAATATGTACATGTATGTAAGAATTAGGCATAAATTTGCATATTTGAATGTGAAGCATGTTGATCATGTTGAATTGAGGGTTGTTTGGCACATGCATATAAGAATTTTTATGTATTGAAGCTTAATTTCAAGCCTAGAAGCTTGTCCATGCAAGACACAAAACATGAATTATGTATATATAAAGTTTACGGTTTAAAATTTGTTAAACCCACAGAATTTTGAACTATGGTTGCAAGTTATCTTCAAATATATGTTTTTGGGAGTGCACTTGCATATTTGAGTGTTTTATGCATGAATTGGACCTTTGGAATTGTGATTTGAACTTTAAATAAAATTCTGGAAATTCCAGAATTCGACCTGTTCACTCGAGCGAGAAAAGTGTCGCTCGAGCGTGAAAGTCAAGCTCCCAGAAGTTTTACAGAGAATTGCACGGTAGCTCGAGCGGCAAACCTTGCACTCAAGTGAACCCTGTTTTGCAAGACTCCTCGTTCAAGCGTCAAAAATCTCGCTTGAGCGTAAAATTCATGCAACTAGTACTTTTACAGAGTTTTGCCGGCGTTCGAGCGACCAAAGCTGCCCTCCTCGAGCAGAGTGCCTTGTTTCAGAAATTTTGAAAAGTTGTTTTATGTTTCGTTTTCCATTCTCTTTCATTTCTAAGCACTCTTAGGCATGCATTGAACATTATAAATGAACAAAAGGGATAAGAAAGAGGCCTAAGAGCAATAATAAGTTAAGAACGGATTGAATTGTTTGTGACCCAATGTGTTATGAAATGTGTAGGGTTAAGCACGAGGGCAAATCCATCAACATAACACTATGAGTAATATCTTAGTAAAGATATTTTCAAATATGCTACTTTCCAAATGCTTACTTCTGTATAAGTTTCATGGATTTGTTAATTTGAATTGTGAACGAGTATTTATTATACCAATGAATGAATTGGGCCCGAGGCCGTCTGACCTAAATAAATTGGGCCCGAGGCCATCTGACATGAATGAATTGGGCCCGAGACCGTCTGACATGAATGAATTGGGCCTGAGGCTGTTTGATAAGAACAAATTGGGCCCGAGACCATTTGACATGAATGAATTGGGCCTGAGGCCATTTGATAAGAATAAATTAGGCTTAAGGCCATTTGATATGATGGGCCAAAGGCCGTTTGATATATTTGGGTCTAAGGCCGTTTGATATATTTGGGTCTGAGGCCGTTTGATATATTGGATAGAAATATGAATGGGCCTAAGGCTGTTTGATACATTTGTTAAGAATTGCATTCATGTAACCTCTTTACCTTGTTATTATTCACTGGGCTTTCGCTCACTCATATCTATATGTATGTAGGTGAGTAAAGAGATGTCCAAACCCAGCCTCAGTGAACCTCAGTGGAGTATGTGAGAGAAATCTAAGTTTTTGTGAAGTCAGCCTGAACGTCTCACGCACAAGACTTGTTTTTGTTCTTTTGTTTACTCTTTTTGCTACCTTGGTGAATACGTCGGATCACCCATGTATATAAACTTTTGTTTAGCTGACTACATATTTGAAGTTCCTGGACGTACAAGATGTTAATTTTGCCTATATATGTGAGTTATTATGGAATGCTTTTGGAATAATTTTGCTATGCCATATAAGCACAGCTCATTGGACAAAAATTTTAAGTCTGCTTCCGTTTTGGCCCCTTTATTTCTATTGAAAAATGTTTAATCAGGTTTAAGGCTGCAAGTAATCTCATGATTACTGGCCAGTTATGACCTTAATCCATAGGGCGGGTTCGGGTCATGACACAGGCAGCTTGCTTTGGCGCAAACATGTGTAACTTGCGTCATCATGGGCCCCCGAGAAGTAATCTTGGATGAGGTGGTGTATGGGTTGTCAACCCTCAACTTCCGGGAAGGGCTTGTGGTCCGGCTTGGAAAAGAACCCTAACATTTGGGCAATCATGGATGCCGTGATGCTGACGATGTGGCCATCAATAATGGATAGAAGTCCTACATCAGTGAGAGTTTCGTACATGTTCTGGTAGAAGAGTCATACCAGACGAGGATAAGCGGACGCCGTAACAGTGCAAAGACCCAATTGTTGCCGGAGGTGGAGCTGCTCAACGGCTAAGAGGTGACTGGGTCATTTTGAAAATAGTTGATGTTGAACTGTGTAAGCTTGTGAAGCGGGCTTGAATCCCACTCTAGTCGTGGCAACTTAACCAGTGGTGGTGGCGGTGACGGTGGTGGCAGTGGTGCCGAAGAGGACGAACCTCTGGAATTTTTTGAGGCCCGAGTGGTTATCCGTCAACTCATATCCTGCACATACCAAAAACATACACATATACCCATGGAACCAGCATGAGAATAAAGTAAGATATTAAAGCACAAGTATGCCCACTGATGTACCACATGCAATTCTCATCATTTTTATTTTTCTTGTCCTCTTTCTTTTTTTTCTTTTTTGTAATAAAGGTAACCTAAAATAAAATAAACAAACTAAACTAGACATATGCATGTAAATTAAACTAGTTACTTAACTATGGTATAATTAAACACATTAACATTTTATTTAAATAACTAATAACTAGACAAATAAAAACGAACTACACTAACAAGAAATGAATTAAACTAAATAAATAAAAATAATAATAAAAAAATAAACAACTAAATAAATAAATAAACAACCTATGAAATAAAAAGAATTAGAAAAGCAAAGCATTAGTTTTTTTTTTTTTTTTTTTTGAAGGACCGCACGTGCGTTGAAGATGGCCGCACATGCAGTGCTCGTCTTCTTACTGCTCGGATTTTTTTGTTTTTTTTTTTTTTTAAAGGATGAACAATAGATCTCTATTAAACTATCCCTAAACCTCACTACAAGAGAAGATTGAAAGAAGAAATATAAAGTTTAAACAAAAAGGAGGATGTACCTTGAATTAGTGAAGAGAAAGAGAGAAAGCAAAAAGCTCTGCTGGAAAAAATGGTGGTCGCCGGAGATTCGACGGGCGAAGAGAAAAAGGCCGCCCGTGGTGAGGTGATGGTGAGGAAGAAGGAGGAAAGGTTAAGACTTGAAGGGTTGGTGATGGTGGGGTGTGATGGGTTTGTGGGGTTATGGAGTGTAGAGAGAGAGAGAGAGAAAGAAAGATAGAGAGGGAAGAAAATGAAAGGTAGAGAAGGAGAGAGAGAGAGAGAGAATATGTGAGAGTGATTGAAGTGAGTCTAGGGTTGTATAACCCTTTTTTTTTTTCAAAAACAAAAATAAATAAAAAAATGAACAAAGAAATATGATTTTATTTTTAACCTCATTCTGTGGGATAGTGCACCGCACGTGCAGTGGAACACCCGTACCAAGTCACGCACCTACATATAAAGCAGGCGATGTAATGCCATCAGGCAAAATTCCTACACGTACGGGACCCAAGCCGCACGTGCAACGACTGGACCACACCATTCCATGCACCTACATATAAAGCCGTGTCCAAGTTGTGGACTGAAAATTGTTCTTCACGTGCGGTGGGTTAGGCCACACGTGCGGGATTTATTTATTTATTTATTTTCCCTAGAAATTAAACCATTTCTTAACCCAAGTACCACCAAAACATTTCAAACCATTTCTACCTTCATTTCACATCCGAAATAAATATAGCACAACGAAAACATCTAGATGCTCAACAAAGGTATAATCTTCACGCGAAAACCACAGGTACTACTTTTCTCCCTAACAATGTTTGTAACTTTCCCTATTCTCCAACAGGGTGACAGACTAGGTTGATTCGGTATCCAGAGTTAAGGTGCATAAAGCGAACTCGACCTATGGGTCTGCCATACAGAGTTCAAGCCGAGGTGGTTTTGAAGCAATCTCTACACCCCTGGGTATTTAAACCAGACTTTAGTCTCGGAAATTCCAAACCTTTGCATTCTAAGCTTTGTCATTCGAACTTTAGTTTCCATTGTCTAAGTTAGTCTCCTAGGAACTCACTACAAACGCAGTTAGGTGGCTATATCAAACCGCCATATGTCGTTTGGGCATGGCTAACACCAAAGGAATTACACCTTTAGAGGATTTAAAGTCTCCTAGACGTCAAGTAACGCACAGCAAGAATAAATAAAAATATGATATAATAGAAAGAAAAGAAAAGAGAACAAGACATCAATCTCTCAATCAAAGTAAAAAGGGTTCATCAAAGCAATGGACTCAATCATATCCCCATTCCTAATTCCCTTTATATAGGGCTTCAGTCTTTGGCCATTTACTTTGAAAGTGTGGCCATTTCTTGGATCTTGCACCTCAACGACGCCATGAATAAATTCCTCTACAACCACAAAGGGACCATCCCATCTTGATCTAAGCTTATCCAGAAAGAGTCTTAATTTTGAGTTAAAAAACCATACATTTTTGGCCGGGTTCAAAGGATTTTCTATTAGTGTGCTTATCATGGAATTCCTTGGTCTGAGCTTTAAAAATTCTCGAACTCTCATATGCATCATTTCGAATTTCCTCTAACTCATTGAGTTGTAACTTCTGGTTGAGCCCAGCCGCGGCCATATCGAAGTTAAACTTCTTTATGGCCCACAACGTTCGGTTCTCAAGTTCAACCAAGAGGTGGCAAGCTTTGCCAAACATCGCCCTATATAGTGACATCCTAATAGGTGTCTTATAAGCAGTGCGGTAGGCCCATAATGCATCAATCAAACGTTTTGACTAATCTTTCCTATCTAGCCTCACCGTTTTCTCTATTATGTGTTTCACCTCCCTATTAGAGACTGCCACTTGGCCACTAGTTTGAGGGTGGTATGGAGTGCCAAATTATGAGTGATAGAGTATTTCTTAACTACCGACTCAAAGAACCGGTTATAAAAATGCATACCCTGATCACTTATTATGGCCCTAGGAAACCCAAAACGACTAAAGATGTTTCCATGCAAGAATTTGATTACTACTTTATGATCGTTTGTTCGAGTAGCTATCGCCTCCACCCACTTAGAAACATAATCCACTGTCAAGAAAATATACTCAAACCCGAATGATGACAGGAAAGGGCCTTAAAATCAATCCCCCAAACATCAAAGATCTCTACCACAAGAATAGGGGACATTGGCATCATATCACGACGAGATATCGAACCCATTTGCTGACAGCGCAAACAAGTTCTACAAAATTGATGGGTATCTTTAAAAATGGTGGGCCAATAAAACCCTCTTTGTAAAACCTTGGCGGTCATTTTATGCCCACTAAAATGACCACCACATGCAGAAGAATGACAAAATGTAAGAATACTATGCACCTCACTTTCTGGCTCACACCATCGAATCACTTGGTCGGAGCAATATTTAAATAACTTTGAATCCTCCAAAAAATAATTCTTAACCTACGAAAAGAATCAGTCTTTGTCTTGCTTAGACCAATTTTTAGGAATTTGCCTAATTGCCAAGTAATTCACAATATGTGCAAACCACGGGGGGCTCGCTCATGACACCACAAGAAGTTGTTCGTCCGAGAACGAATCATGCAAAGTTAAAGGGTCACTAGTATACTCAACAAGGACTCGGGAGAGGTGATCCGCCAGCAAATTCTCAGATCCTTTCTTATCTCGGATCTCTAGGTCAAATTCCTGAAGCAACGAAATCCATCTAATCAACCTAGGTTTGGTCTCTTTCTTTGATAGTAATTACTGCAAAACGGCATGATCAGTGAAAACTATGACCTTGGAACTTAGGAGATAGGACTTGAATTTATCTAAGGCAAAGACCACTGCTAGCAACTCTTTCTCGATAGTAGTGTAATTTAATCATGCATCCGAGAGAGTGCGACTAGCATAGTATATAGCATATGGTGCCCTATTGACCCTTTGGCCCAACATAGCCCCGACAGCATAATCTGAGGCATCACACATGATTTCAAAGAGAAGCTACCAATCTGGTGATTTCATGATTGGGGCAGTAGTCAGGGCCACTCTCAGTGTTTCAAAGGCTTTCAAACATGCCTCATCAAAGATAAAAGGTGCGCCCTTAGCAAGTAAACTACACAAAGGACGGGATATTTTACTAAAGTCTTTGATGAACCTACGGTAAAAACCTACATGCCCTAAGAAAGATCGGACTTGACGCACAGAAATGAGGTCAACTTTAGCTTTGTCTGCCTCTATACCTCGAGGGGACATAATGTGTCCCAACACTATACCCTCACAAACCATAAAATGGTTCTTCTCCCAACTCAAAATCAGGTTTGCCTCAGTACATCATTTCAACACTCTAGTCAAATTCCTAAGGCATTCCTCAAAAGATGGTCCAAACACCAAAAAATCATCCATGAACACCTCTAGAAATTTCTCCACCATATCGGAGAAAATGGCCACCATGCACCGTTAAAAAGTCGCCGGTGCATTACATAGCCCAAAGGGCATGCGCCTGTAGGCAAAAGTGCCAAAAAGGCAAGAGAACGTGGTCTTTTCTTGGTCAACGGGGTACACCAGGACTTGATTATGCCCCGAGTAGCCATCAAGAAAATAATAAAAACCCTGCCTCGCTAACCTCTAAAGATTTGATCAATAAATGGCAAAGGAAAATGATCCTTCCTAGTCATGGAATTCAATCTCCTATAATCAATACACACTCACCACCCAGTAGTGATTTGTGTGGGGACTAACTCTCCTTGCTCATTCTCTACAATAGTGATGCCCGATTTCTTGGGCACCACTTGTGTGGGACTCACCCACTTGTTATCCAAGATAGGGTATATAATACCCGCATCTAACAATTTCAAAACCTCACTTTTTACAACCTCTTTCATGTTGAGATTAAGTCTCCATTGCATTTCTCGAGAAGGTTTGGCATCCACCTCTAGATGTATATGATGCATGCACACTGAGGGATCTATCCCTCTCAAATCAGCCACCGACCACCCCTATAGCACTTCGATGTGCCACAAGAACACTCATTAATTGACTTTCCTGCTCTGCAGTTAAGTCAGATGCAATGATGACAGGTAAAGTATCATTTGGCCTTAAAATGAATACTTAAGTGTGGCTGGGAGTGGCTTTAACTCAAGTGTAGGTGGAGTGACTAGGGATGGTATGGCAGGCTCTCTAGACAGAGGAGAAAGGGACTCAAACCGGGCTTTCCACAGAGGAAAATCTAGTATAGAAGAAGAATTAAGTAAGGCATTCACCTCCTCAACTGATCCATCTATATCAAAATCCTCGAACCCAAAATGAGCTAGACAAGCCTCTAAAGGGTCCTCTACAATAATGTAGGGTAAAGCCTCCTCCACAATCCCATCCATGAATAAACACTCCTCTCTTTCATAGGGTGGTTAGGATGCTTGGAAAATATTGAGTTTCACTTGTATATTTCCAAATGAAACATCCATAACTCCAGTGCGGCAATTTATGCATGCATTGGCCATAACCAAGAAAGGTCGACATAAGATCACTGGGATTTGTTTCCTAGAGCTAACTACCGGTTCCATATCTAAAACCAAAAAGTTAATAGGAAAATAAAACCTATCGACATTTACTAGCACATCCTCAATCATGCAACGTGACACTTTGAGGGACCGGTCAGCCAACTGGAAAGTAACAGTAGTGGTCTTCAACTCGCCAAATCCGAATTCCTCGTACAGAGAGTACAACAACAAATTGACATTAGCCCCTAAATCTAACAAGGCCCTATCGATGAAATGGTTCCCTATAATCCATGCAATCGTTGGGACACCCGGGTCTTTATGTTTAGGGGGTGTGTCACTCAATAAGATGGAGCTTACTTGCTCCATGAGTATGACCTTTTAGGACTCGTGTGTCCTAGATTTATGTTTTTGCGTACAAAGGTCCTTCAAAAATTTAGCATAGGAGGGTATTTGTTTAATCGCCTCCAACAGGGGGAGGTTAATTTTAACTTGTTTAAACACCTCCATCATAGCTTCCATGGATGCCGCCTTCTTATTAAAAGTGGACGGTATATCAAGGCATTGGGGAAAGGGTGCCTTAGGCTCATGTGAAGTGCTAAGGGCTGAGTCATCCCTCTTAGGTGTTTCTCCCTCACCCTTGCTCTTTTTGGGTTGACCACCGTGATCATCCTTCTTAGCCTTAGTTGCATCAGATGCAACTAGTCGAGGCTCTAACTCCCTCCCACTTTTCAAGGTAATCACAGTTTGCACCTGCTCATGGTGCTTTCTATTCCCACTCGACCCCTCTGCCCCATATTGACCCTTAGGGTTGGCCACAGTCTGACTCAGTAATTTTCTTATTAGCCATTTGACCTAATTGGGCCTCTAGCTTGGCAATAGAGTGAGTATGGGAGTGAACTACTGGTGCTAACCCTTTAAGTTCTAAGAGAACTTCCAACGCCTGAGTCTCAAAGGCAGAGTTGCCTTGAGGAAAAAGCGGGGGTTGTGGTTGCCGGTAAGGTTGTGGGGGTTGATAAGGTTGGGGTGGTCGGTAAGAAAATTGGTTAGCAAAATTATTAAAATTCTGTCTTGGTGGTGAAGGATTGTAAAAAGTGCCTTGTGAAGGAGGTCTCCATGAAAAATTAGGGTGATTTCTCCATCGCAGATTGTATGTGTTGGAATATGGGTCACTACCCAGGTTGGAGAATCCTTGAGCCGCATTCACATGCTCTTGGACTAATTCCAAAAATTGTGATGCCGAAAGGCACTCACTCAAGTTATGAGCAAGGCTAGCACAAATAGCGCATGCCTTATGAAATTGAGGCTGATCTTGCTGTGTAGGGCCATGTCCCGAAGCTAACAATTGGTCCATTTTGTGGGACTATGCCTCTACTTGTTGGGCTAACTCTAGGTTTTGCCCTACCTCATAAATGCCCCCTCTTTTTGGGGCTCCAACTACCGGTTGCCGGACTTGTCGGGCTGCAAAGGCATGGTAAAGGGAATTATCACTTAGGTTCTTAAATAATTACCATGCCTCCACATCATTTTTGGACATGAATGTCCCACCACAAGAAGAATCCACCATTTGGTGGTGAGACTCAGTTAAGCCATAGTAAAAGGTCTGAACAAGTTGCCAATCAGGAACTTGGTGGTGGGGACACTATTGGAGAAGGTCATGAAGTCTCTCCCATGTCTTATGGAATTGCTTGCCATCAATTTGAGCAAAATTGGTGATGGCTCACTTGAGTTGGTTTGTCTAACCAATCGGAAAGTGCTTCTCCAAAAACTTATGTTGTAATTGGTCCCAAGTTGTGATAGAATTAGCAGGTAAGGAGTTCAACCAATGTTTGGCTTTGTTCTTCAATGAAAATGGGAACAGTCGCAACATCAAGGCCTCATTGGTGAAATTCTGGATCCTCACTGTAGAGCAAATTTTTAAAAATTCATGTAGATGTTTATAAGGGCCACCATGAGCTAGTCCATAGAATGATGGGAGCATTTGGATGGTGCTGGACTTAATCTCATAATGAGCAACAGTGGTGTCGGGTAACTAGATGCATGATGGTGATGTATATGCGGTGGGTGTGAAGTAATCCTTAAGGGTCCAGTTGGGCCCATTTAGGCCATTCGGGTTCGCCATCTCTAATGGCTCGAAGTATGGATATGAATATTCAAGTCTAGAAACACAGGTAGAGGCTCTAAGTTTCCAAAGAGTCCTTTCTAGTTCAAGGTCCAAACCTCACAATTCAGGGTGATAAGAACGGCTCTCATGCATACACTACTCACACACACACACACACTAAGTTCTGGCTCTTGTGCACTAAGTTATGAAAACAAAATATCAAAGAAGAAAATACTCATAGCGATTTAACGAAAACGCTTTACTCGTCTTACGGGTGCTTGACGTGTAGACGTTGTCTCCAACCTCCAATTGAGCTCTGTCTTTCTTTTTAGCCCTTTGGTTCTTTGCTTGCGAGTATTTGCTTCTTTTTTTTAGCACTTTAGTGATGCGGTTTGTTTTTAAAGCTCTGTTGTTCTTCGCTTGCACTTTAGTGATAGCTCCACTTTCAAACACTCTGCACACTTAGCAACACTTAAAAAAATTATAAAATCCTAAACTAAATATTAAAATAAGAATGTAACTTTAAATTAATTAATTTCGCCAAAAGTCCCAGGCAACGGCGCCAAAATTTGATGGGTTGTTTCACGCACCAAAAATAAACACTAAACTGTATCAAATTCCTTAGAATAATGGTAAGTCTAGGTATCGATCCACAGAGACAATTGTGAAATTAAACTAATTTAAATGTTAAATTCCTAAATTAATTTTGATGAAAAAGATGACTGTTCATAACCTAATAATAATTAAATTAAACAAAGCGATTAAAATTATAATTCGAATTAATGATTGTGGAAAAACCTAGGATAATGAATTCACCACTAGTTACATAAATAAGGTTTCAATTTGAAAATCAATTATGCTATGGTTCGAACTAAATAATACTTCGCAACTACAAGTTCGAATTATTGATCAAAAGAGTTATCGCATTCAATGTATAGGCACGAACCATCTCAAGTGGTACGAGTCGTTTTCTCTAAACTGGGGTAGCAAAACGACTCGTCCGTCGTAGTATGGCTCGTCTCATACCTTGAGTATGAAAGAAAAGAAAACCATTGTATGGAAAGCATTCAACAATCACAGAAAACCGAATACTCGAAAAAATAATGGAAAATATATATTTAAAACTTCTTAAACACCATACAATTGTTCAAACCATTACATAAAAGAAAACCAAAAGGAAAACCTATTTACATGGCTAGGGTTTCATCAGAATCCTAGAAAGATGAGCCTAACCACTCATGGAGGAATGAGAAGAGGTGAAAGAGGAAGAAGCCACCATGGGAGACCTTCTTCAAGCTTCAAGTTATTTTTCCCCAAACCCTAGCGTCTTTCTTCTTGAAAAAATATCAGAACCCTAATCTAGCCTATTTTCTCTCTAATTTTTTTTTCTTTTTTATTTTTTTATCTCTGTTGTCTTTCAAACAGGTTTAAAACAGTGGCACAAATTCCAAGGTACGGCCGCACGTGCAGAAATGGTCACTGCACGTGCGAGAAGGGTGCCGCACATGCAGAAAAAACCCTTCGTACATGCGGGAAGATTAGGCCCTGTTTGGCTGCAAGGTAAAGGCCACACGAGCGGGAAGTAATTTTCTTTGCATTTTTGCTCATTTTATGCTGCCACTGTGTACAAACCTGATTGACATTAAACAGACATAAAAAGTATAGTTTGACAAGCAAATAAAGTTAAGAGATCCTAATTAATGGCCTCAATGTTGCACAATTCAGCCTTAATCATTGGGTCTACCCGGTCATCCTCCCTAATGTCCTCCCGGACATCCGGCCAGTTGACCAGAATAGTGTAAATTTTTTTTTTTTTTTCAAATTGCCAATTGCCACCTATTATTTGGAAAAATATAATATATACATATATATATATATTTGTTTTTGATATTTTTTACACACACAAAATATTTTTTTTAGACCAAAATGATAAATTATCTTTTTGAATTGAATTTTAAAAAGAGTTTGGTTATGAATTTTGAATAGAATTTTCAATAGAGTTTTGAGTTGTGTGTTTGGTTATAAGTTAGGGAAATGCTACAGAGCTCTAAATCTAGAGCTCTAATTTGAGCTCTAGTGATGTGTCAAAGCAAAAAAAAAAAAAAAAACAAAGCATGACACAAACATCACATCAGAGTGGGACCCACCTTCCATTAGAGCTATTAGAGCTCCTATATTAGAGCTCTAAAGCATTTTTGTATAAGTTATAGGTACAAATTTTCTCATTTCGTATGTCACGTTAAAAATTCAAAACTTAATTCAAAAATCTTTTCAAAACTCATAACCAAACAAATTTTCTCTTTTCAAGTCATAATTTCAAAACTTACAAACTCAAAATACAACTCTATTCTCAAATCATAATTCTAAAACTCTACCAAATGCAATCTAAGAGTTGTGTTTGGAAAAGCTCTCCAAACACATTTTCATCCCTTATTTTGAGTGTCTTGCTTGTTTAGAGTTTTCAAAAATTAATTCTACACCCACTTTTGAAAACTCTTTCCAAGACGAGAAAATTTGGGTTAACCGGTCATCCTTCTAGACGTCCGACCGGTTGTTCGGAACGGTGCTATTTTTTTAAAAAAATTATTTTTTACAATTAGCACCTGTTATTTTTTATGTTTTAAATAAAAAAAATTCAAAATTTTTTAAATTTTTCTATGAGCTTTGAATAGAAATTTGAGTTGTGTGTTTGGTTATGAGCAGTAAGCTTTTGTATCAAATATCATATGTCACATCAAAAATTTCACACTCAATTCAAAACTCATTCACCAAAAAAAATATCCACACTCAAATCATAATTTCAAAACTCACAAACTCAAAATACAACTCTTTTCTCAAATCATATTTAGAAAACTCTATCAAACGCTACCAGATTATTCCCTTATTTGTTTCAGATAAGGATGCTTCACGGGAATTTAAGTGCTATCATTATGGATATTCGCAGTCTCGCCTCCCAACACAAGTTAGGGGTGTAAATTTGGCCCGACCTGATTTATCTGGGCCTAGGCTCGAATTCGGACCGGCCCGTGTCGGGCTTCGTGGGCTCCTATCAAAATTCAGGCCAGCCCATTGGCCAGAAAATTAGGTACATGCCCAGGGGTATTCGGGTTTTTGGGTGGCGGACCTAAGCCTGGGCTAGGACTTAGACATTTTTTTTCTATTTTTTTCACCAAAATTTTATTTTTTTTCCACTAAAAATGACGGGCCGAGCCTCGGGCTGAGTTTTGAGCAGGCTGATGAACCAACCTAGCAGGTCGGGCCAGGTTTTAAAATGATGGCCCAAGCCTAGGCCCAGGCTCCCAGGATGGGCTCGGGCCTGGGCCTAATTGGACCAGATTTCTGTTAACTATTTATTTTTTCACTGTCTATTTTTTTATACAAATCTGATTCAATCAAATAGGTATCGATATCCGATCAATGTGATTTTTTACAGGCATATAGTACTCATCGAATTCTACTTATTGAATGGTTTGGATTATCAAAACGGGACTCAAAAATGAGCTCACAGGCTGGATTAGACGATCTAGTCTTAATCTCAAACCTGAGACAAGTTGTGAAAATTGAAAGTGACAATCAACTAATTATTCACTAAATGTAATCACTTATGTGTAGAAGCTCCCCTCACGAGAATTTAGTGCTATAATCATTTTTGGTTCTATTTCAACAGTAAGTTTTGGGTTAAAATAGTCAATAAAGATAAAATAAAATAATTAATAAGATAAAATATTACATTCAAATCATAATAATTTTATCTTTTCTTTCATAACTATCAAATCAATTACCACCAAAAAAAAAAAAATCAATTACTTTTCTAAATACAACTTTTTTAACTAGGCTAAAATAATCACAAAAAAAAAAAATCAACTAAAATAGTCAACTTTCTAAACGAGCTCTAAAGCCTCTTTTGGGAAGGTTAAAAAAAATAAAAAAATAAAAAATAAAAAGCCAACTTATTGGTTTATTGATTTATTAATAAGTCAAAAATAAGTCACTTCTCAAGATAGGTCTCATGTTTCGTTTAGAAATAGATTATTTTAATAATTTTTAATTTTTTATGAAAAAATATATTAAAAAAATAATATAATAATTTAAAAAAACATTTTATTTTTTTAATTAAAATATTTAGTCCCTAAATGAGAACTCAATGGCCTTTGATGTTGACAAGATTCTTGGTCCGTTGGAGAGAAAGTCCTATAGCGTGAGTAAGGTCTCGTTTAGGAATAAGTTATTTTAGTAATTTTTTAGTTTTTTACGAAAAGATGTGCAGAAAACTAGAGAGAATGATGTGTTAACTTATAGTTACATTTTGACTTTTTGACTAAAACATGTAATTGCCAAACAAGGCTTAAATTTCTTTCATTTGTCGATAGACTTGTAATTGAAAGATGATACTATATGAAGAGGTCAAATTAGCAAATAAAGGGAGATCATATCATTATAACGGGATGAAATAATAAATTAGTAAAGTGATTTTTATAAAATTAAATAATCATCTCAGGTTATGTTTGGCATGGGCTTTTTTAATTATTTTAGTCACAAAAAAATTAAAAAGACTAAAAAGTTAATAAGACAAAATGTCACATCTAAACTATAATCATTTTATTTTTTTTCATAAAAGTCAAAACAGCTAAAAAACTCATTCTAAACAAGACTTTTTAGCCCCAGGCTAAAAGAGTCAAAAGCCCACCTATATCTAGGGGTCTAAATTTGGGCCGGCCCAAGCCGGCCCATATTGGGCCTCACAAGCTCCCGCCAAAATTCAAGTCGGGTCGGACTGGGGCACAAGCCAGAAAATTAGGCCTAGGGCCAAGGGGTATTCGAGCCTTGGATGGGCCGGTGGGCCGAGGCTTGGGCTCGGGCTTAAGCGAGCCTGAAATTTTTTTTTTTTTTTTCTATCAAAATTTTATTATTTTTCGCTAAAAAAAACACTAGGTCTCGGGCGAACCAGGTCTTGAGTGGGCCTTAAGCGGGCTGATGGGCCTAGCCCACGAACCAGGCCTGGCCGGGCTTCAAAATGATGGCTTAGGCCCAAGCCTTGGGTCTCGGGCTAGGCTCGGGCCTAAACAGGTCGGGCCCACCCTAGGCTGCAGGCGACTTTCGGGCCACCCACGGGCTACGGGCCACATCCCAAACGAAGGCTCAATGCATATTTTACAAATATTTACAATGCATATATAATAATAAATCTTCAAAAAAATTGAGGGGCATGTAATTTCGCTTCAGATTGTGATCTTCTCTATTACATATTTGTAATGAAAAGATTCTATTTCATCATCTAATAATGAATGTAATGATTTTTTAATTTATAATTATTTTTAATTTAAATTAATTATAAATTTATATTCCTATTTTATAGTCATTAGATACATAAATAAAAACGTTTCATTATATACCTAGAATGAAAATGATCAAAATCTTTGGCTTTGCACATCCTTTGGTACAGGACATGGTCGGTGGCCTTTCACCGCAATTTGAATGATGTACCTGCATAGGAATTTATCATTTTAAAGAAATTATTTATTTAAATAAGGGAATGCCTATTAAGATTGCCACGGGCTGACAAAATTTATATATAAATTATGTATAAGTAGCATTTTCTTTCACATAGATTACAATTCATCCCCTCTTACTTTGCCCAGGTTGAAGGATTCGCTTTTTTTTTTTTTTTTTCAATCCCGACTGAATCAAATTTCTTACACCTGTAATGATGGTTGGTTGGTTAATTGAGAATCTGTAATAATTTTTTTTCCCACAAACTCTGTCAAGTCGATTTACAGATTTTCAATTATTATTATTATTATTAACCGTTTCTCTCTCTTGGAGAACCAGTGGTCCCTCAAGGTGAGAGTTGAGATCTTCTCCCTAGACTCTCTCCTTATCTTCTCACTTGCAATGGTGGAGATGCACCTTGAATTGATCCAACGGTCCAGATTTGGGCAGGAAAAGCAAATTTGAATTTATTTTTTTATTTTTAAATAGCCAAATTTGAACCGTTAGATCAACTCAAAGTGTATCTCCACCGTTGCAAATAGGGAGGTAAGGAGACAGCCCAAGGAAAGGATCTTAACTCCTAAAGGTGAGGTTGGTAAGGTTTCTTGTCTGCAACACCAACTCAAAAGATGGATTTTGTCATGGTTGTTTGTTAATGGTTGTCAGTCCTTCTTTGGGTGATATACCAGTTGGTTGTCTGCACTCTTAGGGCATGTTTGATTGAATGGATTAGAGCATAGGATTTGGATTATTAATCCGTAGGCCCAATTATCCTATGTTTGTTTTAACATTTTGGTTTAGGATTATTAATCCAACGGATAATTAATCCAACAAATTTGTAGGATTATTAGTAATGGGGTAGGGATGGGATTATTAATCCAATCCTATTAATCCAATTGGATAGTGAATACCACACTAATTTGATAGGATTATGAATATCTCACTATTAGTCTTTTGAATCAAACATGGCCTTAGGTGATTCTTCTTGTTGGAAAAAATGATTTTATGGTGACTTTATGTAGACCACCCCAAGAACTCCGCGGCTCCACGCCTGCGAGGGCGCGAATTCGTTTTGTTCTCTAGCTACTACAAGTTCGGACTCATGTCACGGTTCTGAATCTAATATCGCAAAGTACAATGCAAGACTGATAAATCACCAAAGAGTCCAAATCCGGCAAATCGTTTTGGAAAATCAATTTTAATAAAAAAGTGCCAAACATGGACTGCTTTGCCAGATACAGAATCGCCACCTAAATATTTTATTTTGGGGGAATTTAGGAAACCCTGACTCGTGCCTAAGGCCACGTGTCCGTCATCACCAAAGTTGCCTCGGCTCGGGAACTTGGGTACGAGAGGGGAAGGTCACGCAATGAGCACCCCCGCTTGCCCGATCAAAGATCGGCCTGTACTAAGCATGATATTTTGTTTTTGAAAACACATATGTTCTTATTCAAGTTATTAACCTAGAATTACTATGTGATGCGCACAGCATACAAGTATAGACTAGATCGCCTAAGTTGGAACAAAACATTGCATGTTCGTTTGTTTGAAAATGGTTTGAAGTTTGCTACTCGCAAGTAGGCTAAATCGGGGATTTCAATGAATTGTTCCAATTCAAGCAATCCAACCTTCACCCACGGGCATTCAGGCAGTTATATCAAATAAGCAGTTAGCCTTATGGCAAACATGCTTTCACGGTAACATTAACACACATGCAGAATGCTAAAGTGTAAACACTCACAGTGTACTCCGAACCAAAACAGAGAACTAGTTAGAAATCATGTATGATCCTAGTTCATGTTAAGATGGCTAATGCAACACATGCAAAAATATAACTGAGATAGGCTCGGCTATCTAGAATGGCATATGCATGCAACTTGGTACATGTATTCAGCTTGGAATTGAAATACAATGCAGTTAGTATGACGCGCCGAGCTCGGTGCATGCAATATAGATGAATGATGCACTCATGCAAAGCATAAGTATGCTAATTGAAACATGCCCTAAAACTAACCATCGTGAGCAGTTAAGTACAAGGGAGAAAGCAATGGGGGTTGGAAGACATGCATCACACACATGCACGCTTATTACAACAATTGGCCCTCTCGACAGAGGGTCCAAATAATGAGCTAACTAGCTAATCTAAGCTAATTAAACTAATTATTATATCACAAAGCTAATTAACGAACAAGCTAACTAATTAAGCTAGTACAACACAAATTGAATAGTTAAACGCATTAACTAATTAGGTACAGAACCAAAGCATAAACTAGCTAAGTAAAGCAGTAAAGTAATGTCCTCAGAGGGAGAAGAATGCACGCATGCTCGGTCGCCTCATTCGGAAATCCATCTCGACGCCCCAACTTGCCTCTATTTGCAATTGTTCTCAAGACCTTGCACCAAGTTCCAAAAAGCTTCAACTCCACCATAAGAACCTGTAGGAACATGGCCGACCACCTAGGGATGCTTCCAACCACTAGCCGACCACTTTCTATTGCTGCAAACCAGAAAAAGTGGTCGGCCAGCTAGTTGTTCTGGTCGGCCGACCAGTTTTGCTGCACTTCTCCACTTTGCTGCAACAGAGAGCAAGAAAGGGCATGGCAAATGTATTTGCGAGGTATGTGTGCACAACCACCCTCCCTATCATTTCATAAGCTCAAGGGAGTGTGGTTCCCGACCCTCGGGCCACCAATTACGCATCTCGATGCATGATGGCCGAGAAGCCAAATTGCACAATTCAATATGAAATGAATGCACACATAACACATAAAGCCTTGACCTCTATCATGATTGATCAAGAGGGTCAGCGACCGAGAATTGAGGCACGTTTCATCACTTCAAGTATGAAACGTTCCTCGTTTCTCATGTTTGGATTAACACCTAATCCAAACAAATGCAATGCAACAACAAGCATGTTAAACATGTAATGTAACATGGCATATACAATGCAATATAAAATGGCATGCACAAGGTGAAGAACATGGCATACACAATGCAATGAACAACATGGCATACTCAATGCAATGTAACATGATCAACTTAACAAAGCTAATGACATGCAAAGAACGCTAATGCATGCATACACAAAGCAAGGCAACATAAGCATGCAACAACATGGCAATGTAAGGATGCAAATAACATGAAAACAAACATGCTCAATGGACTTAAACCAAAATGGACAGACCGCAGTCATGCCCAAATCAGTGGCCATAACACCAAAACAAAGGCATGAGATGCAAAACAAAGCATGCACATGCATTGGCCCATCAACTAGGCCTAAGAGCACAACTCTCAAGAGTGCTCAAGAAGTGATAAACATGGAAGTGTGACAACACTAAAGGCTCTGAAATCAAGTGTGAAATGATGCCAAATCATTCAAACAACACAAGTAAAGCATGCAAGAGGGCCTAAGGCACAAAGCCATTAAAGGGACTACACAGGAGGCATGCAATACATGGCACAAATGATTGAACCAATCATGGACAGAGCTCAAATAGGTCTAAACAAAGACCAAAACACGCTGAGATGAGGGCTCAAGGACCTAGTCAAGATGGTATACATGCTAGGCCACAAACAAGGCAACAAATGCACAACCCTCAAAAGCACTTAAAGAGTAAATGAAGTGGGAGCATGGAAATGCTACATGCTCTGAAATGTCATGATAAATGATGCCAAATCATGTACACAACACAAATGAAGCATGCTATGAAGCTCAAAGCTTAAAACTATCATAGGCACTTACACTATAGCTATGCAAAACATGAAGCATATGGCAAGGGCAACCCAAAACAGTCCTAGAACATTTCAAAATGAGTCTAAAACATGTATGGAAGGAAGCCAAAATATGCTAGCATGAAGGGCATGAAGCATGAAATATGCAAGGCCAAAAGGGAGAACTGCACTACCCCTACCAAGACCAAACATGAGATGGCTTCACCAACAAAAATCAAAGTTATATCATGGCAAAATAACCCCAAATACATATTAAAATGATAGCTCACAAGCTTAGACATGAAGGCATACACAATGACTCATGTTAAGGCATAAAGGGCAAACCCTCCAACGCATTGAATGAGTGACAAATGCAAGTGTGTGACCACACTACATGGACTGAAATCACATGTGAAATGATGCCAAATCATTCAAAATGGCCAAGCACTGCATGCTAGTAGACTTATAACTATACAAAGCATGGCATGCATGACCAAAACAACACAAATTAGAGCTAAAGCATGCTAAAACATGGGCAAAAGCTTCTTAGAGTTAAGCCAAAATCATGCTAGAATGACATGTTAAAGCATGACACACAATAGGCTAGTTCATGGAATTGCACTACAAATGCAAGAAGCATGCAAGGACCAACCAAACCAAACCTAACCTTAACAGAGGTATGACATGGCAAAAAACCACCAAGAGCATGCTGAAATGGACTCAAAACAAGTTAGAAAGACATGCTACTTCATGAAGCATACAAGATTAGTTTGTAAGATTTACACTACAAGTGTATTAGGCATGCATGAGATGACAAAACCAAGTAAAAACAGTGGTATGTCATGCTGAAATAAGCGCAAATACATGCTAAGATATGGCCAACATAAGCTTAACAAACATACTCACACATGAGGCATACAAAACAAGTATACAAAACACAAGGAGAGGAGATGACCCTCTCCTATTTGGGACTTCAAAACCACCTTTCCACCACTGAAAATCCTCTGAGTTTCAGTGGTGAGAAGGTCAAAACAAAGTGGTCTCGAAAGCTTAAAAAGAAGGCACAAGAATATGGCCAAACAAGGCCTAAGAGGGGGTAGACCACCCCCATCACAAAAGTGACCTTAAACAAACATTTTAAGGATTGAAAAACAGAACGTTTTGCAGTATGAAGTTAAGCTTAAATCAGCATGCAAACAGGTCTAAAAGCTTAAGCAAAAACCAAGGTTTAAGGGGTTAAAGGCTTACCCTTGTAGAACCTCTTCAAGGCTACTACTCCAGCAGCTTTCTTGGATCAAATCTAGTCCAAAAGCACCAAAACAAACCTCAAAGTGCCTCAGCAACAAAATGATGGTGTTTGAGTATGTGTTTGTGTGTTAAAGTGTGATAAAACTACACTTTTAGGCACAAAACAAGAGCAAACAAGGAAATATAGAGACAAGTGTGTATCTATCACTCCAGCCACAAAATTTTGAACCTAGAGGAGGGAGGAGAAGGTTCTCTCTTATAGAGAACAAACAACAAGCTTGTTGGACAAGCTTTTGGCCTAAATCCATCCCTCCATACACGTGTATTGAGGATGGCTTCTATGCCTTCCAGCTGGCACAGTTGTACTGAAAATATCTCCAAAAATGTGATGAAAAGCAGCCGACCACTTAAAATGGTCGGCCAGTTGCTTGAAGTGGTCGGCCGACCACCATAAGTGGTCTCCCAAGAAGAAAACTAGTCAGCCATGGGTAGGAGAAGTCTACACACTGAAAGCAAGCCAATGGTGTGGTGGCCGACCAGAAAAGGTGGCCCAAAGACTAAGAAAACCAGTTTCCCGACTAGAAAACTGCCTAGCGGGAAGAAAAGTGGTCTCCAAGGGGAAGAACTGGTCTCCTACCCTTGTACCACCTTCCAAACAAGGAAAACAAGGTTTGTACCAGAAACAAACCAAAAAGGATGCAAGACGAAAGTTCGGGAGTCAAGGCGCGCAGCCGGGAGACTCGAAAACTAGTCTACGGGCACCAAAAGTGGTCTACGACCACAAAAGTGGTCTCCTGGACCACAGTGTCCCTCTAGGCAGAGGCAACAATGTATGGTTCAAAAACCACACCAAACGTAGAACGTTAAGCGGTCCCGAGACAAAGTGCGCGACCGAAGGCTCCAAAAATTAGAAACTAGTCTCCAAGCAGGAAAAGTGGTCTACGACCACAAAAAGGTGGTCTACAGACCACTCCTTCCCCCCAGGGAAGAGAAACAAGACTTGGTCTGCAAACCGAGCCGAAACACAAAGAGTTCAGATGCCCGGAGGCAAGGCACCTAGCCGAAAACTCCGAAAACTCGAAACGAGCACAACATGCACAATCACCAAGCGCTCAATCGATGACGCCTGAGTCTTAAGGTCAGTCAAAAATGGGGTGTTTACAATTGCCCCTCTTTGACAGAACTCAGAAGTCAAGAAGTGACGGGAGTGAATGTCAAAGCCCAGAGACGACCCATTTTTGACAAGGCTGAAGACTTAGACAAGCAGGCAAGATAACAAAGAGATGTGCCCGCAAGCAGGGGCAAAATGCAAATGACATGCACAAAGCCGAGCATAACTTATGATCATGCAAAGAAAGCTGTAATGAAGCAATTATGCAAAATAAGTGCAACAGTTTAAGCAGGCGAATAAATACGAACCAAACCACATCTCATGCAGAAATGATGTAAGAAAATTATGCAATCTTGACCACGCACCACGTGGAGTACATACGATATCGTCTGGTCGCGCCAGCTTCAAATGAACCGTACACACAATATCGTGCCTGCATAAGAAAGAAACTTAACAGGTATAATATAGGTAGAAACACATGCCCAACGTTACATCAAGATACAATCCTAAGATAAACGCGTGCACATATGATGCTAATGGAAACATGCATAGCAATGCAAGTGAAAAGTGCATAACAATGCAAGTAGAACGTGCGTGACAACGCAAGTAAAGAGTGTGCATAACAATGCGAGTGAAAGAGGTGCATGACAATGCAACCTAAGCGTGCACATAACAATACGGAAAGGGGTGCATGACAATGCAACCTAAGTGTGACGCATAACAATGAGAGTGGAAGGAGTGCATGACAATGCAACCTAAGTGTGACACATAACAATGCGAAAAGGGGTGCATGACAATGCAACCTAAGTGTGACGCATAACAATGCAAAAGGAATGTGCAAAATAAATGCAAGCAAAATGTGCGTGACAACGCAAAGAAAGTGTGCCTGACAATACGAGAGAAACGTGCATAACAATGTGACGAGTGGTGTGCATAACAATGCAAGAAGTGATGTGCATTACAATGCATTTGAAATGTGCAACTCCAAAAATACGCTCGAAGCAGAATACTGAAAAAGGATATACAAGTCTTAATGCGAGCAATTCAACCGGAACCTCCGATTTACCTCTCAGAGGGGTCACAATGTATTCAAAAGAATACACCTTGCTCTTGACAAGTAATGATGAGCCACGCATCGAAGACTTGAAATGAAGTTCCCGCAGGGACATTCTTGAACCGAAAAGTGTACTTTTCTTGCATTTTCCCGAGAGACAAGGGCTCCAATCATCAACAAAACACACAAGGAGAACAATGGAGCCTTGGAGACCACCCAGAGGAATGACCGACCACCTAGGCCAATGGCCGACCACTTGTTGACCACCAAAGTGGTCAGCCAACCATAAAAACTGGCTGGCCGACCAATTTACACAATTTCGGGGCAGCTTGGTCTTTTCACATGGAGATCTTTAAAAATTCAACTCCAAAACACTTTTCATCACACTTCCAAGGCCGAAATCAACTCTCCTTCCTCCCTAGACCATTTTCTCTATCAGATCTGCACTTTATACGTGTTTTCCAACGCCCCATGCGAAGTTGTTTCACGAAAACTTTCGATTCTCTTTGTTTTGAACTGATTAGAATTTGTTTTCGGAGCTTCTTTCTCTATTTTCACTACTTGAGGTAAGTTTCCCTCGAAGTTTAGCACCTTTTCCTGGGCGTTGACTTTTGTTGACTTTTTCTCTTCTCAAGAGTTGACTTTTGTTGACTTTTGCAATTCTGGCCCATTCCGCTCATTTTTGCTCATTTTTGCAAATTTCTTCAAATGGCTGACGATATTCCGTATGGCGGAGGCTCCCCGAGAGTACAGGATGAGCCCGACATTATACCATTGCCACCGAGGATACGGCCATTTGACCCGGAGGGGTACCACCCGCGGGAGCACATCCTACCTTCTAGCACATTCCATCATTTTACCGACTTCTTGCGACGGGCGCCCGCAGACTTACTACTACGGGAGCCTAAGTACCACCTATCTCATCATACGCGAGAGGTATGTACTTCACTTTTTACATTTTCTGCAATGTATTTTGCATTTCTTGCACATTTCATGCTTTCACTATGTATTATATCTGCTCGTTCTGAACACATTCACATACATAGTATTTCTGCTCATTCTGAACACAACTTGCACACAGCATTTTGTCCACTTGGCACGCAGCTCATAACATAGGACACTGTTCATTGGGCACACAGCTTAAAACACAATATTCTGTTCATTGGGCACACGGCTCATTTTAGGCACACAGCTCATTTGGGCACACAGCTCATTTTGGGCACACAGCACATTTTGGGCACACAGCTCATTTTGGGCACATAGCACATTTGGCACACAGCTCATTTTGGGCACACAGCACATTTTGGGCACACAGCACATTTGGCACACAGCTCATTTTGGGCACATAGCACATTTTGGGCACACAGCTCATTCTGGGAGCACATTTGGGCACACAGCTCATTTTGCTCAATTTGAACACTCAGTCCATAACGCATTTTTTGCTCAATCTAAACACACAGTTCATAACACAATTTTTGCTCAATCTGAACACACAGTTCATAACGCAATTTTTGCTCAATCTGAACACACAGTTCATAACGCAATTTTTGCTCAATCTGAACACACAGTTCATAACGCGGTTTTTGCTCAATCTGAACACACAGTTCATAACGCAGTTTTGCTCAATCTAAACACACAGTTCATAACGCAGGGTTCTGTTTATTGTTGCACACGGCTCATAACATAACACACAGTTCATAACACAACATTCGGTTTAATTCGCACGCAACTCATAACATAACACACTGTTCAATCTGAACACACAGTTCATAACACAGCATTCTATTTAATTTGCACGCAGCTCATAACATAACACACTGTTTGATCTAAACACACAGTTCATAACACAGCATTCTATTTAATTTGCACACAGCTCATAACATAACACACTGTTCAATCTGAACACACAATTCATAACACAACATTCTGTTTATTTGCACACAGCTCATAACACTGCCCAATCTGAACACACAGTTCATAACACAGCATTCTTTTTATTGTTGCACACGGCTCATAACACTGCTCAATCTAAACACACAGTTCATAACACAACATTCTTTTTATTTGCACATGGCTCATAACACTGCTCAATCTGAACACACAGTTCATAAGACAGCATTCTTTTTATTTTGAAACTGAATACATCTGTTCTTTCTACATGCAAGTATCTTCCCGTTTCACACGGGTTTACAGGTCGATCATTGCGAGGGAGTGGTACATGGAGCTCCCGAATGTTGTTCGGCATATTGTTGATGAGGCGGGATTTGGCCCGTTTTGTATGGGATTGTCGCGCCATCCAGCGAGCAGGACCCTTCTGGGTGCACTTGTAGAGAGATGGTGGGGACACCACTAACTTCTTTCATTTCTCTACTGCCGGGGACATGACGATGACCCCGTATGACTTTTCCATACTGACGGGCCTCAACGTGGCTGGCCGGCCTATCCCATATGATACCGATATGGGCGAGTGGGAGGCGGCTTGGATGTATCTGCTTAGAGCCCATCCGCTGATCGACAGATCATCAGGCAAGGTCTGGTACACCTGGTTTGCAGAGCAGTACAGGAGGACTACGCCCAAGACTTTTGAGGCCATACAGCAGTATGCCCGGGGATTTTTATGTTCCTCCTCGAGACCACTCTGTTCTCCGACAGGGGGAACACAGTCGGGCTTTATCTTCTCAGTGCTCTGGTAGACCTATCACAGGTCCGGCACTTTGATTGCGGTGGCGCTGGCCTCGCTACCCTTTATTGTTACATGAGCGCGACCTCCCGCGAGCGGGGGGACCATAGTAGGTGGCTACTGGCGAGCCTGGGTGGTACATTCTGCCCTCTTGATTTACATTTCTACTTTTCATTATCTATACACTGCACATGGCACACATGGCACACATTGCACATATTACATTCTGTACTCTGCATTCTGCCCTCAGCACTCTGCATTTTTTGTACATTCTGTATTCTGACAACCACTGTCTTGCTTTTCACAACTGTGGGTTTATACCTACTTCCCGACACTCGCCCCTGAGCTAGAGGTCGAGGCACCTCTCGAGATCCCTTATTCACGCAGATTTGAGGGTCGGTGCCGGTCCAGGCCCCGGGAGATTCTGCCATATCTCTGGCAGTTCTTCAATACAGTGCGGGCGACCGAGGTAAACCAAAACTCTCAATTCTTCATGCTTTTAGTTTTGATTCATCTTGCATATTTATGACATCTAATCAGTTTATGCACTTGCCACCCACAGATCACTTGGCAGCCTTGGCTGGAGATGCCCGAATATTCTTGGTTCCAGTTCGCTGGGGCATGAGGCGCTTCCCAATACAGGGTTTTGTTTGAGGGACCAGTCGGCAGGGCCTGGTTTCTCAGGGATCATTTCATGCGTCAGACGATGGGTAATGCCGCTCAAGAGATTCCCCTCACCGCCTCCATTAGACATGCAGTCCACAGAGAGCCTCACTCCTCAGGAGGTTGATGACCTTATGTTGGGTTCCGATGCAGTTCTTTTCCTGGAGGAGGGGAAGTATGCGACATACCACACCATACATACCTAATGCCTCCACTGACAGGTGTCTGTACTCCGACGAAGAGGGCGGCCGACATGCCGTCATCGAGTCGAGCCCAAGCTGCTAACATCCCTTCCACTAGCAGGGCTAGTACATCGAGAGGTAAGGCTAGAGGGATGCCCTCGACTTGCCAGTATGCTGGGTGGCCAGATCTTCCGATCAAGCTGACAGGCTGGCAATATGGGACATCGTACCAAATTCCACTGGAGCCCCCAATGCCCGATCATCGATACGTCAGTGACCCTGACTCACCACCGGTATGCTCCGCAGTTTTCATTTATCACTCAGATATTTAGTCATTCATTCATTCACTAATGACTTGAATTTGCATCTGCAGCCTCCCAGAGAGTATACAGAGGGGTTGCTCAGGGTGGTGGCCTCACTCGAGAGCATGGTCTTGCGGAGGGAGACGATGCTGTACGCCGCCAGCATTCCGGTACTTTTCAATTTCCTTGTATTTATCATACTTCTGATAACATACTGAAACTGAATATTTCACTACATTGATTCATTGCATGTGTAGAGCACATCTGACACATCACATTCACATACTATATCTGCATGCACACACTCCATGCATCATACTTGCATCTGATATACATATTATGGCTGATGTATTCAAACTGCCCTTTTTAGGTTCCACTGTCACGGATTGGGCCATCCAGGTCTTCTCAAGCAGTTAGGAGAGGGGACTCGACTCGCAGCCGAGGAGGACGTAGAGCACCTGTCAGATATGACGAGGAGTCCAGCGAGGAAGAGGAGTTAGTACATCCACAATTAGAGACATTTGCAGGCAGGGATGATGACTCCGGTTCTAGTTCTGAGGACGAAGGTGGTGCCGAGGAGGATTCCGAGGACGGTGACTCCGATTCAGATAGGGGTGCTGGCAGTGGTGGTGCAGAGGCTGCTCAGCCGAAAAGGGTGAAGAGGGCCTCTCGGTCTTGAGCTTGATAGCACTCATACAGATGTTCCTGCTTCATTTTTCTTTTTACATGTAGTTGTAGCACATTGTACAGCTTAGGCAATTTTATTTTCTTCAAAACTTGTACCCTGTTGTAAAATTGTTGTAAAAAAAGAAGCTATGATGGAATGAAACAGTTTTTTGTTCAAAAAGTGTTGTATTTGTATTCTAAGCATCGCATCGCACCATTTTACACAAAAATGAGATTGAATGGAAGTTGAACATCGTGTATTGCCAAGTCAGAACCAACGCAACAAGCTAAACAACTTAACTCAATAAGCAACAACAAGACCTTAACAAGTTTACAACTCGATAAGTAAAGTGCAACAACTCGATAAACAAAGAGCAACAACTCGATAAACAAATAAGCGACAACTCGATAAACAAATGAGCAACAAGTCGATAAGCAAATGCATTTCGGGCTAAGCAAAGCAGCATAATGCACCCGAAATAGAGGTAAACTCGGACTTTCAGCACTCCTAGCACAGAGGAAAGCTAGAGACTCTCTTCTGGAGACAAGGAAAAGTTGTAGACCACCTTTTTTATCATGGCCGACCACCTTAGGAGCCTGCCGACCAGTTTTTTGTTCTGCAGGCCAAACAAGTAGTTGGCCGACCAGGAAAACTAGCTAGCCGACCAGAAAAAGTGGTCGGCAGACCACTTGGCCTGGGGACCTCCAGTTTTCTGACACTTGTCCTCTAAGCAGTGCCTTATCCTTCACAAAGGTTCCAGCTTCGTGGTTCCCTCATTCTATCTCAGTTTTGCACCAAAATGAAGGCATTTCTTGTCCAAAATCTCACAAACTGGATTACTACCATGGATGGCTCGGAAAAGGTGAATTTCCAGGGCTTCGGCCTAAATGCACTATTCACGCTGAGTCGCACCCCGCTGCGTCTTCATTTTCTTCATGCCACGGCAAAGTTTTGGAATCCGGTAACACACGTCTTTAGCTTTGGCGGACAGGAGGTGTGTCCCACTTTCGAAGATTTCCAAACTTTGATGGAATTCGACCGCAACGAAGAAATCGTGCCCTAGTTCCGCTTCGGCCACGTCCAAGCCTTAGGACGAATGTGTGGGCGTACTTTACATGACGCTCGGTCATTGATTTGTGATGGAGTGCTGGACATTCCGAGCTTGGTTCGTCGGTTTTCTGATGCCAGTGACTGCGGCGACTATGACTGGCAGGGTTTCCGGCGACATGCACTTTGCTTGTGTATGTTGTCACATTTCTTGCTTGCCCCAGGCTCCAGTGGGTTTAGCACCCGTTTGATTGAGGTTAACGAGGGCTTGAAAGAGGGCAAGAGCTGTATCGCCATGACACTAGCTGAGATGTTGATGGGTTTGGACGTTTTCCATCGCCGAGAGACGACTAAATTCGCGGGGAGTCCACTACTGCTGCACGTAATGTTTCCCCAACCCATCTCACATATATTTCTCACGTCACTCGGTCCTCAGGCTTGGTTTTTCTCTCAAAACCCTTTTCTCGCTTTTCTCTCAACGTACGCCTCTCTATTCTTTAATCTCTCATTTTTCATCTCTCTCCAGATATGGTTGATGGATAAGTTGAAGGTTGTGGACTCATGCCCAGCATATTCAGCTCACGACTATTTCTTCCGGCAACATCTAGTCAATGCCCCTAATAAGGGATGGTTGTATGAATGAATGTGCAATTTAACTGCTCTTGACATTGCTTGGCGCTGCCCTTGGCTTAATCTACTAGCAATGAGCTACAGCATGACTCGCCAACCCGGGATTCAATTGATCGGGCTGACACACTGTATACTTTACTTCCCGTTCTGGTTCCAGCTCCAGTTCAGACATGATCAGACTTGCCTAGAGGAAGGGATAGAGTACCCTACTGCATTTCCAGTCCAAGGCGCACAGCTAGCTCGGTATGCCACAGCATGGAGGACGAGAGAGCTTTTGGCCCCCGCTCTCACTTTCAGTTGCAATCTCTCTGATGACTGCATAGCTTGGCTTGATGAAGAGGCACAGATCGGGCCTACTTCGGCATCAGAGGCTTCCACAAGCTCTGGGAGGGGACGCAGAAACACCTGACTATGCCCCGAATTTATTTGCTTTAATCAGTACTTTCAAGTTTTCTTTATGAATGTAATTAAAGCAACTTCAATTTATATTCAAGAGTAGGAGAACTTTGTACTGAAATCAATGTAATTGAAGGTTGTGGGTGCTGAAAATTTTCCGTTTGGTCCAAAAATGGTCTAAGTTGTAAAAAGATTAATTTGAGCAAAATCAACTTTTATTAAAACTTTTCAAAACCATTTTCGATATGGATCACAACTGGACATGCCCGAGATCTATCACTGAGATGTACAACCCCGGACCCTCAACAACTGGAAAGTTGCCCCTAGTCTGAATAGTACTGCACTGGAGATCACAACCGAGCTCTTGAATGCAGAATAGACGAAGATGACCAAACATGATCACATGGACAAAGTTGATCGGGGAAGTGTTTACGGCAGGACTTTAGAATGAAGTTGCCTACGTATCCCAAGGATGGAACTCAAGCCTTACGTAGTTCGGCTCAGGTTTGCTCATGTATTAACACTCTCCTTTTGCGGCTCTAACTTTTGCCAAGGCCGCATTTTCTGGGTTTTCAACCTTGCGAGCTCAGTTTTTATAATTTCAAATTTTTCATGCTTTAACTTTTGCCTAGGTCACCCTTTCGGGTTTTCGGCCTAACGAGCCACTCAGGGATAGTATTTATTCAACTTGTCCATATTGATCAGCTGGGAGAACTCTAGGCCATCTAGGTCCATCAGAACGACACCTCCACCTAACCAGATTGACTTGATGATGTAAGGACCAGTCCAATTGGGTCTGAACTTGCCCCCTAAGGTCGTGAATGGGAGCTCCGTTGTCTTTGAGCACAAGATCCCCTTCTTTCAAATTCCTAGACTTAACCCTCATGTTAAAAGCCTTGGCAATTCTCCGTTGATAACCCTGAACGTGATACAGTGCCTTCAGCCTTCTTTCATCAAAGAGCATAAGTTCTTCGAACCTGCTTTGCTGCCAATCTGCCTCAGCTATCTGACACTCAGCCAGTACCCCGTAATGACGGAACCTCAACTTCGATAGGTAGAACAGCCTCCATCCCATAAACCAAGAAATACGGAGTTGCTCTAGTAGAAGTTCGAATTGAAGTCTGGTAGCCCCACAGAGCAAATGGTAGCTTATCTGGCCAGTCCCGGTAGATTTCCACCATCTTCTCCAGTATATGCCTGATGTTCTTATTGGCGGCCTCAACTGCTCCATTGGTTTGCGGCCGATATGTAGATGACTTATGAAAAGCCATGTTATACTTCTCCAACAAGTCAATCACCTCCTTCTTGAAGTGAGAGCTATTATCTGAGATAATCTCATTCGGGACCCCGTAGCGACAAATGATGTTGTTCCTGATGAACTTAGCAACATGCGATGCCTTCAACACCGTGTAAGATTGGGCCTCAACCCACTTCGTGAAGTAGTCTATTGCTACCAAAATGTACTCATACCCGTTGGACCCCTTTAGAGTGACAACCCCAATTACATCAATCCCCCAAACTGAAAATGGCCATGGCGAAGTCATGTTGTACAACTTTGACAGCGGAATGTTCATACGGTTTGCATGGATCTGACATTTGTGGCATCGCCGGACAAAGCCAATACAATCCTCCTCCGTGGTGGACCAGTAATAACCTTGTCTAAGGATCTTCCGAGCTAGCATCACTCCCGTTCATATGCGCTCCGCACTCTCCTCCATGGATGGGCTCCACCAAGCGCTTGGATTCTTCAGCATCAATACACAGTTTATGCATCCCGAGATGACCCCTCTTGTACAGTTTTACCTCCGCAGACGATGAACTGAGCAGCCATTCTTCGAATTGCCCTCTTATCTTTGGCATTTGCCCCCTAGTGGATACGCCTCTTTTTCCAAGAAGTTCCAAACATCGTAATACCAGGGATTCTCATCTTGTACCTCATCTATGGCAGCAATCAGCTCGTAGGCCGGCACGAATTTTTGTTCAATGATGATCGGACGCATCCGGACTCCGAAAAGGATGTCTATCATAGAAGATAGAGTTGCTAGTGAATCTGCGAACCTGTTGTTCTCTCTTAGCAGATAAGCAAAGTTCAGCTTCTCAAACCGAGGAATTAGCACATCTGTAGACGTCCCCCGAACGCATCTCGGGGGCGAGGAGTGCGAGTCCCCCCCGTTCTGGTTCGATATTGGGTCTACTACAGTTCGAAGGACTCAAATGTCACGGTTCTAAATCTCGAACCAAAGAGTCCAAATCCGGCAAATCGTTTTGAAAACAGATTTTTTTGAAAGAAGTGCCAAACATGGACTGCTTTGCCAGATACAGAGTCGCCACCTAAATATTTTTTAATGGGAAATTTAGGAAACCCTGACTCGGTGCCAAAGGCCACGTGTCCGTCATCACCAAAGTTGCCTCGGCTCGGGAACTTGGGTACGATTGGGGAAGGTCACTTCGTGAGCACCCCCGCTCGCCCGGTCAAAGACCGGCCTCTACTAACCATGATATCTGATTTTGAAAACATTGTGTGTTCTTATTCCGGTTATTAGCCTAGATTTACTATGTGATGCGCACAGCATACAAGTATAGACTGAGTCGCTTGAATTGGGACAAAACATTTCATGTTTGTTTGTTTGAAAATGGTTTGATGGTGCTACCCGCAGGTAGGCTAAGTCGTGGATTTGCCACCCTCAGGTGGGCTTATGAAAAACAGTGATTTTGCCACTATCTAGTGGGCTTAAAACAAACAATCAGTGATTTATCCCAATCCAAATAACTCAACCTCCACCCACAGGCATTCAAGGCAGTTATATCACATAAGCACATAGCCTCATGGCAAGCATGCTAACACGGCAACACTCACACGCATGCAAGGATGCTAAAGCATAAAACTCACCGAGTACTCCAAGCCAAAACAAAAGCTGATTAGAAATCATGCATGATCCTAAGTATGCAGAAATGCTTATTGCAACACATGCAAAAATGCAATCATAGTAGGCTCGGCTATTCTAAACATGGCATATGGAATGCTACAACTAACACGTATTCAATTTGGAATTGAAATACAAATGCAGTTTGTATGATGCGCCGAGCCCGGTGCATGCAAAACAGATGAATGATGCAAACATGCTGTCATACTGTATGCTAATTGAAATATGCCCTATATCTAACCATTGTAAGCAGGTAAATAAAAGGGAGAAAGACGTGGGGTTGGAAGACATACATCACACTCACCCACACTTATTACAATTATGCCCTTGCATAGAGGGTCCGAATAAATATACAGTCCCAAATGAAAGAATAATACAGTCCAAAATATTACAGTCCGAATAATATACAAATTCCTAATTAATTAACAAATTAACTAAGAAAAACTGTAAACTGGCATGCAAGCCAAGGGGCTGCCTTGACTCCGCTCCGGATAATGAAATAATGCATGTTTGGGCGGAAATCCACTGGGATGCCCCAATTAGCCTCTGTTTGCACCTGCTCTTGAAATGCGTGCCAAGCTCCGAAAAGTTGCTGATTCTTCATTTTGCTGCAACAGAGAGCAGGAAAGGGGCATAGCAATGTATTTCACAAATATATGCATGCCTCGATCCTCGTGCCACCAATCATGCATCTCGATGCATGATGGCCGAGGAGTCGGATTGCACAACTCAATATAGGATGAATGCGTATGAATGCTACAACAAAACCTAACTCCATCATGGGTAATCCGGAGTGTCGGTGACTTGGGAATTGAGACCCGTTCCGTCACTCGGGGTGCGAAACGTGCCTCGTTTCCCGTGCCCGGGCTAACTCCTATTCCGAACACGATGCAATATGCATGAAATGCAGCTAATATACAATCCTAACATGCGCAATGCTATGAAAATGAAATGCCTCGAAATACGTGCACACGTGCACGCAAACCGAGTAAATGATCCTAAGGCATGAAATGGCATACGCAATGCAATTGGACTTACACTAACATGAGTGGACCTCAGCCACACTCACATAAGAAGCTGTGAGATGAAAAAGAGATGCCTCGAAATGCGTGCACACGGGCACGCAAAACGAGGAAATGGCATACGCAATGCCGTATGGGCTTACACCAACACGAGTGAACCTCAGTCACACTCACATAGGAGGCCAATAGATGAAAATGAAGTGCCTCGAAATGCGTGCACGCGGGTACGCAAACCGAGGCAATGATCCTAAAGCATGGAATGGCACTCCAAATGCAATATGGGCTTACACTAACATGAGAGAGTCTCAGCCTCACTCACACAAGAGGCCAATGGATGAAAATGAAGTGCCTCGAAATGCGTGCACACGGGCACGCAAACCGAGGCAATGGCCCTAAGGCATGAAATGGCATGGAATAGGATATGCAAACATGCAAATGAATTTCAGCACTGAAATTACGGGAAAAACATTCCCGAAAGATGGCGAAATGACACCAAATGCGAGGAATGGTCCCGAAATGCGAATTTAGGCACCCGAAATGGCCTATAGCTATGCAATGCATGCACAATATGGACATGGAATGAAAATACAGTAGCAAGGCAGCCCCAAGACAAGCGTTTTTCAGTCATAAAAAGGGCTAAACAGCAAGCATAGATAGGGCAACAATGGTATGCAAAAATAGGGGCCAAGAGAGAGGCTATGAAACAAGTGGTAGATGCAAAGCCCAAATGGAAAAATACCCTTCTACAACACTGAAGAGGGGCCAAAAATATGCACATTTACAGTAGATGAAAACCCCAAAAACAGTATGCAAACATGCTAGAAATGCCATGCAAGATTGAAGCTAACAAAGGCTATAACATGAGGTACCCAAAAATTCATCAAACCAACAAGGACCCTTAATGAAACATGTTAAGAAGGTCAAAAAATGACCACTTTCAGCTCTGATCATGGTCCAAAAATAGAAGCAAAATGGGCTAGCAAAGCATGCAAAAACAGGGGTAAAACATGGATTCAAAGCAAGTGACACCTGGAGTATGAAAACAGTGTTGAGCCCTTCTTCAATGTTGAAGAGGGGCTCAAAATAAGCACAATCTCAGTTCATGAAATGCTCCAAAACAGATCACACATAGGCCAAACAAATCATGCAAATTTACGGTAAATAGGAGAGATTATGAAGTAAGTGCAAGATAGGGGGCCCAAACAGGGTTGAGCCCTTCTTCAATGTTGAAGAGAGGCTCAAAATAGACCCACTCATAGTTTACATTATGCTCGAAAACAGATCACACATAGGCTAGAAATTTCATGCAAAATAATAGCATACAAGATGATATTGAAGCAAGTACCAAATACAGGGCTCAAACAGGGTTGAGCCCTTAAACAAACATGAAGAATGGCTCAAAAAAGGCCTAGTTTCAGTTAGGGTCGGAGCCCAAAACAGTAAGCAAATAGGGCTAAGAAATGAGGCAAAAATGAGCTCAAAAGAGGGAGATTCACACTTACCCTTGAAGACCACTTCTTTTCTACCTCTTGGCTTGAGTTGCAGCACCTTTGACCTCTGGAAATCAGCCTCCAAGTGTTGGAATGGAGTGTGGGGGTCTTGTGCTAGGGGTTGATGTAGAAATGGTGCAAGGAAAATGACTTTGGAGCTTGGAAATGGAGAGAAATGGGAGGTGGAAGGTCTATCTCTCTCTCAAATGTGTCTAAAAAAATATCTAACCCCCATACAAGAAGCCAAGCCTCTCCTTCATAGAGGAGAGGCATGAAAATATCTAAAGGACCTCTCTAATCCTCCATACACGTGTATGGAGGATGGTCCAATTGGCAACCAGCTGGCACAGCTGGAATACACTGAGGGAGAGAAAAATGGTCGGCTAGCTTAAAGGGGCAAAAAGTCACTTTTTTGGGCAGGTGGCCGGCCGGCTGGAAAAGGTGGCCGGTCGGCCAGGTCAACATGAGAAAAGTGGCCGGTGACCCCCTAGGATGAAGCCCCAGAAGTTAGCTTTCCAATGCCGCAAACCTTGCATTAAAATTCCTCCTGTAGAAAAAGTTATGCCAGTTTCCGTAAAGCTAACCATATCTCCTTCCCGGACTTCAACCAACCATATCTCCTCCCCCCGGATTTGGACTTAGGAGATTCTTGAGTGAAAAATGAAGCCCCGGAAGTAAGCTTTCCAATGGTGGTGGCCTCATATTTTAATTCCTCTTGTGCAAAGAGTTACGCCCGTTCCGGTGAAGCCGCGCAGGCTTTTCTCCTTCCCGGATTCATGCTGAACCACTTTTGACCAAACAAAAAGTTGGTTGTCAAAAAATTGCTGGCCTCCCACCCTCCTACAAGCTTCCTAACCATGAAAATAAGGCCTCCACCAAAAATGAGCCCAAACCGATGCAAAATGAAGGCTCGGGGGCCAAAACACGCAGTTCGGGGTCCCGAAAATAGGCTGTTGGGCACCGGGAGTGGTGTTTGACCACGAAGTCGGTCCCTCGGACCCCAGTGTCCCTCAAAAGGGAGCAAATAAGATGCATGCCAAAAATCAGAGCAATCGGAGATGGTTAGGCGGTCCCGAACCGAGGCACACGGCCTGACGGCTCCGAAAACCGGGAACCGGGCTCCGAAATGGGCAAAATGGCCTACGGCCACTAAAAGTAGCCCACGGCCACTGAGAGATGGTCTATGGGACCTCTCCCTCCCCTCAGGAACAAAAATAGAGAAAACCGAGCCTGGTTCGCGAACCGAGTCAAAGCACAGAAAAGGGTTCGGAAGTCCGGAGGCAGGGCTCACGGCCGAGACTCTGAGACTTCTGAACGAGCACAATATGCAACATCACCGAGCGCTCAATCGATGACGTCTGAGTCTTAAGGTCGGTCAAAAATGGGGTGTCTACAACATCTAAGGTCTGGTGATAGATTCTCATCTTTTCTTCTTTAACTTTCCAATCCCTTTTAGCTTGAGATACAACAAGGTTCGAGTCCCCGATGACATCCAACCGTTTTGCCCCTAGTTCTAGGGCGGCTTCTAAACCGGCAATACATGCCTCATATTCTGCCTCAGTGTTCGATACTCTGAACCGGAGTTTGAATGCTAAAGGTATACGGGAATTGTCGGGCGCTATCAGCAACACCCCTATCCCATACCCGTATTGGTTTGACGCTCCGTCAAAGTACATCGTCCAAGTCTCTTCTTCGAGGTGCAGAATGGCCTCATCTGGGAACAAGTACTCAACTACTTCATCCCCTTCGACTGGGTGATCGACTAGGAACTCCGCTGCTCTTTCTTTCACTGACTTGTGCGTCATGTACTTCAAATCGAATTCGGAAAGCAGAAGCAACCAACGGGCTAGCCTACCCGTAAGTGTCGGTTTCTCGAAAAGATATTTGATGGGATCTAATCTCGAAACCAGTATTACGGAGTGAGCTAATAGGTGGTGCCACAGCTTCCTGGTAGCCCATACCAGGGCCAGACACGCCTTCTCCAGCAGAGTGTAGCGAGTTTCGTAATCCAGCATTTTCTTGCTCAGGTAGTAGATAGCTCTCTCCACTTTGTCCTCAAACTCCTGTGCAAGCATGCAGCCCATTGTAGTTTTAGTCACTGAAAGGTACAGAATCAACGGTTTCCCCAGCTCAAGCGGTGACAACACAGGTAGGTTCTGTAAATATTGTTTGATCTGTTCAAAAGCAACTTGGCATCGGCCGTCCCATTGGAACTTCTTTCCTTTCTTCAAGAGACCAAAGAGTGGTTCACAAGTCAAGGTTAATTTTGCAATAAACTGTCTTATGAGTTGCACTTTACCCAGAAAGCCTCGCACCTCCTTTTTAGTCCTCGGTGGTGGCATTTCTAGGATGGCCTTGATTTTGGAAGGATCGACCTCGATACCTCTCTATGTGATCAAGAACCCCAGCATTTTCCCTACTGTAACACCAAATGTACACTTCTGAGGATTCAGCCGCAACCGAAACTCTCTGATCCTTGGAAGAAATTCTACAAGGCGGTGTAGTGGCCCTCTCTTTCCTTGGACTTGACAATCATGTCGTCCACGTACACCTCAACCTCTTTATGGATCATGTCATGCAAAATTGTGGTCGCGGCCCATTGATACGTAGTCCCAGCATTCTTCAGCCCAAACGGCATCACCCTATAACAATAGGTTCCCCACAGGGTGGTAAAAGCAGTCTTCTCCCGGTCTTTGGGTGCCATCAATATCTTATTGTAGCCTGAAAACCCATCCATGAACAAGAGCAACGCATGCCCAGCGGTGAAGTCCACTAATTCGTCGATATACGGAAGCGAAAAGTTGTCCTTCGGACTGGCTTTGTTCAAATCCCTGAAGTCCACACATACGCGAATTCTGCCATCTTTCTTCGGCACTGGAACTATATTGGCCAACCAAGTTGGGTATTCAGATCCCAGCAGGAACCCTGCGTCAATTTGCTTGGTGACCTCTTCTTTGATCTTGAGAGCCCAGTTCGGGTGGATCCTTCTAAGCTTCTGCTTAACAGGTTGGGCCTCTGGGTTAAGAGGGATCCGGTGATGTACAATCTCAGGATTGATTCCAGGCATGTCTTCGTAGGACCACACAAAAACATCTTTGAAATCTTTTCACAAAGCGACTAAGCGCTCGCGCTCCTCTGAAGACAACGTGGACCCGATCTGGACCAGCCGCGGGTCCTTCTCAGTACCAACATTAATTTGGGTGATTTTATCAACCAAGGGTTTTACAAACCTCTCCTGCTCTTGATCAAGCAAATATTACAAAACCGGAGGAATTTCTTCCTCGTCGTTTTCATCGAAATTTTGAAAATCCTGATTAATGCAATAAATTAAGGGTACAGAAAAGTACTCAGAAGCCACAGCCATTCCATTCTCATTAATCACTTCCAAATCGCCTGATTCCTCTATTACAACAGACTCAAAGGAAAAAGAAAAAGACGAACTAGACAGGACTGTGGCATCCGGGTTGTCACCCCCAAGAATACCGAACTCAGACTCAGACTCAGACGAGCTGGAACCTGATTCCGACTCCACAGACTCAGTGGAATCAGATTCCGGCTCACTACCTGACCCGGTGCTGCTCGATAAGAAGCCCTCCTCGTATTGCCAAATGAGAGAGGGTGCGATGGATGCATCCAGAATGCCTGAAGATGGGCTCACAGCCGTTTCATTCCCGATCATGGACACCGAGAAGTTATCCCCCAAGCACTCATGTACGATCAGAGGATCTGAAAGTAGACAAGCCAGTGCTACTCCCATTTCAAACTCTGCACTCTCGGAATCCTCCTTCTTACACTGTTCAACCTCAGCTGGTGGGTCTGTTTGCTCCTCAGCAACATCATCCCCAGACAATTGTAAGTTAAAGAAAATCTTAAATCCTGGCAACCGCCACCTCTCTGCGTTTAGCCATGGCTTTGGGAAGCCGCAGAACGGAAAGTTCTCCCCCTCCCGGACAAAGTGTCCGTTCAAGGTGCCCTGGATAGGCCGGTGCACCAACTCATAAGGCTTCCCAGCCTGCTTTGCTCTGGCTCTTCCGGTCATCTCTTTTCCTTTCCTCATGCAATCCTCTTTGGTAGGCAGATAACCTAAACCAAAGGTATGTGGGTTATGCGGCACTTCAGCCGATGCTGCAACGCCTTTCCGGCCACTTCTTCCTAATCCCATCCCGGGGATATGCTGGAGCTTGTTCATGAGGTATACAGACTGTGCACTGACATATAACCCCTCATCAATAGCCAGTATGTTCTATACAACCCGGGCCTCGGCTAGGGTAAATCCTGATAGGAACACATCCTCTGCGCCATGCTCGATTTCTAGAACCGATATAGACATCTCTGGCGGTGGATGGATTGAAGAATTCCCAAAAATAATGGCTACCCCTTTCCCGTGGGGGTATTTCAACATTTGGTGCAGAGTAGAAAAGACTGCCTTCACCTGGTGAAGCCACGACCGCCCTAGGAGTAGATTGAAGGTCGCGGGAACGTCCAAGACATGAAAGTCAATATCCTGTTGTCCTGGACCAACCTGAGTCCAAATCTGCATAGCCCCCATCACCTCTCTGCTAGTATTGTCATATGCCCGAATCATCTGGGCAGTAGGCACAAAATCTACGGGCTTCAACCAAATAGCATATGCCATCCTCGACGGACACACGTTGATAGCAGATCCTGTGTCAACAAGAACCACTGGTATTCATTTTTCTCTACATTCCACAGAGATGTAGAGTGGTTTGTTATGATCTATAGCGGTCCCGGGTTTACCCCTTGTTGTACAGTGATCCGGACATGTGTCCGTGGATGTTGGTAGTTGAGTATTGTCTTATTTACATCCTTTCCTACTTTGTATTTGAGTTATAGGATGTATTGGGCAGGTTTGTTACAGGTTGGTTGTGTTTGGAAACCACGTGTTGCTGCCCAGAATTTTGGCTGGTCGCTCGAGCGAGGGTTTGGTCGCTCGAGCGAGGGTTGGTTTTGTGTCTGGTGGCTCGAGCCAGAGTGGCTTCGCTCGAGCGAGCGACTGCGTCTGGCTCAGACCTGAAGGTTGTGTTTCTTCGCTCGAGCGAGCTGGTTCGTCTTCGCTCGAGCGAGCGTCGTACTGCAAATCGGAAAATTTGCACTGTTGGCTCGAGCGAGCGTGTGTCTTCGCTCGAGCGAGACCAGTTGTTGTGTCTGGTCGCTCGAGCGACGGGGTCTTCGCTCGAGCGAGCCTGTTTATATCAGCAAGGCAGCACCGAACTAAACATCACTTTTTCTACACTTCATCTTCTTCAAACCCTTATTTTGAGAGCTTCTCTCTCTACACTTGCACTCTCTCTAAGAATTGATCTACCTAGGGTGATTTCCTACCCTAAGGCCTTTGTTAAAAAGCTAGAGGGTGGCTTGGGCTTCGTTTTAATCGGAACAAATTTGGTTTTGGAGCAAGTTGGGTGTTGGGCATCATCTCCTTTGGAGCTCATTCTTTGAGGTAGGGATATTCTACTCCTCTTTATGAGTTTTGTCTTTAAATTTTAGCATTTTGATATGTTGGAAGTTGTTGTGTAATTTTGGGAAACTTTGGGCCATTGTGTAATTTTATAAAAGTTGGGGGTTTTTATCTATGATAAACCTAGAAGCATGTTTGGTATATAAACATGGAATTAATGTTGAAACATTAGTGGAATTGGAACCTAAGGGTTGTGATGTTAATTATGGGGGATGTCCTAATTGCATTGATTGATTAATTTGGATAATTAATTGTGTTGATTGTGATGTATATAATTGTTGTTTATATGCATTGTGTTGTGTTGGAGGAGATAGGGGATGTACTCCACGGTTTAGGGGAAGATAGGGGATGAACCTCTAAACCGGATGTTGTTGGGAGGAGATAGGGGATGAACTCCGTAGATAGAGCGTGTATGCTTATCTAGAAGTGTTGACATAGCGGATATGCTTGTCGTTGGAAGTATTGATATAACTGTTATGTTTATCTTTGATGAAGTGAAAGGTGTTGGCATGAGTGTTTGTCTCATGTGTGATGTTTGGCCAGGTTCTGAGCCAAGGTTATGAAATGGCAAGTAAAAAGGAAAGAAATGGAAATGAAAGGAAATATAGACTTAAGTGTCTTGGAACTGTGTTATATTATGAATGAATGTAAAAGTGTTGACCATCTATCAACTGTTAATCTTTTAGGCATTGTTCATAATTGGTTTAGTATATTTCTACTGGGTTGTGGCTCACCCTATATGGGAACATCATTTTCAGGTACAGGAAGCATGCCACCTCCAAGGACTTAGCTTGGGAGGCTAGTGGCGGACAGACTTTTTGGTTGTCTTTCTTTTTGTTGTATTACATGTAAATTCAAGCCAAGGGCTTTATGTGTAAATGAGTTAGTACTCTACTTTTGTGTAACCAAGTGTTAACTTGGAAAGCTGTAAGCCCTTAGGGCAGTTGCTTTTGTTGTTAACATGTGATACTCCTTGTAATACAATTCTGGTGAATGAAAGGATATGGAACTTTATATATATATCATGTCTATATCGTTGGGTTTAATGTTATTATTTGAGGGCGTTACATGATCTGAGCCCTCAAGCAGCAGTTCCTTGTCAGTGAAGGTCAACGTCGGGGAAGCTCCTCCCGGAAAGACCAATCCTACCAGCTGCTCAGGTGTGGTATCTATTGAAAGTTTGGCCTTGTCCATTGCAGAAAGGACAGCCTGTCTATGAACTCTTAAGGCCATGAGCAGTTCCCAGATAGAGATGTCTGCTTGGATTTTCTTGAAATGTTTCAATACAGCCTCCTCCTCGAGTAACTTTTCTTTCTGCCTTTCCGCCTCCTTGTCCTTCCCGGACACCTCTGGTTGATCCAGGTGTAGGGGCTTGAAATATCGCCCACTCCTGGTCATGTGGTCCATCTCTCCCACATACCAAGTATCATCCGGTTGGTTTTGTCCCCAATCTTCATCGATGTGGGCAAGACACAAGTCGTCGTCTTCCCACCACATTTCGTCGGCCATCGACAAGCAGCTATCTGGTTCCATTACCACTGCTTCTGTGTGCACAGCACCTTCCGTCCCCTCAGGGGCTTTGGCCTTTCTAGCCCTTTCCAGATCTTCGATCCTCTCCCGCTCAAACTGCTTCAGTGTAATCTGCTATTCAGCATCTTCTATACTCAAAATGTTCTGATCCCGAGCAAAATTCTTAATACCGGTGCTCTCCGGCGGTCCATTCTGATTCCCGGCCATTCAGGCCACTACTGATGTTCCCGTCTCTGACGGACCCTGTTCTGGCTGAGGCTACTCAATAACATCCGGTTCGTCGCTGAGCCACCCAGTAGGTTCCGCTGACCCTTCCAGATCAAACCAGTTGACAGTCACGTCCCCTGAGTCCTGTTCATTGAAGAATTGAAGGTTGGCTATATCCTTTTCCAGTTTCGCTAGGTCATCTAGTCCCTGATTAGGTCCATCCTCTCGAACTACACAGATTTCTACCCCCACTGACAATTCCACCCTTGGCTTAGGCTGATCTGTTGAAGTAATGTAACCACTTGGGTTGTACACAAAGCTTGCAGACCCCTCAAGCCCTGAATCCTCATTCCCTTTTGCCTCAGCAGTCGTCCCAATTCTATCTTTGATAGTAACCACCACCAGTTCAGGTTGGGTTTGGGACGTGCTCAACATGCACAATTCCGTGCTGTTCGAAATGAACACCTCCGGCTTGGGTAGGTGAGAAGGGGTAATGCATATGCTCGGGTCATATGGAATGGCCGAGGTTTGGATTAGGTTAATGCGTTTGGGAGGTGGAGCTTGGTTATGTGGTGGGAGTGGGTTGGTTGTGACATTCGGTTTCTCCGGAGACACGATCGCCCTGTTGTCAATGAGATCCTGAATCCCATGACGCAATCGAAAGCACTGGTCGGTTTCGTGACCATACTGTTGGTGAAAGGCGCAGTACTTCGCCGGGTTATGGGAGGGAGGAAGCTTTTCTGGTAAGGGCCGTGGCTCTAGGGGCTTCAAGTGCCCTTTCTTGATCAAAACCCCCCAAAGCTTTGGACAAAGGCATGTATAGTGGGGTGAAGGTTCTTTGGCCTCGGGGTGCATACCTGGCTGTTTGCGAGCTACTTCCGGACGCACCGGTAAAGGGCGTAGCTGCAAGGGTTTTTGGAGTGGTGGTGGTGACCATTCCGACATCTGAAGTTCTGGTAGCTGCAGCATTACTTGTGCCTGCATTCATACTGCGGTTGAATGCCCTCTTGGGCTGCTCTCTCTCATGGTCAATCAGACCTTGTTTCATGGCGTCCTCGATCTGCACCCCGATCTCATGTAAATCTGCAAAGGTGGGTAGGGGGAGGACGATCATCTTTTGCATGAGCTTGGGCTGGAGGTTGCGCACAACCATCCGTATCTAATCTTTGTCAACTGGCCTGATGGTCATCATCGAGGCTTTAGCCCTCCAACGGGTTACAAAATCGGAGAAGCTCTCCTTTGGCTCTTGCTTGGTTGTCTCGAGATCACGAGTTGTGACATCGATCTGCGTGTTGTAGGAGTATTGAGCTACAAAGGCCTCAGTCATCTCCTCACAGCTTCTCTTGACAGAGTCCTCTAGCTTCGCATACCAAATAACGGCTACACCCGACAGGGTCCGGCCGAACAGGGAAAGCTTCTGCAATCTGGAGAGGCCCATCGGCCTTAGGATATCCAAAAACAGCCTCAGGTGCACCATAGGATCCCCAGACCCATCAAAGCAGTCTATGTGCAGCATTTTAAACTAGTCCGACAAAGTCACGGCCGAGTCGGTATATCCATCCTCTATATCCAGAATGGATTTCACGCCTTGAGCCTTCTTGAAAAGCTTTTCTAGCTTGCTCAGTTTTAGTGCTGTTGGATCTACCTCAAATTCAAACGGTGAATCCACTAGATTGGTGGGCGCTTTGGATAGTTGGGGTAGGATTAGGGGCGGAGCCGGCCCTGTTGGAACGTCGGTATTTTCCTGGACGTTGGCGGTCTCCCCGAGTATTGAAACTCTTGGTGGGAGAGGAGCTGGGGGCGAAGTAAAGGCTCCGATTTGCTGCTATAGCCTGGCGATTAACTCTGCCTGTTGAGCTACTACCTCTGCTTGTCGTACAACCACTTCTGCCTGACGGGCAGCATCCTGCTGCATGGCTTGCATACTCTCCTGGAGCTAACGCATCATCTCTTCCATACCTGTCATAGGGGGCTAGTCTAACTGAATAACCAGTATATCTATCTCTATAGTAGACTCGGAAATCTCAACCCGACTACTCAAGGACCACTGATCTGGCAACCGCTGTAGTGATGCACTGCGCCTAACTGATCTCCGTCTAATAACCGGAGGTAATGAGTGGTACACTGGTTGTCCGTCTATCAGATCCTCAGATCGATGAAGTCTATGACCTCTAACCCAAAGTGCTTGGGGAATATCTGCCTGGTTGGATGCAATCGTGCTAAACTACCTTGCAAAAATATAAATAAAGCATAGTAAGGAAACAATGAACAGAAAAACGGACAGCATAACGGCTTAAATAAACACAACACACAGTTGGTAAGACAACACACAGTTGGCACTTGTAAGCTAAATACATCGTTCTCAGACACTGTCTACTGTGCCCAAATTGCTGCCCCAAAACTGATACCCTCAGGTGAAACTGATTCTTCAAATACTGATGCCCACAGGCCTGATACCCAGACTTGTAAACTAATATATGCATTCCTGTAGAGGCACACTCTAAAAGCACATAGCAAGCAAATGAGAGCCAAAAACACCCCTATGTTGGGGTAGGGTTTCCCTGTCCTATTTTGTCAGGAGCTAGGGTTTCATTACGCACACAGCGATTTTGAAACAACCTACAATCGGGTAAGCAACCTGTCCTAGCTTGGAATGGTCACTATGGATTCTGATATGTACTAGGTCGAATAGTCAAAAAGGGTGCCCTGGTAAAAATCGAGATTTGTGTTCCCGTCGTGGCAGAGCCCGCAACCGGTCAGCCTTATGGCACGCTTTTCCAAGCAAGCCTCCGGCAAACCGTTTAGGAATAGCATACGACAAACACGGTGTCTTAGGCGCACCAATGCAAATGCAATGCAAAGAGACACATAAGTGTAAACAAAACAAGATATCATGAGTTCGAGTCAAGTTCTCTAAATCCCCAGCGGAGTCGTCAGAAACTGTAGACCGCCCCTAGAGCTCCCCGGCTCCGCGCCTGCGAGGGCACGAATTCGTTTTGTTCTCTAACTACTACAAGTTCAGACTCATGTCACGGTTCTGAATCTAATATCGCAAAGTGCAATGCAAGACTGATAAATCACCAAAGAGTCCAAATCCGGCAAATCGTTTTGGAAAATCGATTTTAATAAAGAAGTGCCAAACATGGACTGCTTTGCCAGATACAAAGTCGCCACCTAAATATTTTATTTTAGGAGAATTTAGGAAACCCTGACTCGTGCCTAAGGCCACGTGTTCGTCATCACCAACGTTGCCTCGGATCGGGAACTTGGGTACGAGAGGGGAAGGTCATGCAATGAGCACCCCCGCTCGCCCGATCAAAGATCGGCCTGTACTAAGCATGATATTTTGTTTTTGAAAACACATGTGTTCTTACTCCGGTTGTTAACCTAAAATTACTATGTGATGCGCACAGCATACAAGTATAGACTAGATCGCCTAAGTTGGAACAAAACATTGCATGTTCGTTTGTTTAAAAATGGTTTGAAGTTTGCTACTCGCAAGTAGGCTAAATCGGGGATTTCAATGAATTGTTCCAATTCAAGCAATCCAACCTTCACCCACAGGCATTCAGGCAGTTATATCAAATAAGCAGTTAGCCTCATGGCAAGCATGCTTTCACGGTAACGTTAACACACATGCAGAATGCTAAAGCGTAAACACTCACAGTGTACTCCGAGCCAAAACAGAGAACTAGTTAGAAATCACGTATGATCCTAGTTCATGTTAAGATGGCTAATGCAACACATGCAAAAATGTAACTGAGATAGGCTCGGCTATCTAGAATGGCATATGAATGCAACTTGGTAAATATATTCAGCTTGGAATTGAAATACAATGCAGTTAGTATGATGCGCCGAGCCCGGTGCATGCAATACAGATGAATGATGCACACATGCAAAGCATAAGTATGCTAATTGAAACATGCCCTAAAACTAACCATCGTGAATGGTTAAGTAAAAGGGAGAAAGAAATAGGGGTTAGAAGACATGTATCACACACACGCACGCTTATTACAACAATTGGCCCTCTCGACGGAGGGTCTGAATAATGAGCTAACTAGCTAATCTAAGCTAATTAAACTAATTATTATATCACAAAGCTAATTAACGAACAAGCTAACTAATTAAGCTATTACAACACAAATTGAATAGTTAAACGCATTAACTAATTAGGTACAGAACCAAAGTATAAACTAGCTAAGCAAATTAGCTAAGTAAAGCAGTAAAGTAATGTCCTCAGAGGGAGAAGAATGCACGCATGCTCGGTCGCCTCGTTCGGAAATCCGTCGCGACTCCCCAACTTGCCTCTGTTTGCAATTGTTCTCAAGACCTTGCACCAAGCTCCACAAAGCTTCAACTCCACCATGGGAACCTGTAGGAACATGGCCGACCACCTAGGGATGCTTCCAGCCACTGGCCGACCACTTTCTATTGCTGCAAACCAGAAAAAGTGGTCGGCCAGCTAGTTGTTCTGGTCGGCCGACCAGTTTTGCTGCACTTCTCCACTTTGCTGCAACAGAGAGCAAGAAAGGGCATGGCAAATGTATTTGCGAGATATGTGTGCACAACCACCCTCCCTATCATTTCATAAGCTCAAGGGAGTGTGGTTCCCGACCCTCGGGCCACCAATTACGCATCTCGATGCATGATGGCCGAGAAGCCAAATTGCACAATTCAATATGAAATGAATGCACACATAACACATAAAGCCTTGACCTCTATCATGATTGATCAAGAGGGTCGGCGACCGAGAATTGAGGTACGTTTCATCACTTCAAGTATGAAACGTCTCTCATTTCTCGTGTTTGGATTAACACCTAATCCAAACAAATGCAATGCAACAACAAGCATGTTAAACATGTAATATAACATGGCATATACAATGCAATGTAAGATGGCATGCACAAGGTGAAGAACATGGCATACACAATGCAATGAACAACATGGCATACTCAATGCAATGTAACATGATCAACTTAACAAAGCTAATGACATGCAAAGAACGCTAATGCATGCATACACAAAGCAAGGCAACATAAGCATGCAACAACATGGCAATGTAAGCATGCAAATAACATGAAAACAAACATGCTCAATGGACTTAAACCAAAATGGACAGACCTCAGTCATGCCCAAATCAGTGGCCATAACACCAAAACAAAGGCATGAGATGCAAAACAAAGCATGCACATGCATTGGCCCATCAACTAGGCCTAAGAGCACAACTCTCAAGAGTGCTCAAGAAGTGATAAACATGGAAGTGTGACAACACTAAAGGCTCTGAAATCAAGTGTGAAATGATGCCAAATCATTCAAACAACACAAGTAAAGCATGCAAGAGGGCCTAAGGCACAAAGCCATTAAAGAGACTACACAGGGGGCATGCAATACATGGCACAAATGATTGAACCAATTATGGATAGAGCTCAAATAGGTCTAAACAAAGACCAAAACATGCTGAGATGAGGGCTCAAGGACCTAGGCAAGATGGCATACATGCTAGGCCACAAACAAGGCAACAAATGCACAACCCTCAAAGGCACTTAAAGAGTGAATGAAGTGGGAGCATGGCAATGCTACATGCTCTGAAATGTCATGATAAATGATGCCAAATCATGTACACAACACAAATGAAGCATGCTATGAAGCTCAAAGCTTGAAACTATCATAGGCACTTACACTATAGCTATGCAAAACATGAAGCATATGGCAAGGGCAACCCAAAACAGTCCTAGAGCATGTTAAAATGAGTCTAAAACATGTATGGAAGGAAGCCAAAATATGCTAGCATAAAGGGCATGAAGCATGAAATATGCAAGGCCAAAAGGGAGGATTGCACTACACCTACCAAGACCAAGCATGAGATGGCTTCACCAACAAAAATCAGAGTTATATCATGGCAAAATAACCCCAAATACACATTAAAATGATAGCTCACAAGCTTAGGTATGAAGGCATGCACAATGACTCATGTTAAGGCATAAAGGGCAAACCCTCCAACGCATTGAATGAGTGACAAATGCAAGTGTATGACCACACTACATGGACTGAAATCACAAGTGAAATGATGCCAAATCATTCAAAATGGCCAAGCAATGCATGCTAGTAGACTTGATACACAAAGCTAACAAGCTAGAATGTACTATCGCTATACAAAGCATGGCATGCATGACCAAAACAATACAAATCAGAGCTAAAGCATGCTAAAACATGGGCAAAAGCTTCTTAGAGTTAAGCCAAAATCATGCTAGAATGACATGTTAAAGCATGATACACAATAGGCTAGTTCATGGAATTGCACTACAAGTGCAAGGAGCATGCAAGGACCAACCAAACCAAACCTAACCTTAACAGAGGTATGACATGGCAAAAAAAACACCAAGAGCATGCTGAAATGGACTCAAAACAAGTTAGAAAGACATGCTACTTCATGAAGCATACAAGACTAGTTTGTAAGATTTACACTACAAGTGTATTAGGCATGCATGAGATGACAAAACCAAGTAAAAACAGTGATATGTCATGCTAAAATAAGCCCAAATACATGCTAAGATATGGCCAACATAAGCTTAACAAGCATGCTCACACATGAGGCATACAAAGTAAGTATACAAAACACAAGGAGAGGGGATGACCCTCTCCTATTTGGGACCTCAAAACCACCTTTCCATCACTGAAAATCCTCTGAGTTTCAGTGGTGAGAAGGTCAAAACAAGGTGGTCTCAAAAGCTTAAAAAGAAGGCACAAGAACAAGGCCAAACAAGGCCTAAGAGGGGGTAGACCACCCCCAACACAAAAGTGACCTTAAACAAACATTTTAAGCACTGAAAAATAGAACTTTTTGCAGTAGGAAGTTAAGCTTAAATCAGCATGCAAACAGGTCTAAAAGCTTAAGCAAAAACCAAGGTTTAAGTGGTTAAAGGCTCACCCTTGTAGAACCTCTTCAAGGCTACTACTCCAGCAGCTTTCTTGGATCAAATCCAGTCCAAAAGCACCAAAACAAACCTCAAAGTGCCTCAGCAACAAAATGATGGTGTTTGAGTGTGTGTTTGTGTGTTAAAGTGTGATAAAACTACACTTTTAGGCACAAAACAAGAGCAAACAAGGAAATATAGAGACAAATGTGTATCTATCACTCCAGCCACAAAATTCTGAACCTAGAGGAGGAAAGAGGAGGTTCTCTCTTATAGAGAACAAACAACAAGCTTGTTGGACAAGCTTTTGGCCTAAAGCCATCCCTCCATACACGTGTATGGAGGATGGCTTCTGTGCCTTCCAGCTGGCACAACTGTATTGAGAATATCTCCAAAAAGGTGATGAAAAGCAGCCGACCACTTAAAGTGGTCAGCCAGCTACTTGAAGTGGTCGGCCGACTACCACAAGTGGTCTCCCAAGAAGAAAATTGGTCGACCATGGGTAGGAGAAGTCTACACACTGAAAGCAAGCCAATGGGGTGGTGGCTGACCAGAAAAGGTGGCCCAAAGACCAAGAAAGCCAGTTTCCCGACCAGAAAACTGGCTGGCGGGAAGAAAAGTGGTCTCCAAGGAGAAGAACTGGTCTCCCACCCTTGTACCGCCTTCCAAATAGGGAAAATAAGGTTTGTACCAGAAACAAACCAAAAAGGATGCAAGACGAAAGTTCGGGAGTCAAGGCGCGCGGCCAGGAGACTCGAAAACTAGTCTACGAGCACCAAAAGTGGTCTCCCGAACCACAGTGTCCCTCTAGGCAGAGGCAACAAGGTATGGTTCAAAAACCACACCAAATGGAGAACATTAAGCGGTCCCGAGACAAGTCGCGCGGCCGAAGGCTCCGAAAATCGGAAATTAGTCTCCAAGCAGGAAAAGTGGTCTACGACCACAAAAAGGTGGTCTACAGACCACTCCCTCCCTCCAGGGAAGAGAAACAAGACTTGGTCTGCAAACCGAGCCGAAACACAAAGAGTTCAGAGGCCTAGAGGCAAGGCACCCAGCCGAAAACTCCGAAAACTCGAAACGAGCACAACATGCACAATCACCGAGCGCTTAATCGATGACATCTGAGTCTTAAGGTCGGTCAAAAATGGGGTGTCTACACTTTAATGTGAAATTAAAGTAGGTCACAATCATTGGTTGAGGTGAGATTAAATGGGTTTAAATTATTTGTAACAAGATCTTTATACCACAAAAAGAATGACAAAAAACTATTAAGATTTGAATGAGAAATTGACTCATTAAGTTGGCCTCATAAAAAAAGTATTGGGAAAGGTGGCTGCAAGATTATACACAATACACATGTGTATAAAACCTGATAACTCCTTTGTATTCATGATGGATTAAAGCCATCAATTTTGCAATTTATGTCTTGAGAGTTTTGCAAAATTAAAACCTACATTTGTTGCAGGAGTCTTTTCCTCTCTTCCTCGTTTTGTATAAAAGGAGACCCTCTCCTTCATTCTTCTACACCAGAAAGTTTGCTCTCTTTTTGTGTTCAAAGTTTTCCTCTAGAATTTTTATTCTTCCTATGTGAGAGAGTGCTGCCATTGTCGGTTCACCAAAGCTAACAAAAGGTGCTTCTGCGTTAGCCGGTCTAAACTGTTGTATCCTGAGAGATAAAAGTCGACATACCTCCAACACCTACGTTAAGACGGCTAATCTATTTTAAGGAGACTATGATACCACACAGGTTTCGGTTTGATTCTTTGTCTTTCATTATTTTGATTTCATATGTATTTCTGTTAATCATGTTTCATTATCTGTAATTTAACTGATTAATTATGAATCTATTTGTTTTTTAATTGCATAATTTATACAATAATCTTAAAACAGATTATATGTTTATCATAAATTACATAATTAGATTCATATTTAAATTCAAGTAGTTTTGTTTCCCATGATTTCATGAATCTGAGCTACTGTTTTATTAGACAGCATTCTTGAATTCATTTGACGTATATACACCGTTTCAAAGGTCCATTCTGGTCATGATTACAAATTTGTGTATTCCTATATAAAGTTCAATCTCCAGCATGATTAGGAGGGTAATATATTTATATAATAGCCACGGTTTGAAAGATTCATGTTGGGAGAGTAACTATCATTAATATATATAAATATATACATGTTGCCATATGGTATTCTGTGAGTTTGTCATGAAATTTGAATATCATTTGCATGCTGCTGTTTGCTTTCTCATCCATTGAAACCGAACCACCTGTAGCCCACTGTTTCAATTTTCTGTTAGATATTCAATTTAATTTACCTCTATCTCATATGTAAATTAATGTAATGTTACGTTTTTATTGTTCAGATTAATTAGACTACTTTCATTTCTAGATCTCTAGTAGAATGTTTTAGGATCAATGTATTTTAAGAGTATGGTCCATAATTCCCTACCATGGTTTGTATGACTTTTTATTTTATAATATAATTTTTGCCCACAACTTCTATGATAGTCATGATTGGAATATGAAATCCATATAATTTGAATGCCATTGTTTTCATCTTTATTGCCTATTGTTGCGTTGTTTTTGTTATTATTAGTGGGTGAATATAAAATATTAATTCATACTTAACCGGAACTGTTTCAAAGAATTGTATGGCCTACTTTTTCTTCTTTTTTTTTTTCTTTTTTTTCTTTTTTTTTTATTTTTCCTGAGAATGCATGATTGGAATTAAGATTTGAAATGTTACATTTTAATTTTTCCAGTTCATAAGATTTTTTTTTTTTTTTTTTTTTGACCTCTATTATAATCTAATTTGCATGTTAATTGCTTTCTGATTTTTTAGTGTAATTTGCATGTTAGTTATTTTATAATTTCTAGAACTATTTATTTACATGTTAATTGTCTATACGTATGTACGTACGTGTTTAATGTGTAATAAGTTCATATGTAACTCTTACTAATTAAAAATTATAATTGTGGAGTTATAAATTTTATTTTTGTAACTTGTCTATATTTATTTACATGTTTATTGTGAATTAAATTCATATGTAACTCATGGTTAGAATTTTAATTATTTAGGAGGCATAAGGCTTTGTAACTTGGGTGATAATTTTATATATATAACTGTTAACTATTAACTTTTAATTTAATTCCTAGAGTTAAAGATTGATTTTTGTAACTCATCTAGCATTTTAATTGATTAGTTAATTTTATTATTAAATAGCTTGCTAGATGGTTTCAAATAATTTATTTTATTTACGGTTTCTTTAGATTGGTTGGTGTATATTTTCTTGTGTTTTTCTGCTAACTTTTTTTATAAGAATACCTATGTGAAAGGGATTGGAAAAACAAATACAAAACCATGGCTTACCCTTTATCTGTAAGTCAAAGGAGGGTGGGGTTTTCCTTCACTTCTGCAAGTTGTTGGCCATTATTCAGGCCTCGTTTGGGAAGTAATTATTTTAGTCAAAAAGTTAAAAAGTTGTTATAAATATCACATCACTTTTTCTATTTTTTTACATATTTTTTTTTATAAAAAATCAAAAAATTACTAAAATAATTTATTTCCAAACAATGCATCAGCAAGAATACTAAGAAAGATCTCAGTGGTTCCTCTCTACGACTTTATGGAAGCATTGCAATTTTGTCCTTTGTGGACATGCAAGTTAAAGTCTATGAAGAATGGGTTCTTCGGAAAACTTGCTGTACCCGTACCGGGTACTTACCAGCGTACTGTATTTCATATAGTACTTCTGCATACGTACCGGGTATACGAAACACGTACCTAAGTTTTTTCTTCTTAATTTTTGACGTACCCAGACATACCTAGTATATATTTAAGCCGTATCATACCTCAGTTGAAACAATATTTTCCTTCTACTACAGAGATAAAACTCATTTCACTAGATTTCTTTTTTATTTTTTGTTTTATGATCAGCATGATTTTAGAATTAAACTATAATTTGTGAGTTATTTAGTATGTTGACAGTTAATTTTGATTTATACTTTTACTTTTGACATTAAATGTCAATTATAGGTTAGATCTTAACAAATTAAACCATTTAATTAATTTTTACATTACTCTAAATTAAAAATAAATATTTTTTTACAAGCGTACCAAATCATACCCATACCTTATTTTTTTTTGTGAATTTTACCGTATCGACGCACCCGCACCCGTGCCCGTACCCGTGCTTCATAGGTTAAAGTTGATCTAGTTGGACGTTGGTAGGGGTCATGGCTTACCCTTTATTGTGTGAAGGAGGATGGACGAATAGCAGTGGCACTGAAGTTCGAAGTGAATTTTCAGAGGAAAGACAAAGTCGGCTACAAGGTCAAGTATTTGTGCCTCCTACTCGCTATCACGGTAGGAGTGGGCTAAGTATGGATATGGAGGAGTCGACGTGGGATCTTGAAACACCTGATCTTCAACGATGTTTAATCGGATATATTCTTGATGTTCGCCATTTTGTCTTTTACGTTATGCAACTGCACATAAATAATATATGGAACCTGGAAGGAGCTGCCTTTGTTTATGGACGGAGCAAAAATTTCTGTGTTCTTTTTTGAACATGAACAAGACATGCATCGTATTGCGGAGAACGGACCATATGCAATTGATGGTACGTTGTTAGTGGTCGATTATTGGAAACCAGACATGATTATGGAAAACCTCGTGTTGTATGGGTTAAATTATTTGGCTTGCCATTAGAATGTTTTACAGAAGAAACTGGTTTTCGCTTAGGGAAAGCGATTGGTAAAGTATGTAAGGTTGATCATGATACCTTTATGCCTCGTAATATCCGTTTCTTACGTATTAGGGTGTGGATTCCATTGATCAACCGTTAATTAGCGGTTTCTTTTTAGAGTTAAGAGGCGGCCATCATCAATGGATCACATGTAGCTATGAAAGACTTTGTCGAGTTTGCCGAAACTGTGGTAGGGTGGGTCATACGCAAGGACATGCTCTTTAACTTTTGATGAAGCTCAAAGAATGATCAATGCACGTATAGATTCAATGGTGAGCTGTTTAGGTGTGCCGGTTATGCATCAAGCCAATCAACCCATGTATCCATCAAGGATACGTGCCAATGCTCATCATCTAGATCGACGAACTACTCGAGTTTTCCAGACACAGGCCCAAGTTCCTATTCCAGAAGCTTTGCCGATTTTCGCAGCAGGGCATGATGAAGTTATGCAAATGGTGGATATGGACCAGTTTACGGCGCACTGGGAAAAATATTGGGAGCAAGGAATCACTCCGGAGTCTATAGTGCAAGATGCGCGTCAGACATTGAACCAGCCAACCTCAGAACAGGGTGGGGGCTTCAGTACAGCTGTTACCGACCGACCGACCGGGCCGTCAACGGATCCTCAAAGATCCGAAACCCACTCTCTATGGGAAGTGGGTCATGAACCCGTTGATACGGTTGGGGAGCTGGAGGTACTATGGAGTAAATGGGAGGGGGAGTTGGCATCAATGGGCATTAACACTGGACAATCGGTAATTGATGGGGGGGGATGATGTGACGGAAACACCGAGTGAAGCAGAGAGGAGTAATACAAATTTTCAACATCATGCACAGCTAGAGCGGCCAGTTATTAATGAGGAAGATGGAGTAGTGATTCGTGGGCTTAAAGCAAAAGGTGTGGGCTTAAGGCTATCATATCTCTGGGTGAGGCCCAAATTCCACATCAAGTTTTTCACAGAAACACGACTGGGCCTTCAGGACACTTGAGGCCAATTCTTAATAATATTACCCAGCTCATACTACCGGTAATGGACTCTATTAACAACATTGGGTCAGAGGCAAGTTCACACATGGTAGAGGAGTTCAATAGGGCCTCAAATGGACGTCCAACTAAGAAGCGAATCATTGAAGTGGACTCAGACCTTCTTATGGTAAACGACACAGAGGTGTTGGAGAGTATAGATGAATCTGGAGGCCCACTATGGGACATGCAAGCTTCTGCATTTTCCTATGGTGTTGGCGGACAATCGGACTCAGCAAGTTACGCACACCTTCTGGGATATTTTTAGCGGCGAAGGCATAGCAGGTTGAAAAGAAAGATCACACAGTCACTGGTGTGGTATCAAGGCAGCCTCGCGACTACATAACTTTCAGTGTCAGAAAGGGTGGTGACACGTCGACGGCGCAAACTTGGTATAAGACGATGATACCTGCACACCCATTATCCACAAACATCACCCATTATCCCATGCTTACACCCATGATCTCATGCATAGGTGGAAGTGGACTTAGAGAATATACTGCCTTAGAAATAGGCTTAGTAATAGTTTATTTTCATTACTGTCAGCATAGGTTTCATTAGTGGTAGTTTGTTTTCATTATTTTCAGCACATGATTGTAACCACTTCTTCCACGATCTACCACATCTTTTTGCATTATGTTTTGTAGTTAGTGTTCTGACTTGGCTTATAAATAGCCTGGAAACTGTTGAATAAAGGCAGTAAGTTTAATTCCCTGCTTCGTTCCTCTCTCAAGCCTCTGTTCTTCTGCTTCTTGCTCTCTCTCTAACTGTTTTCTTACAAATTCCTTATCAATGGTATCGGAGTCGCGTTCCATGGATACCCGTGGCAAAACCAACACCGAATTCCGCAATGAAGTAAACAAAATTTTGGCCCATCATGAGCCAAATTTCGATCAAATTCATAACACCCTTCAATTAATCCTTGCCAAGTTACAAACCTTGCAACTTTCCCCGCCGGCCGAACCCGCTTCTGATATTACCAATATCAACCCATTCGGCTCAAGTTCAAACCCCCGCCTTAACCCGTAACCAAGCAAACCAGCTACCAACTTGAAGCTCAGTTTCCCAAAGTTCACAGGGGACGATCCCACCAGGTGGATATATCGAGCCGAACAATACTTTGAATTTCAAAGTATTGCGCTGGGCTAACAAGTCCAACTTGCCTCTTTTCATCTCGAAGGAATTGCCTTACAATGGCACCGATGGTTCACCAAGTTTAAAGGGCCCGTCAATTGGGGCAAACTCACTATAGCTTTGCTTCGCCGTTTCAGACCCACCAACTTCGATGACCCTTCCGAAGCTCTCACTCAGTTGAAACATACCACCACTGTGGCTGCGTACCAAGAAGAGTTCGAAAGACTCTCCCAACACATTGACGCTCTACCAGATAGTTATGTGATTGGATGTTTTATCGCCGAACTCAAAGATGACGTTCGCTTGGACGTTAAGCTCAAGAAGCCCCGAACCCTATCCGAAACCATTGGCGTGGCTCGACTTGTCGAGGAACGCAATACCTTACAAAAGAAAACCAACATCTTCCCCCGACCAATTGTCACCACCAACACTTCTCCAAACCATAACCCTGCCAATGCCACAACGGCTAGCCTCCTTGGTCCACCCCCTACCCAAAAACCGAACCCACATCCATCTCTTCCTCAAACCCATACGTTCAAGAAAATTACAGCCCCCAAGGCTCGAATCCACAGAGAAAAGGGCCTATGCTACTATTGTGATGAGAAATACGAGCCTGGCTACCGTTGTACCACACCCCAACTCTTCATGCTCGAAGATGTCTTGGCCGCCGAAGATCAAACCGAGCCACCTTTAACCGCCCTTACTACAGAGGACGACCCACCTGCATATTACCAAGCCGTGGCCCAATTTCATCCTTGCGGCCAAGGATAATTCTAGCTACGGGGAATGATATATGCGCACCAATTATCCACAAACATCACGCATTATCCCATGCTTACACCCATGATCTCATGCATAGGTGGAAGTGGACTTAGAGAATATACTGCCTTAGAAATAGGCTTAGTAATAGTTTGTTTTCATTACTGTCAACACAGGTTTCATTAGTGGTAGTTTGTTTTCATTATTTTCAGCACATGATTGTAACCACTTCTTCCACAATCTACCACATCTTTTTGCATTATGTTTTGTAGTTAGTGTTCTGACTTGGCTTATAAATAGCCTGGAAACTATTCAATAAAGGCAGTAAGTTTAATTCCCAGCTTCGTTCCTCTCTCAAGCCTTTGTTCTTCTGCTTCTTGCTCTCTCTCTAACTATTTTCTCACAAATTCCTTATCAGATTACGCCGAAGTTGTTGCACCGATTGGAATTCTACAGTCTCTATGCATAGGCACATAATCTGCAGTGGGGAGTTGAGTTTTCGAAGAGGAAGAAAAAGACGGTTAGGTGTGGCTAATCGGAAAAGTACCAAAGTGGCCCAAGGCTCGGAATCCGGATACAATACGGAGGTTAGTTCCCGTGAATCTCATAAGCAATATCGGTGGGGCAATCCTAATAGAGTAGCCATGGAAAGGTTCTATATCGAACATGAAGCCCAAAGAATTAAACACTATCTATTGAGTCTATGGAGGCTTAGCAAAAGGGGGTTTTGTAGGAGATTGTCCCTCAACAACCTCCGGAGTCGACATGAAAATCTTAAGCTGGAACTGCAGGGGCTTGGGTCATCCCCTGACAGTTCAAGCAGCATAGATTTTGACCTGTAAGTATCATCCTAACATCTGCTTTTTTATGGAAACAAAAAAAAATCCGTTCAGCGAGCTAGTCACATTGGATATATGTTGGGTTTCAAAAATAGCAGTGGATATGATAGTAAAGGAAGTATGGGAGGGTTATGGGTATGATGGACGGAGGGTGTGCCCGTTTTGATCAAAGACTGTACAGCTCATTTTATAGTGTTGGAAATCAAGAAGTACGTAAAGGCAATTGGGTGATAGTACTTGTGTATGGCCATCCCCAAGTTTCCAGAAGATGTGAGGTGTGGAGTCAAGTAGAAGCAATAATAACTGACCTGCAACAACCTTTCATCATCATGGGCAATCTTAATCAGGTAAGGGGTTGGACTAAAAAACTAAGCAAAACTCGCAGACCAAACCAAGGAGCAAGGGAGTTCAATGAGTTGATTTTTAGAAACCAATTAGTTGATTTACTTAGTAAAGGGGTTAGATATACATGGAGCAATAATCGAAAAAACGAGGCTACAGTGTATGAACGGTTGGATCGAGTCTTAACTTCGGTGAACTGGGCTGCCAGTTTTCATCACAACTCACTGACTATCCTTCTAATTCAACATTCTGATCACAATTCCATACTGGTAGTTTCAAAGTACTATATCCTGCACAAGTCGAAGTGGAATAGGTTTGAAGCAACTTGGTTAACAGATGAGACAACGAAGCAAATTCTTAAAAAAGTATGGCGTGGGGACAATGGTTCAATAGCACACAAAAAAGATGCTTTGATGAGGCACCTAAGGAATTTGAATTCCTTCACTTTCCAAAGCATTCAAGACCAGATAAATGACATTCAAAATGAGCTCCAATGGGTTCACGTTCATGTTAACCAACATGGGCAGATTGATAGAGAATTGGAATTGCGACAACAATTGGATACTCTTCTGAATAGGTAAGAACTATATTGGGCTCAACGTTCAAAGCAAGTATGGCTACAGCTTGGAGACCAAAACAATCAATTTTTTCATCAAATGTCATCATGGAGAAAGATGAGAAATCACATTTCTTGCATCCAGGATGACTAAGGCAACATAATCACGGAGCCAGCTAAGATTCAAAAGAGTTTTGTACATCATTTCCAGAAATTGTTCACAATAGTTCAAATAATGACTAGGGATTCTTCGAATCTAGATTTATTCCCATCTCATTTTAATGTTTTAAATGTTGTAAATTGTCATTTAAATTCTGAACAAGTTGGGACACTTGATCAACCTTTTTCCCTACTAGAAGTCAAAAGTGCAGTTTTTCAAATAGGGAAACTAAAGGCTCCTGGGCCTGATGGGTTTATAGCGGGTTTTTGCCAAACATATTGGGAAGAAATGGGACAATCGGTTGGCGAGTGTGTGCTTAGATTTTTAAATTCAGGGAACTTGCTTAGGAATTTAAATTCCAAATTTTTATGTCTAATCCCCAAGAAGAAATATCCACTCACTGTGAATGATTATAGATTGATAAGTTTGTGTAATGTGTTGTATAAAATAGGTGCCAAAGTGTTGGCTAATCGACTTTGAGAAATTTTTCCAGATTTGATCTCTATTAATCAAAGCGCATTTTTGAAGGGCGTTTAATTTCTGACAATATTTTATTGGCACATGAAATAGTACAATATATTAAGAAGCACAAAAAGGGTCGAAAATCATTGTTTGGGTTGAAATTAGACATGAACAAGGCCTATGATAGGGTCAGTTGGGAGTTTTTATTAGCAATAATGAGGAAAATGCGGTTCTCCCAACACTGGCTTAGGTTGATTGAACAATATATCTCTACGGTTTCCTTTTCTATTTTGATTAATGGAAGCCGATCTGAATTTTTTCAACCATCAGCAGGTCTTAGGCAGGGTGATCCTTTGTTGCCTTATCTGTTCTTATTGGTAATGCAAGCCTTAGCTGATGGTTTTGCTCATCTTGCTAATCAAGGACTCTGTAAAGGGATAACTATTTGTAGACAAGCCCCTCAGTAAATCATCTCCTATTTGCAGATGACTGTTTCATCTTTCAAACCTTTGAGTTATCTCACATTTGGTGTTTACAATGGTTTTTGAATGCTTTTTGCTCCCAAGCAGGGCTTCGTATTAATTACCAAAAATTGGAATTTTTCCCTAGCCCAAATATGTTGGAATTTGATAAACATAGTCTCCAATCAATTTTGTGTGTTAAAGCTAGGACTCATTCTGGCATTTATTTAGAAGCGAGTTTGGGTTTTGTGGGAAGATCAAAAGGGGTTATTTTCAATTCAATTTTATAGAAAATAAAAAGTAAGTTGCAAGAGTGGAAATGTAAGATGTTAAATTTTGCAGGAAAAGAAGTTTTGGTTAGACATGTGCTGCATTCGATACTGATATACTTAATGTCGATATTCCAACTGCCAAATTCCTTTTTGGGCAAAATCTCTAAAATAATAAGAAACTTCCTTTGGTATTCCAATGGTGATAGGGGTATCTATTGAAAGAAATGAATGCATTTGTGCTTTCCAAAAGATTGGGACGGATTGGAATTTGGTGATTTAAAGTGCTTCAATTAAGCTCTATTAACCAAACAAGCATGGAGGTTGATTCATAACCCCAACAGGTTATTAACACAAGTATTAATGAGTAAGTACTGTCATAAGTACCCATTCCTAACTGTTAATCTGAGTTCTAATGTTTCCTGGAGGTGGCGTAATATTTTATGGGGTAAGGACCTACTGAAGTCGGGTCTTCATGGGGTATTGGAGATTAGATAACAAATTCAACCTTTTGAGGATCAATGGATACCTTATACACCCAATCCATTACAAGGGGGGATGTTACAAGATTTCTTCCAGGCATGCGGGTAGAACATCTTATAGATTGGGAGCAGGGCTGTTGGAGGGAGAATTTGCTAAGATTGTTCTTCCTGATGGACTGTATAAAAGCTATTCTATCGGTTCACATTCCAAATTACCCTTGTGAAGACAAACTAGTCTGGAGCCTAGTAAAAAATGGAGTTTACTCAGTAAAATCTGGTATAAACAAGCCTTGACTCGTACTTATTCTCTGTTTTACAGGACTACCTCTACACAAGGGGTATGGAAAAAGCTATGGAATATAGGCTTATCTCCAAAACGGACTGTCTTCATTTAGAAATGTCTTCATAGAATACTTCCAGTCCAATGGGAATTAAAAAAACGTGGTGTGAATGCTAACACTAGATGTGCTAGATGTAACAATGACAAGGAAACAATTGAACATGTGTTCTCTGAGTGTGAATGGGCACAAAGGGTATGGAGGGGATCTACTTTGGGTTTGAATTTTAGCATTAGAGTGCCTTTGTCTTTTTTTCAATGCTTTACAGATTGGATTGAACAAATCAAAGACATTCAAATTGTAATCCAATCGGTTGCCATTATTTGGGCCATATGGTGACAACGGAATCAAGTGGTCTTCCATCAGAATTTCCCAAATATTGAGAGTACATTAGAGGAAGCTAGGAAACTCTTTTCTATGACTTCAAGTCTTAATAAAATGGAAATGGAAAATGCTCTACTTCTGCAATTTATATAGACAATAACACATCTAACCTATGCATTGTACAGAATGTTATGGACAGTAGCAGTGCAATAGCTTTTTGGAATTTCATCATAGATGGATCATGGAAATCATCAACAGATGATGCTGGAATTGCATGGATTTGTTTGGACAACAACAAGTAGCAGATCACAAGGCAAGCTGTGGTGAAGACATCATTACAACATCCTTTACTAGCTGAAGTGCATGCATGCTTGGATGCAATCCGATGGGCTATACAACATGGTTTGAAAAACATAACTATGCACATTGACTGCCAAGTAATGGTCAAGATGCTTCAACAGTAAGGAAGCCAGGAGGATTGGCAGATTACTACTATTATTAATGATATTCTAGCTTATGCTAAGTGTTTGAACTATGTTTGTATTAGTAAGGTAGCAAGAAATGTAATTCAGCTAGCGCATAATCTGGCTAAAAATGTAACTACTAATACTTAACAGTTTGATATATAGATGTTTGTTTCGTTCTCAAAAAAAACAAAAAAAAAAATGTTGTTGTTGTCGTTATTATTATTATTATTATTCCATTGAGTCAATTTATAAAATCTCTAAACATTTGGACAAAATACCCAAATTTTCTTCAAAGTTTCAATTGGAATATTCTTTTATTTTATTTTATTTACTTAATCAAAACTTTGAAATTATCTTCGACACCTATCATATATATATATATATCTTTTAGAGTGTTATTATAAGGTCCCAGTGTCCCACATCAGGAATGGAGGGGGAGTTCTTGGACTATAAGAGTAAAAACCTGGACCCTTATATAGTATCGAGGCCTTTTCCCGAGTGGTGAAATCCCTAGCAGAACTCCCTAGTTAAGCATGCATAGGCTGAAGTAATTCTAGGATGGGTGACCCACTAGGAAGAATAAATCTGTGCGGACATGGTCCAAAACGGACAATATCGATGACATGTGAAAGGTCAGGGCGTTACAAATGGCATCAGAGCCGACTCTCCGAAGTACTGAGTGTGGGCCCCACTACAACAAAAACATACTTTAGTGGCACTACACTAGTGGCATATTTTTAGAAAATGCCACAAAAAATGATATTTAGTGGCACGTTTTTGAAAAATGCCACAAAACGACAAACATAAAAGGCTCTAGTGACATTTCAATGAACAAGTGTCACAAAACTACAACAAAAACATACTTTAGTGGCACTACACTAGTGGCATATTTTTAGAAAACGCCACAAAAATGATATTTAGTGGCACGTTTTTGAAAAATGCCACAAAACGACAAACATAAAAGGGTCTAGTGACATTTCAATGAACAAGTGTCACAACACTACAACAAAAACATATTTTAGTAACACCATACTAGTGGCATGTTCTTAAAAAATGTCACAAAAAGAATATTGGGTGGATTTTTTAGAAAAATGTCATAGAGCCACAAATATACAAGGCTCTAATGGCATTTCAATTAAAAAAAAGTGTCATTTCACTACAACAAAAATGTCACTGCAACAAATTTACACTTTAGTGACACTACACTAATAGCATGTTTTTAGAAAATGCCATAAAAATAAAAATTGGCATTAAATGTTTTAGAAAAATGCCACAGAACCACAAAACATAAAAGGCTCTAGTGGTATTTCAATAAAGAAATGTCACATCAATTTTATGGCATTTTATAAAATAATGACACAAAAAATTATGTTCGTGACATTTACCAACAGATGCCACTAAACTTTAGTTGTAATGGCATTTTTTTAAAAAATGTCAGGACATTAGGTAGGTGCAAATTACTTTTTATGGCACTTAGGTGAAAAGTGTCATAAACAAATATTTTATAGCATTTTGAGAAATGTCACTAAGCCAAAAACTTTCCAAGCTTATAATGACATTTTTGAAAAAACAAAAAATGTCAATATATTTTCTAAAATTTTAAAATGCAGTAAATGATTAAAAATAAATGAATTAAACTCAATATACACTATAGGAAAAAGCATATTCGGCAACTAAATTTCCAGACCAAAAAAATTTGGTCGCTGAAAGTATAGCTTTCAGCGACCAAAACAGCATTAGTTGCCAAAAGTAAAGCTTTTTGGCGACTAAACAATTTTAGTAGCCAAAAGTCTACAATTGGCGACTAAAACTAAGTTTGGTCGCTGATTATATGAGTTTTAGTGACTAAAAAATTTTTAGTAGCCCAAAGTAAAGCTTTTTGGCGACTAAAAAAATTTAGTAGCCAAAAGTCTACAATTGGCGACTAAAAATAAGTTTGGTCCCTGATTATATGGGTTTTACCGACTAAAAAAATTTTAGTAGCCAAAAGTAAAGCTTTTTGGTGCCAAAAAAAATTTTAGTAGCCAAAAGTCTACAATTGGCGACTAAAAAATAAGTTTAGTCGCCAAAAGTGGTCATTTTTAGTGCGGGAGAACTAAAATCCTAAGGCGGGAATAAAATTTTTTGGTGACCAAAATTTTGGTAGCTGAAAGTGCATCTTCGGCGACCAAATCCGATTTTGGTCGACAAAAGTTAAGTTTTTTAGCAACTAAAAAATAATTAGTAGCCAAAAGTATAGAATTGGCAACTAAAAAATATTTTTAGTCGCCAAAAGTGGTCTTTTTTTATTTTGGTAGTAAATAGTTTATTTTATATAAATTATGTTCAATAAAATAATTATGTTGATACATATTAATATAGATGTATGTACTATATAAATAATATATGTTGCATATATAACCATGTGGTGTTATAGAGGTGTAGTGGGAAGAGTGTGGTGTATAAGGTTTATGGTGTGGGAGGTTGGCGGTTCGAGTCTCCGTAAGAGCGGATCAAATTGTTCTACAACGAATTATCGTCACGAATGGCACTTGATAGCGTCACAAATAGTGCCTACCATGACATTAAAGTGTCACTGAAAGGTTTTAGTTTTGATGGTGTAATGACACTTATAAGTGTCACTAACTCTTTTTTTAATGGCGCTTGATAGTGCCACAAATAATATCTACCATGACATTAAAATGTCATTGAAAGTTTTTAGCCATGATGGTGCAGTGACACTTGCAAGTATCTACCGTGGCACTCGTATCTACCGTGGCACCGATAGAAGTGGCACTTGTTCAAAATGCCACAAGACCAAAAAATGTTATTAGAAGAATAGTTTTGTGGCACTTTCAAATGTCACTAAACTAAGAAAATGTTGTAGTGCCCCTGGCGTCTCTGGCTGCATATGAGCGGGTTTGCAAGCTAGCAAGTTACTGCACGGAGAAGTGCAACCCTAAGGGGGATAGATTGTAAGGTCCCGATGTCCCACATCAAGAATGGAGAGGGAGTCTTGGGCTATAAAAATAAAAGCTTGGACCCTTATATAGCATCAAGGCCTTTTCCCGGGGTGGTGAAATCCCTAGCAGAACTCCCCAATTAAGCATGCATAGACGGGAGTAGTTCTGGGATGGGTGACCCATTGAGAAGAACAAATTCATGCTGGCATGGCCCAAAGCGGACAATATCAATGATATGTGAAGGGTTAGGCATTACAGTTATTATTTATAAATTTTTTTTAAAAATTGTTAGAAAATAAAAATAAATAATTGATATACCGAGATAAAGAATTTGAGAGAGAGAGAGAGAGAGAGAGAGAGAGAGAGAACCGGGTGAAAAAGGACAATAATTAGCCCTAGGTTGTTTTCAAAAAAAAAATCAATTAAATAACCTTGCATTAATCCACCAATGTTTTACATATTTCAAACAAATAAAAAAAAAGAGTTTAAGAGAAGGAGAATTGGTTTATCACAATTTTTATGATACATCCAAATAAAGAAATAAATTTCAAAAAAAAATTGAGAAAAATTGAAGAATGGAGTTTCAGTTAAAAAGAAATTGAGAGAGAACTAGGAGAAGAAATTTTTTTTACAGCACTCAATTCGTGTTCTACATATCAATAACATAAAAATAAATTGTATAAAAAAAATACCTGATAATGCTTATTTTTATACTTTTGCTTGAAGAAAAGTCACTTCTAAAATTAATAAAATGGTTGAGTTTAAAAATAAAAACAACAATAGTTTAGTTATGAAAATTAAAGTGAGCAACTTTAAAAAGAAAAAACAACAAAATAATCAAACTTGTCAATGATTTGATGGGAAGAAAGCCTTTGAATAAAATGAGTGAAAACCTAAAAATTGAGAGATAGAAATCAGTGGCGGAGTCAGGAATTTAATATAGGGGGGCACCTATTAATTGTAATCTCAAAAATTTTTCTTTCCCAATCAATAACAATAACATAATAATAATTTTTCGAGCTAATATTAAACATTAAAAATTAATATTCATTGATCAGATTGTTTGAAAAAAATAGTTTGAATATATTGATTTTGGCTTAACAAGTCTTGACATTTACTCGAAACTTGATTACGAGCACTATTGGGACCTCCAACATGAGTCTGAATTTTTTTTTTTTTTCTTCCAATTTGAGAAACCCTCACCAACAAAAGAATCACCATCAGCTTGATCTCCAATATCGGGTTTGAAAAGATAACAACATAAACAAAATGCTGTATTTTTTGCTACGCTATACTCCAACCAATTAGGAAATTTACTAAATCAAGCCTGATTAAATCGCCGAAATTTTTATTCAAATGATTTTTGTGGAAAATAATGATCACGAGGTTGACAAGGACCTTTTTGTAGATATGCCTTACAAATTTGGTCTCGATTATTAGTATTATAGTCCATAATCCGAGGCCGTAATCCTGGATCTGTAGGAAGGTCTACTAAGTTGATTTCTATGCGACTTTATTTTGCGGAAGAATAATTATAATCTTCTTCTTGATGAAGAGATGATTCCAACTTTGATTTTCTTTTAAAATATTTCTCCATGACTGTTTTAAAAAATAAAAATAAAAATTCATGATCAAAATCAAAAATCCCCACAAATCAAAATCTCCAATTTTAATACAAATCAAAAAATTTAAATTTAGCACAAATCACAACAAATAAAATTTCTAATATACCAATATTATAACAAATGAAAATCCCTAATTAAAATAACAAATACTAGAAATTAATATTTTTAATTGTAGCACAAATCAAATCCCTGATTTTAGCACAAACAACAACAAACCAAAATCCCTACTTTTAATATAAATCACTACCAATTAAGATTCATAATTTTAACATATCAAAATCTCTTATTTTAACATAAATAATAACAAATCAAAATTTTTTACAAATCAAAATTTTTTACAAATCAAAACTTAACAAATAACTATAAATTGATACCCATAATTTTTATTTAAAAATAAAAAATCATAAATAAAGTAATCTGGTAAATCGCGAGTTGATGGAGAAAGAAAAAAAAAAAAAAAAAACTCTTTTTCCATGAATAAAAAAAAATTAATTGGATTGAAGGTGTGTTTGGAAATTGGGTGGCGTGTGTCAGTAGGTGCCAAAGTGGGTGCCAAAAGTGGGCTATTGTATGTATATAAAGCCCTGCATGTAAAAAAATAAATAAATAAATAAAATAAAAAAAATAAAATTATTAAAAGTCAGGGGGGCACGTGACCCCCCTAGCCCCCATATCCTTCTGCCCCTGACAGAAATGATAGAGATTTCCTTTTTCTTAACCCTCACAACTTCCATAGACACATGTCAATGAGTGATAGGAGAAAAAAAAAAAAACAAAAAGTAAAAATTGACCAATCCCAATATATTGAGAATAGTGGAGATCAAGAAAAAATGAGGTCCCAACCTTTTTCCATTAAGAGGGGAGGTGTAGGTGTAGGAAATAAGTACTTTAACAAACAAACAAAAAAAAAAAACAAAAAAATAATAATTGGGCAGTTAAATGAGGGAGGTGTAGGTGTGGAACAGTAAGATGAAAGTAAAGCTAGAAATTGAAAGATAACGTGTAGGTGTAGGGGAGATTTTTTTTTTTTTTTAAATGTAATTGGGCAGTTTAGTGAGGGAACTGCAGAATGCGTAGATCTAGGATTTTATTTATTTATTTTCTTTATTATCTAATTTACATGTGGCAAAAGTTTGAGAAGATTAAGGTCAAGTTTGAGAAGATAAGAAAAAGTTAAAAAATTATTTAAAAAGTTAAAAAGTTAACACTATTCATCAAAAATTAACAATTACGGCGGCACAACTCTCAATTCTAATTTTTCCCTACAAATCAATTTTTACAATTTTTTAATACACATTTTTTCATAAAAAGTCAAAAAGTTAATCCAAACGTCCATATTTTTTTCTCAATTTTTTAGTCCAAAAAGACAAAAAGTGCACTTATTTAAGACACCCTAAACAATCCCTAAAATTGGGCCTCACTAGTATAGATATAGACTAGCATATGCCCGTGCCTGAAGGCACGGTGTAAATAATATTAAGATTATAATATAATTGTGATCACAACACTATTTAAATTTAAAATTAAAATGTAATTATAAAAATATATTTAATAGAGAAATACAGTCTCAAAACTAAGTCACTCTCTCACTTTGTTTTTCTATTTCTCTCTTTAAATTGAAAAACACCCAACACCAATGAGAGGATGTTAAAACACTGTACAGAGAGAGCGAGGGAGAGAGAGCCGATGTCAAAATACCCACCCAAACCATTAAGATCTCAGTGTATAAGCTAAAGAGAAATACAGTTTCAAAACTAACTCACTCTCTCACTCTGTTTTTCTATCTCTCTTCAAATTGAAGAACACTCAAGACCAATGAGAGGATGTCAAAACACTGTATAGAGAGAGTAAGGGAGAGAGTGCCGATGTCAAAACACCCAAACCATTAACATCTGTGTATAAGCTAAAGAGAAATAGTAAACCAAAGGGAATGATGTTTTCGAAAATGGTAATAGTGGTTTTTTGCAACAGTGATATAAAAACTGATCATAGGACTAAAGATATCCAATTAATTTTTTATTTTTATTTTTATAGATAATCTACTGAACGGACCTTACAATATGAACGTTTCGAATAATTAAAAGTTGCTCCTCATAACTTGAGTTTTACAACAAAAAAAAAATTAATAAAATTGATATCTGTAAATTCATGTTTTCAAGATCTTTCAAATAAGACTAATATTGAATATATATATATATATATTTTTTTGGCAAAAGTAAACACTCAAAATCGCCTTCCGCAGTTTCATATGCATAGATATAAAAACAAAACAAAACTTGTCCAAAATAGATTACCAAGTGTAAAATTATTAACTTCAAAAAATTTGGACAGATAGGTAAAAATATTGACATACATATGTTAAAATAATTTGGACACAAAAGTTAACAATATGGGGACAAACAATCTATATTTATTTATTCTTGTTATTCTGTTTTAGACAATTTTTTTTATTCCAATTATTTATTTATTTATTTATTTTGTTGTGAGATCTATCCATTCAAAATTACCGCAAGTGGTTTCGAGTGTTTACTTTCTCAAAAAAAATATAAAATGTTGTTTTGTTATTTTAATTAATCGAAAAATCAATCTATTGTTTATTTATTTTTAAATTTCATATTCAATATTGATCTTATTATTTGAAAGATATCAGAAAGACAAATCTACCTATATTAATTTTGTTAAAAATAGATTTGTAGAACTTAAGTTATGCATTTTTAAATTTTTTTAGGTCAAAATAGAGGGTAAAAATGTTAAAAATTATCCCTAGCATCACATGTTTTTCCGTACCAACTCAGAAGTGTTATGAGTCTTTATAAACAACAAAGACCAAAGCTTGGATCTAATACTTAATGCACCCCTCAACTTGGATTTACTGACAATTTTTCTATTTAAATGTTGTCACTAATAAATTTTTATTTATTGACAGATTACAAAAATATGTTTTATAAAGATGCTTTGAGATATATAAAATTATCAATAATTAGCAATTTTTATCTCTTTAATCATACTGGATAATAAGTTGTTGCCTCCTTTGGTTTCTACTAAAAGGTCAAATATTTTTCTATATATCAACAGGAATTTTATAAAAGGGCATTGAGGGAAAAAATTCACTCTAGTGGAGACTGAAAATCTTCTAAGCAAATCAGAAAGAAAATTAAAATAATGAAATCATTAAAGAGAAAGTGTGTGGAACCTGCAAAAGCCTAGTAAGTTTACTATCTCGATATGGAACATGGACACCTTCCTTCCGCTTCTTTTCATCACCAAGTGCACTGATAACATTACCGAGCGCTAGAAGGCCCTTGTTGATGTGAACTCCTGTTCAAAGCAATAGCATATTACATAACTCTTTTATGACCAAAAGTGCCTTTAAATGCAAAAACTAGCAAACAAATTCCTCACCTTCTTTAAAACGCAGACCATCAGAACCAATTCTTTTGGCTCGCTCAGATCCTGCAAGATCCACTAAATGCAATTTGGAACATAGATATTCTTCACTCATACTGTCGTTAAGATTGCTATCACCAGGAAAAGCTGGATTGAACTTCCGCATTTGCTCTAATGTGATGGTAAAGATGGCATGTGAATGACTGCATAAACAAACAAACATATTATAAGATAAAAAATAACAAACAGATTATGAGCATCAACCAACACCTAAAACATTCAAAAATAGATTATAAGAAGAAGCCATTAAAATGATGAAAATAAAAAATAAAGATAGATAGATCGTTTGTGAGATTAATTGGAAGCAAGAACAGAGTGATAGCAAGAATTTATTAGTTTGTAAATGAAAGAGAGATAATCAGAAAATACCGACAGAGGGAAAATCTGAAAAGAAATCGTTCTGTTTTCTAGAAACAATTTATAGAACACAATCAGAATAATAAATCTGCGTCAAACACAACCAGAATAATAAATATGCATCAAACATCATCCAATTCTAGTAAAAAAGATGCCTGGTGGAAATGTTAAAAGAGATTCCTGATGGAATGTTACTTTAGAGAATGTGTAAAAAGATTTGCAGCATTATCACATGATACCAAAAAAAAAAAAAAACAAACATGCATCTCTAACAAGACTTCATTGTTCCTTTCCATTATTAACATACATACCTCAGAATTAACAAAATAACTTCAGGCAACTTTATTACTTTCATCAACCAATTAGGTTTCCACGACACCATTTATCTCATCCAGACGTTAGAATGAACAATGAAGGACATAAAGTACCAATATGTATATTAACAGAAGAAAAGTACCATCAGCAAGTTTTAGCATCAATGCATCATATTAAAAAAAAATTAAAAATATATATAACGTGAACAGTGTAAAAGAAAAAAAGTAAACATCAATGCCCAAAAAACATATCCCAAATGAATACACAAGTAAACAATCAAGAATGAAGAACAAAATGGCAAAACCCCATAGTATCAGATCAGCGGAGAGATGAAACTGACAGATTCGAATGATTTTCAATGAACTTGTAGTTGACGGTGGTCGATTACCTAGAATACTCACAGGCCAAGACCACCGTCAGTCTAAGTCGAAGAGTGGACGTTTGGGCGGGATAGTTGAATAGTGGACGTTTTGGGGAAAATGGTAATAATTGAAGAGTGCCCATTGCTCCCAACTACCCATATGGACTACAGGGAAAGAATGCCAATTGCAAGGATAGGAGGTCCTATAAGGCAAAGTGACTAACCATTAGACGCAACGAACATAAAGAGACTTACATTCTCATGAGTGATGATGCCCATAAAACAATTTCTCGAAAACTTATCCTCCCAATCCACACAAAAAATATATTGTTTAATTGTTTAAAATATATAAAAAGTGAGCAAAATGTAGGATACCAAGGTTTGTGTTCTATGGCCCTAAATTAGTAACACAGAGGCTGTCAATGCCAGCTGATCAAAGCTGTGCATATGCTGGAATTCCTACAATTAGCAGAAACCCAAAAATTTCATCGTCAAAAAATATTTATCATTTAGAACACAAACCAATGTATCGTAAAATTATCATATGAAACTTATTATTACGATTACTATGAATGACATTGCACAGTGATCAGTTTGTCTGATGGAATTCAATTCCCATAAGTTAAACAATTTTCTACTTTAGTTATGACCTTATTTTAGTTATAACTCATGAGATCTTTAGGTATGCTTGATGTGTTATTTGGTTATGACTTTTTTTATTTTTATTTTTTATTTTATTTAAGTTATGACTCAAAAAATATGAAATTATGCCAATTTTTTCTTTAATTATAAGGTGCAAATGGTCCACACTTTTTGAAGGGCATGCACCATTGTCACGCCCCAAACCCGCCCCTAAAAATTTGGGCATGACCCATTCGAAAACAGACATTAATCCTGTTATACGTATCATACGGGGCCTGAACGGAAGCATTCCATAGTAAAAAAATACATAGAATAACATCCATTGAGCTATTCCTAACATGTCAGGATCTCAGCATCACACTAAGTAAATATTATACAGATGGTTTATATACATATGCCTCGACTCAACCCCATAAATAGGCGTATAACAAAAATATTAATGAAGAAAGAATTATGTACAATCAACCATAAATAGACGTCCAAAGCGTAAATCAACACTCAACAAAACTTTACATAATGCACGGCTTCAGGTGGTGCCTGGACGCATCAAAGTTGACAAGAGAAACACAAGCCTTAAAGGTTAGGACTGAACTCTCAGTTGGTTACCTACAAGAATAGACAGACAAAATACAGAATGAGCGAACTCAGTGAATAACAGTACATAAATAGTGTAATATTTAACCTGAATAATCAAACATATACATTCCGTAATTATTTCCAAAAGCCATGGGTTCAACTTTCATAACAGAATGGCTTTAAGCCCAGTATATACAGAACTGCCATAAGCCTACAGATGCAGAACGACCATGGGTCCAGAAATAACAGAACTAACAGATATAACAAAAATAACAGAACGCATAAGCGTGGGGTAACAGAACGCAAGAGCGTAGGGTAACAGAACGCATAAGCGTGGTAATAGAACGCATAAAGCGTGGTAACAAGACGCATAAGCATGGTAACAACACGCATAAAGCGTGGTAACAGGACGCATAAGCGTGGTAACAGAACACATAAAGCGTGGTAATAGGACGCATAAAGCGTGGTAACAGAGATAACAGATGTATGGACTCAAGAGGTGGCTCGTACGGATTCTAGAAGTGGCTCCCACCAAGGTGTAGCACTTAGTTCCGTACAGCACTTTGTTCCATACCAAAAAACATCAGAACAGATTAATACAGATAAGCACATTCTTCCCATTAATCACATAAATAAACATAGATACATAGGCTTAACAGAACGTTGCCGATAACAGAATGGTAACATTAATTATCAATAGCAACCAAAACATATGGTACAATGATGTGCTTAGATTTCCTCATGGTTCTTTGTACATAGACCTACTTGTTTGTAATTAACAGAACCTTAATATTACCAATAATCCGAAGACAAATCAGAACAATTCATAACCAACTTCACAGTGTTAATAGTTGTATGCAATTCTTATACCGAAGTATAGGTAATTCTTAGGATGGTACATTGACAATAATCATTAGCCATAACCCAAAATACATAGTAGGTTCAGAATCATACCGGTGTGTGATCACTCTTTTAATGTTCACATCAATTCTCAATCAACGCACATGTTAACATATTAGCTCACGGAGGATAGAATGTCAATAACAATAATGATTAACGGTAAATAACATATGTTTGAGGTACTATTACTCACAGTGTTTAGATGCTTGGTCCGCCCCTGTAGCTAGCCCTACACAATTCACATAATTCAAATATAATCCATCATAGTACAACATCATTTAGTTCAACATTACTCAACACAACTCAACATAATCCGACATAATCATCACCATCCAACATAATCTACACTATTTAACGTTATTCAACTCAATGCCACCGAATATAATTCAACATATTTCAAATTAAGTTGCTAAGGCTCATTTCAACATTCCATAGCCAAGTTTACATCATCCACATCATCAACAAATCTTTCCCCCAATTTCCTTTCTCAATAACATATGATTTCCAATGCTCATAACAAAGCTCATTCGCAAATTTTAACATAATTTTCAAACATTTCCAAATTTAAATTAAACTTGAACACATACAATTCAATACCTCAATTTTATTATTCTACTTCCAATTTGGGCCAAATCTTTGGTTATCATCCTTAATTAACCTAGGGTTTCAAGAAAAATATTGAAATGTCAAGAAAATTCAAACTTATTAACCCATCATTTTCTATTCCAATTTTCCCATTGATTATACACCTAGGATTCATAATCTATCATTTTAACCCATCAATTATATCACCAACATGATAAACCCGAAACCCCCAAATCTCAAGTTGGACATAGTATGCTCAAATTATAGATTATGTTTTTATATACACAAAATACCAGAAATCCATCCATGAATGCAAATATTGAAAGGGAATAAGGACCCCTACCTCAAGAATCAAACAAAGGAGCAAGGATTGAGAAGAATCCTCCAAAATCTCGAAATTCCAATCGGTAGAACATAATAATCTTCATGCTTCTTCACTTTTTGATGGATGATCTTGATCAAAACTAAGAGAAATTGAAGGTTTTGGAGATTAAGAACCTAGGGTTTTCGGACCTAGGGGAGGGGGATGAAGAGGGGAAAAGGAAAATGTGAGAAATGATCCAAAAAATCTCGTTTTAAGCTGCTGTCCCGTAATTCCCACTCGAGCGGAGGAATTCCCGCTCGAGCGTACCTGTTTTCAGCACAGATTTTGAAACTTTGAACAGGTATAACTCTTCCATCCGGACTCCGTTTTAGGTCGTTCTTGTGTCCAAATTGAAACCCCGGAAATAAGCTTTCCAATGGTTCTAACCACACATCCAAATTCAAAGTGTGGAAAAAGAAAAGGGCAAAAGAGTGGCGGCTGATCGTAGATGACTCATTCAAATTAAAGCTTTTGGTTCCATCCTACTTTACCTTCATTGTACCACCTCAACCCATACTCCAAAATAACATAAGAAGGTTCTAAGTACACTAATAAAATGTCAAGGACAATCTTACTTTCCACGCTCGAGCGTCACCTCACCCGCTCGAGCGCTCACAGACCAAAAAATCAGTCCACTCGAGCGTCAACTTCTCCGCTCGAGCGGAGATTCACAACTTGCAGAATCTCAGGCCGTCTGCGAAATTGCTGGGAACCCCAAAAATCCGCTCGAGCGTTAACTCTTCCGCTCGAGCGGAGGGAAAAGTTCTGGGTCGTCACAACCATAGTCTTTCCCGAGTTATTCTTGACCACCAAAGATTGAACAATACCAAAATTTTAAGCCTTTTGCCCTGCTTTCAAGACCATGCCGAATAGGCTAGCCTTTTGTGGGCTTTAATCAAGTCTCAAACTACATAAATCACCCCTTTAATGGAAAACAAAAAAATAGATAACAGATTCTTTAAAACTCAATTTTCCTAAAACAGCTTCTAGAACAAAGTCAAAGAAATTTTCAGTCCTGTTTTTTTGTAAACTGTTTTGTGATCTAGAAAAAAAAAGAATGCTATGCATTTGCGAAAACTGGTTCTTGAAAGAAAAAGAAACCCAAAAAAGAAAGAAGGGGGGAAAAAAAAAAATCAATCCTTGAAATACAATCTTAGACAAATTTTTTGAATTCAAAATTTTGAATTCCAAAGGAAACAAAAACAATTAAAGAAAAAAAAAATCAATTTTTTTATGGATTTCATCTACGGTAATCCAGAAAAATGAAAAGAGAGCCTAAAATAATGCAAGAGGCAATGCGTTTCGTGCAAATTCTTGGAAATTCAGGGCAACAGAGAATTCGTAACTCCGAACAATCAATCATAACATCTAAATTCTTTCTCAAATCAAGAAATTTAAACACCAACTTGCATACCCAGAATCTTAATTATATGTAAAGGTGTAGAATTGCATACCCAGAATCATCAGGAACAATTCTCGAAATCTTAACATTCTTTCGAGAACCCTTGTAAAGCTCCTCCAAACTACACACCAACTTGTTTTCCACAGGAGCCACTTTCCGAATCGTCTGATTTCCATTCGAATTCTTCGACCCATTTTCCCCAAAACGTCCACTCTTCCCTCCACAATTAGCTCCACCAAAAAACTCTGCAAAAACAAAATAATTGGTAACCTAATTATAAAATTAAAATCAACCACCGTCCACTCTTCAACTATGCTAATAAGTCAAAATCAAATACTGTGTAAAAAATTCTAAATCACGGGCCAAGACCACCGTCCACTCGCATTTTGGGCTATTTAATTACAAAATCAAAATCAATAAATCATCCGAATTTCTGATTTCAAAATCAAAATAACAATTAAAACAACAATCAATCTTACAATCAAATAGCCCAAAATGCGAGTTCGAGGACTGGAGAGGCAGACACAGACAGAGAGAGAAGGGGGAGGCAAAAATCTTACCTTGCGAGACTGGATAGCAGAGTCGAGTTCGAGAGGCAGAAGACTGGAGAGCAGCGGAAGAAGGAAGGTAGGAAAGAAGAAGAGCAAACAGGGAGAGAGAGATAAATAGGGAATGGGGCGGAGAGTGGGTGAGAACAGAGAGGGAGAGAGATGAAGAGGAAATGGAGAGGAGACGTGGGTAGGTAGAAGGCTGAGGGAGAGAAATGTTTGGGTGGGAACTATATAGATCTGAGCCATTGATATATAGCAGGATTGATATTGACCATTGGATCAAAATGTATCTCACACACATTTTATACATTTTCAAAAAGCCTTCTGCCTTATTATATAGATGTATAGTTTAACAAAAATAAACACCAATAAAGATAATTTTAAATTTTTTAAAGTTATTTTTGCCCTAAAAAAAGAGAACTATGTGAAATAATAAGTTTTTATTTTTTTATCAAACTAATTTGTAAACAAATAAAATTAAATAGATTAAACAAAAAAAACTCAATCAAATTTATTTGTATCTTGAACATTGCCCAATTCCTCTCTACTTAAAAAAATAATAATAAATAAATAAATTAGCCTCCATGTCTGGACCCACTGAGGTGTAATGACGAAGTCAGAAATTTAGGAGTGATTCGGCGAATCAAGATCCCTTTCTTACCTTTTTTTTCTTACATTTCTTACTTGTAGGGCTGTTGGCCTCACTTTTAGGCCCAATTTTAATAATTTAAACCGTTTATATTTTAAGATTTGTTCAGTATATCATACCTGTAAAAAATCAAGTTGATCGGATATCAAAAAACTTGTGTTCGGAAAACTGTTTATTAAATTCTTTAAAAAAATAGTTTTTAGTTCGAGTTTTCCAAACACATACTTTCTGATATCCGATCAACTTGATTTTTTACAAATATGATATACTGAACAAATCTTAAAATATGAACGGTTCGGATTATCAAAATTGGGCCTAAAAGTGGGCCCAATGGCCCTGCAAGTAGGAAATGTAAGGAGAAAATGCAAGAAGGGGATCCTGATTCGTGGTTTGGCATCTCCTAAATAATTCATCTTTTCATCTTTTTTTTATCGCATCACCTCCCTACTTTTCTGCACATCTTTTCGTAAAAAGATAAAAAGTACACTTATTTAGATCATCACAAACCCCTTGATATAAAAGGGGCATGTATTAATTATAATCTTAAAATTTTTCTTTCTCAATCAATAATTATAACATAATAATAATTTTTCGAGTTAATATTAAACACAAAAAATTAATATTAGCACAAATTAATATTTTTAATTTTAGCACAAATCAAATCCCTAATTTTAACACAAACAACAACAAATCAAAATCCCTAAATATAAATCATCACCAATCAAGATTCATAATTTTAGCATATCAAAATCTCTTATTTTAACATAAATAATAACAAACAACTTTTTTTTACAAATCAAAACTTAACAAATAATTATAAATTAATACTCATAATTTTTATTTAAAATTAAAAAATAATAAATAAAGTTACCTATAAACAATGAAAAGAAGACACTACAGTTGCAGTATAGTTCTAAATCTGTGTTATGTGATCCCAATCTAGTGAATCACAAGTTGGTAAATTACAAAATAACAAAAGAAAATACGAAAATACTTAATAAATAATGTGAATAAATAAAAAAATAAAAAATTTCATATATTTTTAAAATTTTAGAGATCTTGCTGACCGTACAGCCTTGCCCAATAATTTTATTTTATTTTTAAATTTATCCTCGTCCAGCAAGTTAAGAATTAAAAAAAAAACAACAATGATTCATCCCACTAAAAACACCATCACTAATAGCACTAATGCATTAAAAAAGTAAAAAAAAATAAAAAAAAATACAACTCTAAGACCAAAACATCACATCATTACTGGTAGGACCCACTACCACCTAATTAGTGAGAGCACTAATTAATGCTCCCACTCATTTTCCAAAAAAAAAACAGATGGTCAAGACTCTGGAAATTGGGGGAGGGGAGGGGACTATATCAATGCGTCAATGTTTGTGTGTGACAGTGTTTAACTAGGAGTCTATGACTTAAAAAAAGAATCTAGAAAGTCAAGATGTGTGAATGTTTGACTTAAAAAAATTTTGAAATGTGTGAACGTTTGACTTAAAACAAAAATTTCAAATATCAGAGGGGGAGGGCAGGTGACCAACCGGTCTTCAATAATGATTTAGACCACTAAAAAATATATCATTAATAGTACTAATATATTAAAAATGATAAAAAAAATAATAAAAAAATAAAAATAAGGAATAGAAAGTGGACGGGATCCACTACCACATCATTAATACTCCTTTTAGTGATTCCCTTTTAATATTTCCAAGCATTTTTCAACCGGTCCCTTAGTGCCGTGGATAACGAGGCAGAAACCCAAGTTGTAGAAAAACATGGAAGGGTAACAAGCTTGCTCGTGATGTCATGGTGATGTTGATGTGATGATTTTTTAAAGGGTTATATATATTAAAAATTCCCATAAAATTGAGGTATCTTTCATTAATTTTTTTTAACCATTGGAAAATTGGTTATTGTTGAACGAAGATACAAATAATTTTAATATGTGATTCATGAAATGTAATTATAAATCAATACAAATTTTTTTTTTATCACATCAATACAAATTTATAATTATCTAATTAACTATTGATTTCTCTATCTATTTGATATATATATTTTAATTATACTTAAATCATGTTACAAGCCCTAAATAAGGATAAACAACTTACCCAGTTTGTATTTAAAAAAAAAAAAAAAACTTCATGAGAATAATTAACTATAATACATATTTCAACTCATCCCCTCTTACTTTGTCCTGGACTCATCTTTTTTATTTAACTAACAAAATTGAAAAATGCGGTTTGGTTTTAAAAAAATTTCAATTCCTATTGAACCGAATAGCTTATGCTTTCGTTTGACAACTTGAGTTGGGTTGGGTTGGGTTGGATTTGAGACTATTTTAGTCATAAAAAAATAAAATAGACTTTTTAACATAATAAGACAAAATATCGCATCCAACCTATAATTATTATATTATTTCTCTTACAAAAAGTCAAAAAAGTCAAAAAACCTATCCCAAGCGAGACTTTTTAATTCCAGACTAAAATAGTCAAAAAATCAAAAAGTCAATCTACTTCCCAAACGAACTCTATGTCCCTAATAATGGTTGGTAAAGTATTCAATAATTTGTTGTAGGTATGTAGTAGGATTTTTTTCCCCCTAAAAGCCCCGTTTGGGGACTTACTTTTTTAGTCAATTAGCCAAAAAGTTACTAAATTAGCCAAAAAGCCAACAACTCATACCAAAAAGTCAAAGATTCTCTTTTCTCTCTACTTTTTGCACATCTTTTCGTAATTAGCCAAAAAGTCATCCCAAACATACAAGTTTCTTTTACCTATCTTTTTAGCCAAATAGTCAAAAAGTTACTAAATTAGTCTGTTCTCAAACAAGGCCTAAATCCATTATGTCAGTTTATAAAATTTTAAATGTTATTATTATTATTATTATTTTTTATAATTCGATAGTAGTCAATTTATAAAATGTCTGAACTTTTGGATAAAGTTCCACATGCAGCTAAATTTTCTAAAAACACAAAATAAAAAGATTTAATTTTTTAAAAAGTGAATTTAGAAAACTCAAACTAAAACTTTTTAAAATATTTCTTGTGACAAAATATTTCATTAATTTTTTTATTGGTTTCATTTATTTAAAGAAAAACCTTTGATCAAAATATTACTGATTTTCTTATTGGTTATTAAAAAATATTATGCTTACAGCCCCTCTCTGAGTATTTGTTCAAAATCAAATAATGTTAGAAAAATTTAAATTTTTAATACATATTTATATATATATATATATATAAATTATATCAAAAATGTAAAATATGTATATAAATATATAAAAGTGCTTAAGAATATGTAAAATGTGTATTAAAATTTTAATTTTTGAACATTATTTAATTTTTAACAATTCATAGCCTAGTTTTTTTACAACACAACCAATAATAAAATCAATAATAATTTGGTTAAAGTTTTTTGGGGCAATTATTTAAAATAAAATAAATAAATAAAAACTAGGGTTTGACCCTTATAAAAAAATAAAACTTTAGATTTTAATTTTGTCAATTTAACTCCTAATTTTTTGATTTGTTTTCAGTCTAAACTATTTATCCATTTATATTAAGTGAAACCAACAAAAAAAATAATATTTTAGTCATTAAATTCAATAAAAGATGATATTTTAAACATTTTATGTATACCTACATTAAGTTTAATGGCTAAAATACACTTTTTATGTTGGTTTTATTTAATAAAAATAGACAAATAATTTAGATTAAAAAATAAAAAAATAAGGGTTTAAAATAAAAAAAATTTAAAACCAAAAGATTTATTTTATTACCATGGTCAAACTCTCAATTTTATTTTATTTTTTTGGTGATTTGTCCAAGTTTTTTTTTTTAAATTGCAGCCAAACTTTGTCCTAAGAAATACTTTCAAAAAACCACTACCATTTTATACACGCACACAAATATAAAATAAAATAAAATAAACAAACAAACAAAAAACTCAAAACAACACTAACTATGCTCAACAATTGTTGCTGTGCATGTGCATCCCATTTTCCTCCGTTTTTTTTAATATTGGTGTCCAGATTCTCTCTAGCCTCCTCTCCAGCTCTCCTTTCCGGTTAATGGACAGGATTTGACCACGTTACCTATACCAAAACCTACAACTTAGACCATCTCCAATTCTGAACCAAATCTGACATCAAATTTAAAATTTGGTGAAAAAAGCACTTTTTCATGTTCCAACGGTTTCACCAAATTGATATCAAATCGAGATTTCACCAAACGTTTTACCAAAATGAGAACAGGCTCCGCATTTCATCAAAACACTGTGCATGACCGTTGGGGGAGACCAACCGGTCAACCAGCCGAATGACCGGCCGGTTGACCAACCGCTCGACCACCAAAAGGTTCAAACAGTTCAAAAAAAAAGGTCAAACAGTTGAAAAAAAAAAAAAAAAATTTGCCTTATCGGTCGACCACTAAAAGGTTCAAAAAGTTCAAAAAAAAAATCAAAAAAAAAAATTTGACTTAACCGGTCAACCAACCGGTTATCCCGGCACAGATTTGATGAAAATTTGATGAAAATCAACCGTTGGAGCACTCGATATCAGATTGAAGAAAAAGTTATTTTTTTTCTCATATTTGATGAAAACTTTGGTTCAGAATTGGAGATACTCCTAGATCAGCTAAAAAAAAAAAACAACAATGATACATCCCACTAATTTGGGAGCACTAATGGACCACTAATGAGGTGGAAATTCAAAAAAAAAAAAGGAAAAAAAAAAATCTTAAGGCCAAAACATCACATCAATCAGTGGGACCCACTCTCTAAAGCTCTTTTAGTGTTTCCAATTTAGAACTCCCAAACATTTTTCAAAAAAAAATGAGTTAAATTTCATTCAACCCACATCTGACACTCTGTCTCACATCAAGTCCACCACTCACGCACACACACTCAACACCCCCCCCCCGGCCTCTCTCTCTCTCTCTCTCTCTTCTAATAAAAAATTTAAAAAAACTATTTTAATCTTTTTAATTTTATTTTCATAATCTATATATAATTTTTCATATAAAAAATTTAATTTTATAAAATTAATATCAATAAAAATATACCTTTAAAATGAGACTAATATTAAATATATTTAATAAAAAATTAAAATAAATAAAAAGTAATTACTATGTTTAGTTATGTTTTGAAATTATTATTTTTTAAATATAAAAATTAATTTGATGAAATAAACACACAAAAATCATATATTTTTTAAATTTTCAAAAACAATCTTCATTTAAAAAAATCATATAAAAAAAAAAAAAAAAACATGTTGTATTTGCACCTATACACAGGTTAGATTTGTGTGTGTGTATGTGTTTTTTTTTTAAATGCAAAGATTGGATTTGTGTGTTTTTTATTTCCTTTAAAAAAATTATTTTCATATGATTTTTTTTAGAATGAAGATTATTTTTGAGAATTTCAAAAAATATGATTTTTGTGTGTTTATTTCATCAAATTAATTTTTATATTTAAAAAATAATAATTTCAAAACATAACTAAACATAGTAATTACTTTTTATTTATTTTAATTTTTTATTAAATATATTTAATATTAGTCTCATTTTAAAGGTATGTTTTTAATGATATTAATTTTATAAAATTAAGGTTGCGTTTGGTAGAGTTTTGTAAATATGATTTGAGAGTATGAGTTATATTTTGAGTTTGTGAGTTGTGGAATTATGATTTGAGTGTAGAAAATTTGTTTGGTTATGGTTTTTGAATTGAGTGTGGAATTGAGTTTTGAAAGTTTGATTTGACATGTGAAGTAAAAAAATTTATTTGGTTACAAGTTTTGAAAGAGTTTTCAAAACTTAATTCAAATTGTTATAACTCATAAAAAAACACACTACTTTCATATTATTGAAAATTTTGATCAACACTCATAACCAAACTCTTTTTAAAATTTAATTAAAAAAATTTATTATTAACAGAAAATAATATTAATCAATTTTTTAATTGAAAATATTATAAAGGAAATAATTTTTTTTCCAAAATAAATATTCAAAAAATTTAAATCATAAATATTTAAATAATTTAAATAATCTAAAAAATTTAATAAGTAAAAAATTAAAATAAATATTCAAAAAATTTAAATAGTAAAAATTTTAATAATTTAAATATTCAAAAATTTTAAATAATTTAAAATGTTAATATTTTAAATTTAAAAACAACTCTACATTCAAATAGTAACCAAACACATAAAACAAAACTCAATTAAGAAATTATTTTTAAAGCTCATAACCAAACACATAACTTGAAACTCCATACTACTTTCACAACTTTATACTCAAATCGTAACCAAATAACTAACAAAAAATTAAAATATTTTTATAAAATAGAGTTTGAATTTATTTTTTATAAAATATTTTAAAATTTTAAAAATTAAAATCGTAATATTTTGAAATTAAAATATTTAAAAATATTCGAAAAAATAAAAAATTTAAAAAATCGTAACATATTTAAATATTAAAATATTTAAAATCTTGACAAAATTAAAATATTTTTAAAATATTTAAATAGTTAAAATAATTAAAAAAATTAAAATATTGATTTGAATTGAATTTTGAATTATATATTTGGTTATGAATTTTGAAAAGTAATGATTATGTTTTGAATTGAGTTTTGAAAAATTAGTGTAGAACTATAATTGGAAAGCTCAAAACAAACAACACATTCAAATCAATAGATGGAACTATAATTTAAAATTCATTTCAAACGGAACTTAAATTTTTATATTAAAAATTATACATATTATGAAAATAAAATTAAAAAAATTAAAATGATTTTTTAATTTTTTAATTAAAAGAGAGAGAGTGTGTGTGAATGGTGACTTGACGTGACAGAGAGTGTCAGAGTGGTGTTGAATGAAATTCAAACTTTCCCGTAGGTTTTGTTATGGATGATGTAGCCGAATTTGTCCCTCGACCCGAGAGACACCTGGAGAGAAGGACTGGTGCAGAACTGGATTAAGTTGACAACATTTTTGGTCTGGCAACGGACTCTCCTAGCCTTTGATGTTGACAAGGTGTGGCGGAGAAAGGGGGTGTTTGTTTGGATTTTTTTTTAGTTAACTTATGGTTTTTAATTTTTGAAAAGTTATTTTGGACTATTTGGTTAAGCCTCCGTTTGGGAAGTGGGTTAGTTTTTTGGCTTTTTGGCTTTTTTGGCTATTTTAGCCTGGGCTTAAAAGTTTGGTTTGGGAAGGGCTTTTTGGCTTTTTGGCTTTTTTGACTTTTTTTGTGAGAGAGGAGTGTAATGATTATGGGTTGGATGTGATGTTTTGTTTTTTGTGGCTAAAAAAGCCTATTTTGTCTTTTGTGGCTAAAATAGCCAAAAAGCTTGGCTTTTTGGCTTCCCAAACGGAGGCTTATTTATTTTAAACAGTTTCTGATTTTAACAATTTATTTTAAGTCAAAAAAGTTGATTTTAAGAAGTTGTTCACCCCTAACTTCTGATTATCAGTTTCTGTTATAATATGTTAATTTACGTTTACACTCTTAGATTTTTTTATTTTTTATTTTTTAAAAAATAAAAAATGATTCAAATGGACTATAGAATATTATTATTATTTTTTATGAGAAATGTAGACAAGTAGTGAATAATAAAAAATAAGAGTTAATTGAAAAAGTTATTTCACAGCTTATTTAACAAACACTATTCAGCAAATCTATAATCTAACAGTTACACTAAACAGATTAACAGTTTCTGATTAAAGTCATAATCTATAATCTATTAAGTTATAATCTATAATCTATTTTAACAACTACACCAAATAGGGCCAAAAAGTCCTATCTAGCACCTCCATCGTCATTTCTTGAAATTTTCGTTATGTACCATTTATATAATTTTATAAAAAAAAAATTACTCTACAATAATTTTTCTATAATAATTTCTTATTCAACCACATTTCCCAAATAAATACTCTATAGTAATTTCTTTTTTTCTCCACTAACTTACTTTTATCATTTTTAAATTTTTTTTTTTTTTTTGCTTTCTTTCTCTATTTCTATAATATTTTTCTCTTTTAAAAAAAGGATAAAAGTGTTTGATTCAATTATAGCAACGAAATAGACTATCTTTTGTTTCTCTTTGACGGTAAGTAATTTAGGATTCGTTTGGAAAGTGAGTTGATTTTTTAAATTTTTTGGCTATTTTAATCTGAGGCTAAAAAGTCTCGTTTGGGAAGGACTTTTAACTTTTTTAACTTTTTTGTGAGAGAAATAATGGGTATGTTTGGTTTGAGTTTGGGAAATGAATTTTAGAAAAAAATTTCCAAAATTTGTTTGGTTTGAGTTTTTTCTCAAAAAATTTTCAAAATTACTTTCTCTCTCTTACACATCAATCAATCACTTTTTCTCTCTCCTCTCTCCTTCTCAATCACTTTTTCTCTCACACACATCTACTCAATTCTCCCAAAATATCAAATCATCCCAAACTCCCAAAAAAAATTTGTCTTTCAAAATATACAACCAAACAAACCAAAAAAATTTCTAAAACAACTCTCCCAAATTTTTTTCAAAAACAACTCTCCCAAAAACAAACCAAACAAGCCCAATGTAATTATTATAGGTTTGATGTGATATTTTATTTTATTCTTAAAAAGTCTATTTTATTTTTTATGACTAAAATAGCCAAAAAAGTCCCAAACTTGACTTCCCAAACGAAGCCTTAAGATTTTTCAATTTTTATATTATCAATAACCGAATGTGATTGAGTCTATTAAAGATGCCCAAATAGATCAAAGAAAAAGGAAAAATAGAGGAAGAAAGAGATGTAATAGTAGAAGAACAATTATTAGGTTTAGAAATTGAGAAATAGGTCTTTTGAGACCAAAATTCGGAGATTTTGATTGAATTTGCAGATGAAATACAAAAGCAAAGTACAGACCCATACAAGAGTTGGTCATTTGATAAGTCATTATGCAGAATTTACATTTATATAATTTGTAGTCCTATTTTTTTTTCTAGATTATTTTACACAAATTTATACAATTTTTTTTTTTTTTTTTTTTTTTTTTCCAAAGGTTGTCTTACAACTAACATACATAATTTTTTATTGTCTTACAATTTATATACAATTTTTTTTTTTTTTTTTTCCAGATTGTCCTGGTTAGGGGATCATTTCGTTTGACTTTCATTCCAATGAACGTTACCACATAGTATCACAAAAATATATTCACAAGTGTAATTGATTTTCAGAAATAGCTTAGTGATAAAATGAAGTTTTAGAGCCACATCAATAATTTTGTTTGATTATAAATGATAATTAATGATAATGATAAAATTAATAAAAAATTGAATAATTTAAATATAAAATTATTATAATTAAAAAGATATAGGTTGAATTGATTTTTAAATAATAATTTGATAGTAAAATAAATTTTTCTCTACTTTTAAGGAAGTGTTTTGAATTCGTCCTTCTAAATTCAAAGGAGTTGCTCTCCAAGGAAAGCAAATTGAACTTTCCATGTACTGAAGTTCTTGAAACGAGGGAGAAGTTACTTCGTGGTCTTGCAACATTTCTTTACAATATTTATTTGGACATTTGTTCTCTTGTTCCTATAGAGTGGGTAGATTTCGGGAAATTCTATTTCCACACATCAAATTTTCTTACTCCACACATTTAATGAATTTTTTCAGAATTATAATTTTATCCTTTAACAAAATTACCATTTCATCCACCACCATCTCACTCACATATCTCACAATTTCTCTATACACATCTCACCAACCACTTCACCGCTGGCCATCGCCTTCCATGCCCAAACCTCAACCATACACAGCATTTCCATGATTATCCACCAGAATTTCAGGATTTTCTTTGGAAGCAGCAAGCTCATTCATCATGTGGGTGATCTCAAGCTTCTTCTGAGAAAACTTAAAATTTCCTTGGACTTTTTCAAGATCAGTTTCAGGAATCTGACCAGTGAGTTATGCTACCTCTTGATGGTTTTCAACTTCAACTGCCTTCTCCGACTAAATTAGAGTAAACAAACTATCCTCGACAACAAGTTTCTCTTTATATTCTTCATTTTGTTGACGGAGAGCATCAAGTTCTGAAATTCACATTTTCTCTTTCGAGGCAATTTCCTTAAGAATTGCAGAAAATTTTGCATCTAAATCTTCTATCTTTTCCAAGCAGTTCAAGAATTTATTTCACGATTCCTTGAGTTCCATTTCCAAAACAGTACAACAATCTTGCAATTCAATTTTTTTTTTTTTTTTTTTGGTTAGCTCTCTATTGGATTTTTGAAGTGAACTACATTCTTCAATGAGACTTTCTGGATAGAGAAGGTAAAGGTATATTTTTATTAAGGTTTTTGGACTTGATGTCATCGCTGCTGTTGCCGCTGCCGCTGCCGCCGTCACCGGTAGTTGGTGTAGTTAGGATTAAGGTTTTTGAAATGAAAAACGATGGAAGAAAAGGATGTGTACAGAGAATGTGAGAGTATATTTGGAATATAAAATGTGTGGATTGAGATAAAAAAGTAAAAATCAAATTACTAGATATGTGGATTGAAAAAAGATGTATACAGAGATAATTTAGTGTGTGGAAATAGAATTTCCCGTAGATTTCTTCATTTGGCCATTTGGCCACCTTTTGATAGATAAATAAAGGGTAAATTACACTTACACTCCTTGATGTTTGAATTTAATATATATCACTCTTTGACGTTTAAAAAATTACACTGATTGCCTGTCATTATAATTATTTAGACGGAATTAATGTTGGTATCAAAAAGATATTAAATTCATACACTTTCTCTTTTCTTATTTTGCTTTACTTCTATTTTTTCTTTCTTTCCTATGCTTTACTCTCTTTTTTTAATGTAATTTTTTTTATTTTTTTCTCAGGAGTTGTTACCTTTTATATAAACAGAGGTTTGTGAAATGAGACTATCAACCACAGGGGTGAGAATGTAATTTCTATAACATCAGGGGGTAGAATATAATCGGACCAAACCTTAGAAGGTGTCAATGTAATTGTTGTATAAAAAAATAAATAAACTGTGTATAAAAGGAAAAACATATTCACTAAAGAAGAAAAGTAGAACACTCAAAGGCAAGGCACATCTAGGATGATTTTCTTTAATATAGTAATTTCCTCTTTATTATACAGAAAGGTCTCTTGAAAATTATATCTGCAGAATACAATGTCTTATTTTAGAAAACAATATTAAGGCTGTATTCCTTAGTTGCTTTCTAAATCAAAACCTTAACCTAGAAAACTCAAAATGAAATTATATCTTCAGGATACAATGCCTTATTTTAGAAAATAATACTAAGGTTGTATTCCTTAGTTGTTTTCTAAATCAAAACCTTAACCCAAAAAACTCAGAATGAAAACATTGAAGAAACCTTGAAGGGAAAAATTAAGTATGGGCTATTAAAGAGAGTTCCTTATATGGTACTCGAACAGACACCAACTTCGGAAATTCAAAAGTTGAAACTATTTCTCGACGTCCATAAACCAACTAGTGGTTAAGATGTCTGAATTCAAAATCTTTAAACTGATTTATTCAAATGGTCCCAAACTGTTTGTTTGAATATTTTATTTATTTATGTATTTATCTATCTATACTATATATTAAGCAAAAGGAGATTTCTAACCCTCAAGGCCTGTGGGAGCTCCAATATGTCAATCCTAATTTTCTAATTTTTTGTTTTTTTTAAAAAAAAAAAAATTAACATCAGCATTTATTAACTTCTCTCAACCCACAAAACTTTTTCACTTCTCTCATAATTACTGAAGTACCTTTTCCAAAACAAATAATTTGTATATTAAAAAAATTTAAAACAAATATAAATATCCAAATCTATGTCTATCTATTTATTTATATCTATCTCTAACCCACAAGTTTTGTGGGAGTTCCAATATCTGAACCTTAATTTCTTAATTTTTTTGATTTTTTTTTTAAAAAAAAACTTTACACTTATTAAATTCTTCCAAGTCTTTTTAACTTCTCCAATTTACACACTCTTTTTAACTTTTCACATACCTATTGCAAACAATGAGTCTCCTTTTTGTTTTCTCCTGCTTGATTTCTTACTTCTACACTTTCAACTTTAGTGACCACGTATGCAAACAGTAAGTCTTCTTTTTGTTTTCTCCTTCTTGACTTTTTCTTTTGTTTACTGTTTTAATATTGTAGTTAGATAGCGCATAAAAATATTTGTGATTTGTCTAGCGAATAAAAAATTATAATTTGATTTTTTAATATGATTGAAATTAGATAAATATAAACTCTCACAAAGAGAAAAATGTGATTATAATTAGTTAAATGATTCTTTTTTTTAATGTGATTGTAGTTAGTTTAATAGTTCTTTTTTTCATTTATTATTTTATTATGGAAAAAATGTGATGTGATTGTAGTTTGTTCAATGGCTCTTTTTTTTTAATATGATTGTTGTAGTTAGCTCAATGGTTTTTTTTTTTTTTTTTAATGTTATTTAATCTTTTTATTTACTATTTTAATTTTATTTTTAATATGATTGAAGTTAAATAAACATAAACACTCACAAAGAAAAAAATGTGATTGTAATGTGATGTGATTGTACTTTGTTCAATGGCTCTTTTTTTAAATATGATTGTCGTAGTTAGTTCAATGGTTTTTTTTTAATGTTATTTAATCTTTTTATTTACTATTTTAATTTTATTTTTAATATGATTGAAGTTAGATAAACATAAACACTCACAAAGAAAAAAACGTGATTGTAGTTAGTTCAATGGTTCTTTTTTTTTAATGTGATTGTAGTTTAGTCAATGATTCTTTTTTCATTTATTTATTTTTTTTATTATGGAAAAAATGTGATGTGATTGTAGTTTGTTCAATGATTCTTTTTTTAATGTGATTTAATCTTTTATTTATTGTTTTAATGGTTTTTCTTTACAATTATTATGAAAAAAATATGATTATAGTTAGATAGCATAAAAATATTTGTGATTTGATTTGATTTTTTTCTGATTTGATTTTTAAAGTACCAATTATTGATAATTATTAGATTATATTTTGAAAAAAAAAATTGTAATTGATTTTTTTAACTCATTGTGTTGTTTGAAAAAAATTTATTTTGTTTTTTTAACTATCAATTCACTTAATTTGTGATTTGATTTTTAACTCATTGTGTTTTTTCAAAAACAAAATGGATTGTACTCATTAGGGTCACATAACGTACCAATTATTGATGATAATTAGATTTTATTTTGACCCAAAAAAAATTGTAATTCATCTTTTTAACTCACTATGTTTTTTGAAAAATAAATTATTGTGTTTTTTTAATTATTGATGATTATTAGATAGCATTAAAAAAATTGTGATTTGTATGATTGAAGTTATCTCTTTTTGTTTATAATTTTGTTTTTTAATATGATTGAAATTAGATAAATATAAACACTCACAAAAAGAAAAATGTAATTGTAGTTTGTTCAATGGTTCTAAATAATTTTTTTATTTACTATTTTAATGGTTATTTTTTTCAATTATTTTTTTTATTAAGAGAAAAATGTCATTGTAGTTAGATAGTATTAAAAAAATTGTGATTTATATGATTGAAATTATCTCCTTTTGTTTATAATTTGATTTTTTAATATGATTGAAGTTAACTCACAAAAAGAAAAATGTGATTGTAATTTGTTCAATGGCTCTAAATAATCCCAATCTGAATTTTCTAAATTTTTTATTAAAAAAAAAAAACAACATTTATTGATTTGGTCAAAATCCCCTTATTAGCATTTATTAACTTTTTTCAATCCACATGTCTTTCCACATACCTGCATTTATTGATTTGGTCAAAATTCCTTGATCAGTATTTAAAATCCCCTCATACAAATAATTATAGATACAATCTGTGTATAGTTACTGCAGTACCTTTTTCAACTTTTCTCATACACTATGATTAGTGATAAGATTGTTAAATTATTTATATAAAAAATTTTAAAAAAACATAATTTATATATTAAAAAAAATCCAAAACAAATATAAATATCTATAATTATTCCGTGTATAGCACGGGTGCTAGGCTAGTTTCTATATATATATATATATAAACTAGAAGTTTCATCTCACGGATATCTTTAATGGAAGACTTCCAATGAAAACTTGAAGGAATATGAAAAGTCATTCCTCTATTTATAGTAGATGAGAGCACATTCATTTGTTCAAGATTTCTATGTGGGAACCAAACAATGATTCATCCCCCCTTTTCCCATCACCCCCTTTGACCCCCTCTCTCTCTCATTGGTTGCTTTTTCTTTTTCTTTTTCTTTTTTTTTCTGCTCCTCCAATCACTCCCTGACACATGGCAAAGGGGGTGAGGGGGTGACCCCCAAAAGGGGGTCTCAAGTATTATTCAAAAATTTAAATTCCAAGTGAATGGAGAGAAAATGAAATATTAAATTCTCTCCAAGTGAAAGTGTAGAGATTCCTTTAGATTTTAATGTGGGAATCAAGAAAAGAAACAAAGCAAAAAAAATATAAAAATTATTATTGTTATTTGTAAATAATATATAACAGTAATTCACCCATAAATAGATAAGTATGACGGTGGACTTGCAAGTTGCAACTCAATAAGTGGGAAGCTTAAAGATTATACCATATGAAAAGGTCAAATTAGCAAATAAGTGGAGATCATATCATTAAAATGGTATGAAACATAATGAAATAGTGAATTAGTAAAGTGATTTTTATAAAATTAAAGAATCATCTCAATATATATTTTACAAATACTTACAATGCATAGATAATAATAATAAATCTTCAAAAAAATCGAGTGGAATGTAATTTCGCCCTGGATTGTGATTCCCTTTATCGCATTTTTATAATGGAGAGGTTATATTTCATCATCCAGTGACAAATGTAATGATCTTTTTAATTTATAATTATTTTTAATTTAAATTAATTATAAATTTATATTCTTATTTTATAGTTATTAGATATATAAATAAAAATTTCCATCATATACGTAGAATGAAAATAATCAAAATCTTTCGGCCTTGCACATCCCTTGGTACAGGACCCAACCAGTGGCCTTTCACCGCAATTTGAATGTACCTGCATTGGAATGCCTATTAAGATTGCCACTGGCTGACAAAATTTATATATAAATTCTGTATAAGTAGCATTTTCTTTCACATATAGATTACAATTCATCCCCTCTTATTTTGCCTTTGTTCCTATCTCAATCAAACTAATCAGGTTGAAGAATTCGATTTTGTATTAATTTTTTTTCAATCCCAACTGAATCAAATTGCTTACACCTGTAATGATGGTTGATTTATTGTGAATCTGTAATAATTCAATTTATAAAATTTCAAATATTATTTTTTCCCCTTAATTCCATAGTCAGTTTATTAAGGTCAAGTTTGACTAAACTAAAAAAGTACACTTATTTCATCTTTTTATCTTTTTTGAGTCACATCAATCAACATCTTCTCTCTACTTTTTCTACACATAATACAAGAAAAATAAAAAAAATACACTTATTTAATCTTTCCAAAATTGACCTAAATCTCTAAACATTTGGATAAAATTCAACATGTACCCAAATTTTCTTCAAAGTTTTAATTGACACCGAAGTGCCACATGAAGCTGACAAGATTCTTGGCCAGTGAGTAGAACAGGTCTGACGTGAATTCCATCACGTTCATTCATTTGGACTGCCTTCGAATTAAAAAAAAAAAAATTTAAACATGATCTTGACAAATTTCAGCGAGCACTTGGGCTGTTGGCGGTCACGTGGCTGCTCTGGGGTTGACAAAGATTCTATGACCATCAAATCAAATTGACCTACGAGGCTTTCTGAGACTGTTTATTATAATTTTTGAGAGGCAGTGATAGTTCATTTTAATTTAAGATTCTGTATTAGATTATTTGGTATAATTTTATTTATAATTTATTAGGTATAAATAATTTAAATAAGTTAAAAAAAATTAATTATTTGAAAGTTGAGATAAGAATACTTTTAACTTTTACTTTTTAATTATCAATTTATTTATTTTTTTTAAAAAAAACCTCCACTAAAGCTGGCCTATATGTATTATATAAACACACCCTTCGCGTGTAGGCCACCGCATTCCTTTTCATCGTCCATGGCTTTTAGTAGTAGTGTTCCATTTTGTTGTACAGAATATTACTACAAAGCAGTGTTTCACCAATTTATGTTACTGTTGTCCAGAAGATCTAAACCAATTTGCTGTGAGCCTTCAATGAGGACCTTCATGGCCTTTCACTACAAGAAAGAAGCTCTACCTTACTCTTGTCAATGGCACGATGGTATTTACCATTCAATATCCTTAAAAGAGTTGAGAGTTCTGGCGTTTTTCCACGGCAATTAGACTAACTTGATTAGTTTGTTTGTGGTCTATTTGTTTGTTTGTTTTTTAATATCATTGAAAACAATTTTGTTAAAATTTGTGGTGAAAAATCGAAAGCACAGATTTGGGTTTGTACGAGCACGAAATAATGTTCTCGTATAATCCTGTTAATCAAGTCTGCGCTCCTCCAAACGTCGTCGCTTTACTCCCTGAAAACACAAACGTGAGCTAGTCGACGGGTGTGTGCCGGATACCTCTCCGATGCCTAAGTCAGCAAAATAGACAAATAGACAAAAAGCTCAGTGTGTTCGAGAATCAAAGTTGTAATACCTGTACAGAGGTCCTGCTAGGAGCTTTTATAGATTTTGTCTGGCTCAATCCTAGTAGGATTCCAACTCTCATTCTAAGAGTCCTTCTAGGAATCACACACATTGCTCACTACTAACCAAGTGAGATGGTTTGCACAATCCTAGTAGGACTCTAATCTCCTTAGCAGAGTCCTCCTAGGAGTCTCGTGCCCAAGGATGACGTTTATCCTTACAACACCCTCATCACTGTAAGCCAAGTGAGATGGCCGCACTCTGTTCGGCTGCTGATGCCTAACCGAGATAACCTGCTCTGAACCACACTACGTTTTACCTCGGTAGCATAACAAGACGACTGAGCGAATACTGCCAGGCTTAAGTGCCAGTCTTAACCATGCTTCACCTAGCTCGGTTTCCACCTTGTTCTCGTAATCCAGCTCCCTGCACCTCGGTTTAGCATACTCAAACCAGGCTACCTCAGACTTATGTCCGAGCTAGCTAGGCCCAATCGGGAAGTCCACTCTACTCAGCCCATAGCTCGGCTCTCTTCTTCCCATTCCTAGCTCGGCCCAAATTTACACATTTTACCCTTTCAATTGCCCCTTAATGCCATCTGCAACGCATGATTTAGGATTATACTTCTCCAACCGAGCTAAAAATATTCAAGCCAACCGAGCTCACCTTCCACCGAGCTACCGACAAGTCCGGTCCATAAACGTCTTTTCAATTGCTCTGCACGTCTGAACCATTTTCTATTCTCTTGGACACGTGGCAAGCTCCCATTGGCCAAGCACAGCTGTTACAGCTGTCCTCGTACCTCGCAAATTTTGAACAGTCCCACCCAAATCTTTGCTTTATACAAAAACTCTACTTTTTGAACCCAATACACCACTGTTCATCTTTTTGCTCTTGTCCTCTGAACCTCCATTTTCACGACCGTACCTCTTGTAAGGCTTGCACTTCCACTGCCATTCTTACGATCTTGATCTCCATCACTTCATCTCCAAGCTGTAAGTGGCCCTAATCTTTTTCCTTTTCGTTTATTTTGTATAATATAGCAACATATAGCACAGTAGCTTTTCAAAACACATACTAGTATAGTTTTCAAATCAATGGGTTTGGAACCACTTGGTCCCAAAAACCACGTAATAGATCCTCCACTGGATTCACAAACAATCTGTAAAATGATGTTTTTGATCCAAAATAATACTACAACCGTGATAGGAACTTGTTTGCCATAGATGCGTATTAGACCGAACTAGAAGCCTTACCCATGGACCGAGCTAAAACTTGGAGCCATCCCTTGTGTCACAACCGAACTAAAAACCATCCTACTCAATGACTGAGCCAAAAACTTGGAGCCTCTCCTTGTGTTGTAACCGAACTAAGAACTGGCTATATTCCATTCCACCGTACTAGGGTTTTATTTATTTGTTATTATTATTTTTTATCCTTCTTTTTTAGCCCTGCTCCATGATCTGGGCATAACACTTTTCATCTCCACTTTGCCGTCTTTGACTAGGTTGGCCAGGCACACCCTTGCACGCGCAACCGTGACACTCAACATCATCTCAACACCGAGCTAAGATCTCGAGCTATTTTATACATTAGTTTATTTGAAATGGGTAAATACCGGCTCTTAGTAAACTCACCTGGGGCCATTGCCGAATTCCGTAAGGACTACAACATCCCTGATGATATTCATCTCACTTTAGCCGAACTAGACACCACGCCCTGGGGAAAACAAGGTTTCGTGCCATTTACCGTAATATCCATTGTTGAAGCCGGTCTCCGATTCCCAGTCCAGCCACTCCTTTGTGAATTCCTTCGGCAAACAAGACTCTGTCCCACTCAGCTCTCCACAAACTCATATAGAACAATAAATGACATCGCTGAGCTAAACCGCCGGCTTGGCCTCAACCTCGGTTTAGCCGAGCTATTTCATCAATACTCGCTTGGCCAAAATGAAGACGGCTGGGTATATTATTTAAGAATAAAAAAACGCCGAGAGAAAATAATTAAAAACACACCGGACAAAAACATGAATGACGACGACTTTTTCTGGGTTTCTGGTAATTTTGAAGACTAGGAAGCCCTAATACCGGGATACGATATTAACTGGAATAAAGAAGCAGCTGGTATGAATACCTCGGCTTAGTTTGTGCATTCTTTGCTCTTACTGTTTATAAGTTTTACGCCGTGCTAACCGTTGCCTTTTTCTTTATGCAGACTTGAACCAGCTAAAGTCGCAATACCAATACCCCAATGTAGACGCACTCCGCGCCGCGCTTCGGTACCGCGATTGAGGTTGGGCCGAGCTACTCAATTTTGAACCAACATACAGATACAGTGGTAGGAGGAAGACCAGGGTAACTGACTTCCTCCTCGAACCATCTCCATAGCCGGACCCAAACTTTCCAAAAATCAACCTCATCGCTTTGACCGAAGAGCAAGAAATGGCCAAGCGCCGAGCTGTTCGAGCCTTAATCACCGAACAAACAACCGCTCCCATTGCTGATGTTCAGACCGAGATTCCACAAGCCGGTCAGACACATGAAGCAGTGGTGGCCCTCCCCTCTGCCTAAGTTACTTCATCCCAGCCCAGCAAACGGCCGCGCGCACAAAGCCTGAGGGATGAAGACGATCCATCCCAAACCGAGCTTGAAGATGCAACAATCTCCCAAGGCCACAACCGACCTAACTCTTCAAGATCTCCCTCTCCACCAGTCTGGACGCCAACAACCACATTCAGGGGCCGAGTTATTATGGCTTCGGACCCCATCAGTGCTGTGAAGGACCATCTGCTAGCCTTCAATCTAGCAAAGAGCGTCTGCCTTCCTGCCGACATAGAGCAGCACGAGAGTCTGACCGAGCTGAAGGCTATTCGCTCGACGTCCAAATCAATGATTTTGGTAAGCCCCAAAAAATCCCTTCAAACTTTTGAACATTTGTTACGGTCTGAGTGTATTGGTTGTCTCCTAACCGCCCTAAACAATGCAAGCTCTACAAAAAAGCCAAGTAGCTCATAAACGAGTTCTTGAGCTCAGGGAGATGGCATGGTCAGCCGTTGCCAAGGAAGAATCCAAAGAAACCAAGCTAAAGGATTTACAAGCCAAGCTGGCCAAACTGGAGGCCGAAAATTCAAGACTCACCGGATTGGTCAGCACGGCGGAGGCTGACAAGCAAAAGGCGCTAGCCGAGAAGAAAGATCGCTACTTACACGAGTTGGCCAAGCTGGAGAGGAAGAAAAATGCCGAGCTGGAAGACATGAAGAAAAAGATGCAGGACGCTGAAGACCGAGGTTTCAAGGAGGGCAAGGAGACATACGTCCAGCAGTGCGAAGTTGCAAAGGATATTTTCTTCAAGTGCGGTTGGAAAGCTGCTGCAGAAAAGCTCGGTTGTGGACATGACTCCGACGTCTTCCTGAATCCTTCTCCCCACTTCATACCAGACTACATGGCGGACTATGCTAATGCCGTCCAACAAAAGTTTCTTCAGGTGGGGGAGGAAGAGGTCTCAGCTCCTGAGAATGTTGTGAACACCCAGCTTGGCCGTCAATCTTCTTCCCCTTCTCCAGTGGACTCCAGCCCCCCCTTGAACGTTGTGAGTAATGAGATGCCTTCAATTGAGCCCAATCAAGCAGCTAACCTCATAGCCGAGCTACCAGTGGGTGATATTCGGGTTGACTTGGATGCCGAGATAGATGATCTGTTTGCTTGATTTTGCATTTTCTTCTTTTGATACCAATTTCTGAAAGCACTTGTAACCAGGCTGAAGTCATAGTTTTTTAAACTTGAATGAAATCCACTGTTTTGCCTGTCTTTTTGTTCGGTTTACTCCATTCTTGCATTTATTTTTCAACTTTTAATTGTATGAGAGCAACTCTTTGCTTGGGTTTTGTGTTTTAACTTTTTCAGACCGTGAAACCCATCTTGGTTCAGTGAGCCCAGTAATCTCTTGCTTCTTTAGTCCAGATCCTTATCTCGGCTAAAGAGAGCTAAGTGTTTGTTACTCCTGCCAACCTTCTTCAGCTTAGATCATTATCTCGACTGAAGAGAGCTTAATGTTGGTTATTCCTGCCAACCTCTTCAGCCTAGATCCTGCTCTCGGCTGAAGAGAGATAAATGTCAGTTATTCCAGCCAATCTCTTTAGCCTAGATCTTGATCTCGGCTGAAGAGAGATAAATGCTGGTTATTCCAGCCAACCTCTTCAGCCTAAATCCTGATCTCGGCTGAAGAGAGATAAAATGTTGGTTATTCCTACCAACCTCTTTAGCCTAGATCCTGATCTCAGCTGAAGAAAGATAAATGTTGGTTATTCCAGCCAACTTCTTCAGTCTAGATCCTAATCTCGGCTGAAGAGAGCTCAATGTTGGTTATTCCAGCCAACATTCTTTAGCCTAGATCCTTATCTTGGTTGAAGAGAGCTAACTAGTAGTGACTGAGAACAGTTTTTACAATAAAAAGAATTATGCTGAAAAGAAAACTACTTATTTTATTTGAAAAAGAAAAATCACAAGTATTTTAAGGAAAAGCTAAAAATAAAATAGTTTGAGATTGACAGTGTTTCATGGCCTCGGGATAGCCTTACAATTTCCATCTTCCAAGTGATATGCCCATTTTTCAGCTAAACTGACCACTTTGTATAGCCCTTCCCAGTTAGGTCCTAACTTGCCGTCTTCAAGTACCAAAGTATTGCTCATTACTTTGCGTAATACCCAATCCCCAATATTAAATTGCCTCGGATGCACTGTTTTGTTATATTTTCTGGATAACTCCTGCTGGTATGAGGCAATGTGAACTAGAGTTTTTTCCCTTTTTTCTTCTGTAAGGTCGAGTTCCAAGGTTATGGCTTCTCCGTTCAAGTCTGGGTCAAAATTTTCACTTCTAATTGTGGGGAGGCCGACTTCCAGTGGGATTACTGCCTCCATGCCATAAGCCAAGGAAAAAAGCGTTTCTCTAGTTGACCGCCGAGGTGTGGTACGGTAAGCCCATAAAACATGAGGAAGCTCTTCAGCCCACTTGCCTTTTGCTTTCTCTAACATTTTCTTCAATCCATCTAAGACGACTTTGTTTGATACTTCCGCCTGACCATTTGCTTGGGGGTATACTGGTGTAGAGTTATAGAATTCTATCTTGTATTCCTCACAAAAGCCTCTAAAAATTTTGCCATCGAACTGAGTGCCGTTGTCAGATATTAGAGCCTTGGGTATGCTGAATCGAGTGACGATATTCTGTCAAATGAACTGTAGCGACCCTAATTTTCTTAAATCATTATTTATTTATTATTATGATTATTATTATCTTATTTTATTGACTTTATTAATTGTGTGGTTAGATGAGAATTTAATGAATTTAATGTGGTGATTAATTAATTTAATGTGTTATTTAATTATATATATTAATCTAAATACTTAAATATTTATATTTGTTATATAAAAAAAAAGATATGTTATATATATAAATATAAATATATATATATATATATTTTATGTTATATTTATATTTATATATATTATAATTATGTTGTAGTATATAATATAATATTATATAATAGTTTATTAGGTTATTATATATTGAAATTTAGGTTTATAATTTAAATATATTTAAGTAGTCAATTAGGTTAGATGTTAACTAGCCTATCACCCGTGCTATGCACGAGATAATTATAGATATTTATATTTGTTTTAATTTTTTTTAATATATAAATTATGTTTTTTAAATTTTTTTATAAAAGTAATTTAACAATCTTATCACTAACCATAGTGTACAAGAGAAATTAGAAAGGCTACTGCAATAACTATACACGAGCTGTATCTATAATTATTTGTATGAGAAGATTTTAAATGCTAATCAGGGATTTTGACTAAATCAATAAATGCAGTCATATGGATTGGAAAAAGTTAATAAATGCTAATCATAAGATTTTGACCAAATCAATAAATGCTGAGTTTTTTTTTTAAATCAAAAATTTAGAAAATTAAAATTGAAAGATTGGAGCTCCCACAAGGCTTGGGGTTTAGAAATCCCATTTTTCTTAATATATTTACAATTATCTATATATGTGAATTGCGATTTTTAAATGTCTTTTTTTTTTTTAAATGTCTTCTTTTTTTCCTTTTTTATATTATATTAAAGTTTAATATTTTGATAATAATCATATGTATTGGAAGTGTACATGAGAAATTAGAAAGGCTATTGCAATAACTATGCACGCGCTGTATCTATAATTATTTGTATGAAGGGATTTTAAATGCTAATCAGGGATTTTGACCAAATCAATAAATGTAGGCATATGGATTGGAAAAAGTTAATAAATGCTGATCAGAAGATTTTGACCAAATCAATAAATGCTGATTTTTTTTTTTTTTAAATCAAAAATTTAGAAAATTAAGATTGAGAGATTGGAGCTCCCACAAGGCTTAGAGTTTAGAAACCCCATTTTTCTTAATATATTTACAATTATCTATACTAGCCTATCACCCGTGCTATGCACGGGATAATTATAGATATTTATATTTATTTTAATTTTTTTTAATATATAAATTATGTTTTTTAAGATTTTTTATAAAATAATTTAACAATCTTATCACTAATCATAGTGTATAGGAGAAATTAAAAAAGCTACTGCAGTAACTATGCACAGGTTGTATCTATAATTATTTGTATAAGGGGATTTTAAATGCTAATCAAGAATTTTGACCAAATTAATAAATGCAGACATGTGGATTGGAAAAAGTTAACAAATGCTGATAAGGGGATTTTGACCAAACCTATAAATGCTAAAGTTTTTTTTTTTTTAAATCAAAAATTTAGAAAATTAAGATTGGGAGATTGGAGCTCCCACAAGGCTTGGGGTTTAGAAACCCCCTTTTCCTTAATATATTTATTTACAATTATCTATATATATGAATTGTGATTTTTAAATGTCTTTTTTTTTAAAATGTATTTTTTTTCCCCTATTTTATATTATATTAAAGTTTAATATTTTGATAATAATCATATGTGTTGGACTTTTCAAGGAATTAAATGTCTTTTTTTTATTATTATATTATATTAAAATTTAATATTTTGATAATAATCATATGTGTTGGACTTTTCAAAAAAAAAATTTTATGCTTATTCTTAATGCATTAAAGTGTTATTATGAGAGATAATAATCATATGTGTTGAGATTTTTCAAGGAATTCATATGTGTTGGACTTCAAAGAATTTTTTTTATGATTGTTCTTAATACATTAAAGTGTTATTATGAGGGTAAGACTTGGGGTTGGAAGAAGTTAATAAATGCTATGTGTTGGACTTTTCAATAATTTTTTTTATACTTGTTCTTAATGCATTAAAGTGTTATTATGAGAGATAATAATCATATGTGTTGAGACTTTTCAAGGAATTCGTATGTGTTGGATTTCAAAGAATTTTTTTTATGATTGTTCTTAATACATTAAAGTGTTATTATGAGGGTAAGACTTGGGGTTGGGAGAAGTTAATAAATGTTAAGGTTTTTTTTTTTTAAATCAAAAAATCAGGAAATTTAGATTAGGAGATTGGAGCTCCCACAAGGCTTGGGGTTAAAAACCCCCTTTTGCTTAATATATAGTAAGTATAAATCATATGTGTTGGACTTTTCAAGAAATTTTTTTTATACTTGTTCTTAATGCATTAAAGTGTTATTATGATGGATAATAATCATATGTGTTGAGACTTTTCAAGGAATTCATGTGTTGGATTTCAAAGAATTTTTTTTATGATTGTTCTTAATACATTAAAGTGTTATTATGAGGGTAAGACTTGGGATTGGGAGAAGTTAATAAATGCTAAGATTTTTTTTTTTTTAAATCAAAAAATCAGGAAATTTAAATTGGGAGATTGGAGCTCCCACAAGACTTGGGGTTAAAAACTCCCCATTCGCTTAATATATAGTATACATTGCGATTTTTAAATGTCTTTTTTTTCTTCTTCCTAAATGTCTTCTTTTTTTTCCTTTTTTATATTTTATTAAGATTTAATATTTTGATAATAATCATATGTGTTAGACTTTTCAAGGAATTAAAAGTATTTTTTTTTTATTATTATATTATATTAAAGTTTAATATTTTGATAATAATCATATGTGTAGGACTTTTCAAGAAATTTTTTCTATGTTTTTTCTTAATGCATTAAAGTGTTATTATGAAGGATAATAATCATATATGTTGGGACATTTCAAGGAATTTATATGTGTTGGATTTCAAAGAATTTTTTTTATGCTTGTTCTTAATGCATTAAAGTGTTATTATGAGTGTAAGACTTGGGGATTGAGAGAAGTTAATAAATGCTAAGGTTTTTTTTTTTTTTAAATCAAAAAATCAAGAAATTTAGATTGGGAGATTGGAGCTCCCACAAGGCTTGGGGTTAAAAATCCCCTTTTGCTTAATATATAGTATAGATATGTGAATTGCGATTTTTAAATGTCTTTTTTATTTTTTTTAAATGTCTTCTTTTTTTGCTTTTTTATATTATATTAAAGTTTAATATTTTGATAATAATCATATATGTTGGACTTTTCAAGGAATTAAATGTCTTCTTTTTTTTATTATATTATATTAAAGTTTAATATTTTGATAATAATCATATGTGTTGAATTTTTCAAGAAATTTTTTTTTATGCTTGTTCCTAATGCATTAAAGTGTTATTATGAGGGATAATAATTATATGTGTTTGGACTTTTCAAGGAATTCATATGTGTTGGATTTTAAAGAATTTTTTTTATACTTGTTCTTAATGCATTAAAGTGTTATTATGATGGTAAGACTTAGGGGTTGGAAGAAGTTAATAAATGCTAAGGTTTTTTTTTTTTTTAAATCAAAAAATTAGGAAATTTAGATTGGGAGATTGGAACTCCCACAAGACTTGGGGTTAAAAACCCCCTTTTGCTTAATATATAGTATAGATTAGAAGAAAACAAAGAAAAAAAACGAGAAGTGTTGTGCGGCGGTGGCGGCGGCAAGCCCAGCGTGAGAGAGAGAGAGAGAGAGAGAGAGAAATTAATCAAAACATATAGTGTTGTGTGTGGTTGTGTGTGGCGTGAAAAGGGAAAACGGAAGAGGATAAAAAGATTAGGGTTTTGTTTTGGTGGTTTCATTAGTTTTTTAAATAATTTTTTGATCTTTAAAAAAATATTGTGAGTACAAACTCTATTTCTCTTGATTTATGTTTAATTCATTATTTTTATTTATTTATTTATTTATATTTATTTGATATTAGTTTGATTATGTTTTTATATAAAGATGATAAATTAATTTTAATTATTTTGATTAGTTGTGTATGTAAAGTTTAGGATTTTTAGATGTTTGATTGATTTTAATTATTTTGATTAGTTGTGTATGTAAGGTTTAGGGTTTTTAGATGATTGATTGATTTTAATTACTTTGATTAGTTATGTATGTAAGGTTTAGGGTTTTTAGATGATTGATTGATTTTAATTATTTTGATTGGCTGTGTATGTCAGATTTAGGGTTTTTATATGGATTTATTTTATGGTTGTAATCATCCTCATGGTCATATGAAGCTAAAATTAAAATGGTTATATGAAATTAAAATTAATTAAGAACCCATAAATAAATTCCTTATACTCCACCATGACTCCATGGATTGTTGTTTTATTTGAGTGTTGATGAGAAAGAGTATATAAAAAAAAAAGTGAGGATTATGAGATTTATTGGAATGCCGTAGGCTTGGCATTGTTATATTTGTTCTCATGAATGAGATGTTTTGTATATATATATTGTTGCCTCGTTCTCATGAGTAGACGAGTGCTTTGATTTACGCGCGTACATATATGTTAACCATCCGGGGAGTGTGAGCCAAACTCGGGGCGATATCCCTATGCAAGTTTGGCTTCGGATCGGTGTTAGGTATACGGGAAGCACATGGGATATATGTGTAGGTCAGAAGTGGAGGGCCGAAGTGGTAGAGTTAAGATAAAAAAAAATTAATAATGAGTGTATTGATATAGTGTGAATTGTATTGATTTGTATATCTTGAAAAATAGTAAATGACCTCGATAAATTATGAAATTTGAGAAGAGGCCTGTATACGTGATTCTAGACAACTTTTATGTTTTAATTTTTTATTAAAAAGATCGATTGAAACTTATAATCGGATGATCTTGGTTATTGTAAGTTTGATTCATTTTAGCAATGCAGATTTTAGAGGTTGTTTTAACCCACGAAACAAGCTCATTTTTATTGGTTTCGCGTAAACTGAAGTAAAACATTATTCTGCACACTTTTTGTGTTTTGAACTTTTCCCAAAAAAAATCATCGTAGGGAAGTTTTTGTTCATTTTCAACTTCAGATTTTTTCTATTGAATTCCGTCTAGGTTTTTTATCAAGTTTTTCTTTCAACCTGTTCAGTTTCTATTAAATTTGTGCGTGTTGTCTTTTAGGAAATTTGATTCTTTACAATTTTCGTTCTTTGAGTTTTGGTCAATTCGAATTATTTAAGCATAAAACGGTGCATTTTTATACTTTTTCAGCAAGTTACTTATAATTAAATTATACTAACTTTATTTTTTTTTTGCAGGATGGTGGGTCTTACTAACTTTTTTATGCAGGGCTAACCCACCATATTTTTATTTTTATTTTGTTTATTTAATAATCAATTTATATTTCGTTGTGTACGGACAAGAAACTAAATGCCACTGTATCTCGGGAAACTACCCATTCGTCTCGGTGCGGTCGGAATTACTTGTCTTGTCGCGTAAAAAGAATTTAATGTATTTTTGTTTGTGTCTGGTGGACACGTGGGTGTTAAACCTTGTACTCATACTAGTATACTTGTTTACTGACCCGTTTTGTCTCTTGGCAACTCGGGTGCGTTCTTTTTGAGTGCAGCCGAGCTTCCTTTGCAGGATTAGTTGGGGCTACGGTGGTGACGTGGAATTACTATAGTGTTGGACTTGTCGTTTGGACTTCTTTTGTTTTCTTGAGCTTAGGGTTGATATTAGTTTATGTATTTATTATTATTTATTTTTTTTATGACTTTAGTATTGGAATAATTTGGCATGGTTTGTAACCGTACTTTATTTAAGTTGTTTTGACTAGTTGTTGCTACCTTAATGTTGGGGTATTGGTTAGTTATGAGATTATGGTGGATGGTTTGGTTAGCGTTTAGTTTTTTTTGTTTCACCTCTACGATTTGGATGATGGAATATGATTGGGATTTAGTCCTAATTTAATATTTAATTATCCGAATTTTGGGGCGTGACAGTTTGGTATCAGAGCTCTAGGTTACCTTAGACTTGTGAGAGTTTAGGTGATCCTCGGATTGTAGAAACATGGCTTAGCTGGTTTAGGTTGGTGGTTAAATTTATTCTAAGTATTTATGAACGAATTCTTCTTATGTGTTTAACTTGAAAGTGATGGCTGGAAAGTACCTTTAATCTTTTTCGAGAACCCATTAGAGTACTTTTTGATACTAGTGTCTCTCATTGTTTCATATTTAGGCAGTTTGTAAAAAGAGAACACCTTGTAACTATCTCCTTGTCTAGACCTATTCGTGTTGAGACCCCTTTAGGAGGGGCAGTTACTCTTTATGAGATGTGTAAAGATTTTGAGATTGACTTTGCGGGTAGAGTCTTGTATGCAGACCTAATTGCTTTAGGGTTTGAGGGGTTTACAATTATTTTGGGTATGGATTGGCTGCGAAAATATTTTGTGACTCTAGATTGTGCCGAAAAGACTGTAAATATAAATATTCCTGGTATGCCTCGGCTTACCCACACTTCTAACGATGGAGAAGAGTCGGTGATGATGAGTTTTCTGTGCTCGGTAGAAATCCCTAAGCAGGATATTAGTGAGGTAGATGTGGTATGTGAGCTTGAGGATGTATTTCAGGAGATACTTGGACCTCTACCTCGACGGGTAGTAGAATTTCGCATTGAGTTAATGCCAGGGACTGTACCAATTTCTAAGGCAGCATACAGAATGGCGCCTAAAGAGCTAGTGGATATGAAGAAGCAGCTGGAAGAGATGCTTCAGAAAGGGTTCATTCATTTAAGTAACTCCCCGTGGGGAGCACCGGCAATCTTTGTCTCCAAGAAAGATGGCACTCTCCGTATGTGCATAGATTACAGAGAGCTAAACAAAGTGACTATCAAGAACAAGTATCCGCTACCTAGAATTGATGACTTGTTTGATCAGTTGAAGGGGGCAGCCATGTTCTCTCAGTTTGATCTCAGAACGGGTTACCATCAGATGGGTGTGTCAGAGGAAAGTATACCGCTTACTGCTTTTCAGACTCGGTATGGGTTGTACGAATTTCCTGTAATGCCTTTTGGTTTGACCAATGCTCCTGCTTATTTCATGGACTTGATGAGCAGAATTTTTCAACCATATCTAGATAAGTTTGTGATTATCTTCATAGATGATATCCTGGTGTATTCTAAGAATGATGAGGAACACAGAGAACACTTGAAAGTTGTATTGCAGACTTTGAGGGAGCAGCAGTTATACGCTAAGTTCAGTAAGTATCACTTTTGGGAGAAAGAAGTTTGATTTTTGGGGCATGTTGTGTTCAATCAGAGGATAACGGTAGATCCTAAGAAAGTTATTGCGGTCAAAGAATGGAAGCAACCCACGAACCCTACAGAGGTGAAAAGTTTTTTAGGACTAGCCGGTTATTACATGAGATTTATAGAGAAGTTTTCTACTATTGCAGCACCCATGACCAAGTTGACCCGCAAGAATGTGAAGTTCGTATGGACAGATGATTGTGAGAAAGCTTTCCAGGAGTTAAAGCAGCGATTAACTATAGCACCGGTGTTAACTATACCAGTACAAGGGGAAAAGTTAGTAGTGTTTACTGATGCAAGTGGAATTGGGTTGGGATGTGTGTTGATGCAGCATCAAAAGGTTGTATCTTATGCTTCTCGACAATTAAAACCTCATGAGAGACGATACCTTGCTTATGACTTAGAGTTGGCAGCAGTTGTTTTTGCGTTGAAAGTGTGGCGACACTATTTGTTTGGGGAGTATTTTGAGTTGTACATAGATCACAAAAGCCTTAAATATCTCTTTTCTCAAAAAGAGTTGAACATGAGGCAACAGAAGTGGGTTGAATTCGTTAGTAGTTATGATTTCGAGATCTTTTACCACCCGAGAAAAGGAAATGTGGTCACAGATGCACTTAGTTGACAACATGGGATTATAGCTTCTTTGATGATTCAAGAATGGAAGTCCTTGGAGTTAATTTCGATGCATGATATTCAACCAATAGAGAGTGCTGAGAGGGCAGACATTGGTAGTTTGACCGTGCAGCCGACGATACTGGGTAAAGTTCGTCAGATGCAGAATTTAAATAGGTTTCTCGTCAGCAAGCTCGATGACCTTGTAGTGGATTTGATCGATGATTGTCCTACTGATTGGTCTGTGGATTCAGATGGGGGATTGCGATTCAAGGACAGGTTGTGTGTACCTAACATTGTTGAATTGAGAAAAGAGATTATGGGTGATGTCCATAGGTCCCGATATACCATTCACCCTGGTGGGACTAAGATGTATCATGACCTGAAGAGGACGTTTTGGTGGGAATGTATGAAGAAAGATGTAGGAGAGTATGTTTCTCGATGTTATGTGTGCCAACAGGTTAAGGCTGAACACCAACGACCGTTTGGACTTTTGCAGCCTTTTGAGATTCCTACTTGGAAATGAGAGTACATCTTTATGGACTTCGTGGATAGATTGCTGCGGTCTAAGCGAGGCAATGAATCTATTTGGGTGATAGTGGATCGACTTACCAAGTCTGCTCATTTTATTCCTATCAGTGTTCACCGGACTGCGAATAAACTAGCTAGGCTATATATTCGAGAGGTGGTGCGACTTCATGGCGCACTGGTTTCTATAGTTTCAGATCGTGATCCGTTATTTGTGGCAGAGTTTTGGGAGAGTTTTCAGCACGCTTTGGGTGCTAGGTTAGACTTGAGCACGGCTTATCATCCTCAGACGGATGGGCAAACTGAGCGGGTAAATCAGATCTTGGAGGATATGTTGAGAGCTTGTGTCCTCGATTTTGGTGGTAGTTGGGAAGAACACTTGTCATTGGTGGAGTTTACTTATAATAATAGCTATCACTCCAGTATCGGGATGGCACCTTTTGAGGCTTTGTATGGGAGGCCATGTCGATCACCCCGCTTGTTGGATGGAGGTAGGAGATGCGCCGTTGTTAGGACCAGAGTTGGTGAGAGAGACCACAGAGAAGGTGAACATTATTCGGGAACGTATTAAGACTGCACAAAGCCGTCAGAAGAGTTACGCTGATAGAAAACGTAAGGAGGTTGAGTTGAATGTTGGAGATTTCGTGTTTTTGAAGGTCTTGCCGATGAAGGGAATCATGCGGTTTGGAAAGAAGGGAAAGTTGGCACCTAGATTTGTGGGATCATATGAGATCACTGAGAGGATTAGTAATGTGGCTTACAAATTAGCTCTACCACCTACTTTAGCTATGATTTACAATGTGTTCCATGTATCTTTATTGTGAAAGTGTGTACAAGACCCTTCCCAAGTAGTATCACCAGAAGTGTTGGAGATTAGTGATGATCTAACGTATATGGTGCGACCGGCTACTATTCTAGATCGGGATGTAAAGTAGTTGCAGCGCAAGAAAGTGAACTTGGTGAAAGTGCAGTGGAGCGAGAACGAGAACGATATTACCTGGGAGTTAGAAGAGAAAGTTCGGCGTATGCATCCAGAACTTTTTGCTTAATACTCTCTTCTATTGAACCTCGGGACGAGATCCTTTTGAGGTGTGTATATTGTAGCGACCCTAATTTTCTTAAATCATTATTTATTTATTATTATTATTATTATCTTATTTTATTGGCTTTATTAATTGTGTGGTTAGATGAGAATTTAATGAATTTTATGTGGTGATTAATTAATTTAATGTGTTATTTAATTTTATATATTAATCTAAATACTTAAATATTTATATTTGTTATATAAAAAAAGAAAGAGATGTTATATATATAAGTATATATATATTTTTTATCTTATATTTATATTTATATTTATATATATTATAATTATGTTATAGTATATAATATAATATTATATAATAGTTTATTAGGTTATTATATATTGAAATTTAGGTTTATAATTTAAATATATTTAAGAAGTCAATTAGGTTAGATGTTAACTAGCATACCACTCGTGCTATGTACGAATTGTATTTACAATTATCCATATATGTGAATTGTGATTTTTAAATATATTTTTTTTAAATGTCTTCTTTTTTTCCTTTTTTATATTATATTAAAGTTTAATATTTTGATAATAATCGTATATGTTGGATTTTTCAAGGAATTAAATGTCTTTTTTTATTATTATATTATATTAAAGTTTAATATTTTGATAATAATCATATGTGTTGGACTTTTCAAAATTTTTTTTTTATGCTTGCTCTTAATGCATTAAAGTGTTATTATGAGGGATAATAATCATATGTGTTGGGACTTTTCAAGGAATTCATATGTGTTGGATTTCAAAGAATTTTTTTTATACTTGTTCTTAATGCATTAAAGTGTTATTATGATGGTAAGACTTGGGAGTTTGGAGAAGTTAATAAATGCTAAATTTTTTTTTTTTTAAATCAAAAAATCAGGAAATTTTGATTGGGAGATTGGAGCTCCCACAAGACTTGGGGTTAAAAACCCCCTTTTGCTTAATATATAGTATAGATTAGAAGAAAACAAAGAAAAAAAAGAGAAGTGCTGTGCGGCGGCGGCGACAAGCCCAGTGTGCGTGTGTGTGTGTAAGAGAGAGAGAGAGAAATCAAAGAAAGAAATTAATCAAAATATAGTGTTGTGTGTGGTTGTGTGTGGCGTGGAAAGGGGAAACAGAAGAGGAGAAAAAGATTAGGATTTTGTTTTGATAGTTTCATTAGTTCTTTAAATAATTCTTTGATCTCTAAAAAAATATTGTGAGTATAAACTCACTTCCCTTGATTTATGTTTAATTCGTTATTTTTATTTATTTGATGTTAGTTTGATTATGTTTTTACATAAAGATGATAGATTGATTTTAATTATTTTGATTAGTTGTGTATGTAAGGTTTAGAATTTTTAGATGTTTGATTGATTTTAATTATTTCGATTAGTTGTGTATGTAAGGTTTAGGGTCTTTAGATGATTGATTGATTTTAATTACTTTGATTAGTTGTGTAGGTAAGGTTTAGGATTTTTAGATGATTGATTGATTTTAATTATTTTGATTAGTTGTGTATGTCAGATTTAGGGTTTTTATATGGATTTATTTTATGGTTGTAATCACCCTCATGGTCATATGAAGCTAAAATTAATATGGTTATATGGAATTAAAATTAATTAAGAACTCATAGATAAATTTCTTATACTCCAACATGACACCATGGATTGTTATTTTTTTTTAGTGTTGGTGAGAAAGAGTGTATTAAAAAAAAATGAGGATTATGAGATTTATTGGAATGCCTTAGGCTTGGCATTGTTATATTTGTTGTCATGAGTGAGATGTTTTGTATATATATATTGTTGTCTCGTTCTCATGAGTAGACGAGTGCTTTGATTTACGCGCGTACGTATATGCTAACCATCCGGGGAGTGTGAGTCAAACTCGGGATGATATCCCCGTGCAAGTTTGGCTTCGGATCGGTGTTAGGTATACGGAAGGCACATAGGATATATGTGTAGGCTGGAAGTGGAGGGCCAAAGTGGTGGAGTTAAGGTACAAAAAATTTAATAATGAGTGTATTGGTATAGTGTGAATTGTATTGATTTGTACATCTTAAAAAATAGTAAATGACCTCGATAAATTATGAAATTTGAGAAGAGGCATATATATGTGATTCTAGACAACTTTTGTGTTTTAACTTTTTATTAAAAAGATCGATTAGAACTTATAATCGGATGATCTTGGTTATGGTAGGTTTGATTCATTTTAGCAATGCAGATTTTAGAGGTTGTTTTAACTCACGAAACGAGCTCATTTTTATTGGTTTTGTGTAAACTGAAGTAAAACATTATTCTGCACACTTTTTGTGTTTTGAACTTTTCCGAAAAAAATCTTCTTAGAGAAGTTTTTATTCGTTTTCAACTTCATATTTTTTCTATTGAATTCCGTCTAGGTTTTTCTCTCAACCTGTTCAGTTTCTGTTAAATTCATGCGCGCTATCTTTTAGGAAATTTGATTATGTACAATTTTTGTTCTTTAAGTTTTGGTCAATTCAAATTATTTAAGTATAAAACGGTGCATTTTTATACTTCTTCAGTAAGTTACTTATGATTAAATTATACTAACTTTATTTTTTTTTCGCAGGATGGTGGGTCTTACTAACTTTTTTATGTAGGGCTAACTCACCATATTTTTATTTCTATTTTGTTTATTTTATAATCAATTTATATTTCATTGTGTATAGACAAGAAACTAAATGCCATCATATCTCAGGAAACTACCCATTCGTCTTGGTGCGGTTGGAACTACTTATCTTGTCCCGTAAAAAGAATTTAATGTATTTTTGTTTGTTTCTGGTGGACACGTGGGTGTTAAATCTTGTACTCATACCAGTATACCTGTATACTAACCCGTTTTGTCTCTTGGCAACTTGGGTGCGTTCTGTTTGAGCGCAGCCGAGCTTCCTTTGCAGGATTAGTTAGGGCTACGGTAGTGACGTGGAATTACTATAGTGTTGGACTTATCGTTTGGACTTTTTTTGTTTTCTTGAGGTTAGGGTTGATATTAGTTTATGTATTTATTATTTATTTTTATTTTTTTATGACTTTAGTATTGGAATAATTTGGCATGGTTTGTAACCGTACTTTATTTAATTTATTTTGACTAGTTGTTGCTACCTTAATGTTGAGGTATTGGTTAGTTATGAGATTATGGTGGATGGTTTGGTTAGCGTTTAGTTTTTTTTGTTTCACCTCTACGATTTGGATGATGGAATGTGATTGGGGTTTAGTCCTAATTTAATATTTAATTATCCGAATTTTGGGGCATGACACGAACTTCTTCACATCTTTCTTCTTTATTGATGCGAGTGCTTCTGCCTCCACCCACTTTGTGAAGTAGTTTGTTGCTGCAAGAAAGAACTTTCTGTTGCCGAGTGCCATTGGAAGTGGTCCTACTATGTTTAAGCCCCACATTGCGAAGGGCCATGGGCTAGTTAATGGTAGAAGCTCTCTGGCTGGTTGATGTATTTGGTGTGCAAACTTCTGACATTTCTCGCACTTTTTGACATACTTCTCAGAATTTGCCTGCATGTATGGCCACCAATATCCTTGTGAGATTGCTTTGTAAGCCAATGATCTTCCCCCTTGGTGGCTTCCGCATACGCCTTCATGTATCTCGAACAAAAATGCCTCGACCTTGCTAGGGTGGACACATTTCAAGTAAGGTCTTGTGAAGGATTTTTTGTATAACGCCAATGATGGAGAGAGCCAAAATCGCTGTGACTTTGCTCTTATTTTGTTGGCCTCTTTCTTCTCTTCAAGTAAGATGTCGTCTTTTAAGAATACTATAATGGGATCCATTCATGAAAGGCCTAGTTCTACACAACATACCTCAGCTATTTCGGGTTCTTCAATGCTTGGTCTTGGTAGGAAGTCGATCAGTAATGGATGTGGGATGGATGTATCTGCCATTGAAGCAAAGCCTGCTAGTTCGTCTGTTCTACTGTTTTCTTCTCGGCCGATCTGCTCTATCCGTATTACTTCGAATTTCATGGTCTCCTTTCTGTCTAACTCTTGGTACTTAGCCATCCTCTCATCTTTCGCCTCGTAGTCGCCTAAAATCTGGTTTACTACTAGCTGGGAGTCATTGTAAACCATTAGCTCGGTGGCCTACATGAAAAGTGCTAATTTTAGGTCTGTTAAAAGCGCTTCATACTCCGCCTCATTGTTTGATGCTGGGAAGCTAAGGTTGACTACTTGTTCCACTAATAGGCCATCTGGGGAGATGAGGACTATACCAAGTCCTGCACCGTGCCTGTTGGATGCTCCATCCACGAAGAGTTTCCACATCTCTCCGATGAATAGCTTCCAGCAAGTAGATGGATCGGATGATGTCTTGGGATCATGGGTGTTATTGGTGTTTTCTTCTAAGTCCATGCCAGCTGTAGGTGTTGTATCTTCACTGTCAGACTGCCTCAAGTCTTTGCTTTGTGATGAGTCCTCACTAGGAATTGCATGGTTCATTCCTTCCTTCTGATCCTCAAGCCTGTGTGGCTTGCAATGTGGCTGGGTATCTTGTATCAGGGGTTGCGCATTTCTTGCAGCACTTTCCATCCCCATTTCGGTTGTACCAGTCAAGTCAACTGGGCAGATGTGATGACTTCCTGGTGTGAACTTAGCCACAAAGTCTGCCAAAGCTTGGGCTTTTATTGCGGTTCTGGGTTGAAACTTGACGTCGAACTGTCCTAATTCCACTGCCTACTTCAAGATTCGTCCTGAAAAATCTGCTCTCTTAAACAAAGCTTTTAAAGGAAAAGCTGTTAGGACGCTTATGGTGTGGGCGTGGAACTAATGCGATAACTTCCTTGAGGCCATCATCAAAGCTAAGGCCAGCTTTTCTAATGATAGGTACCTGGTTTCTGCACCTAGTAAGGTTTTCCTAACATAAAAGATAGGCAGGTGTTGGATTCCTTCCGTTCTGACCAACATTGCGCTGACTGTATGCTGCGAAACTGCTAAGTACAAGAAGAGCTCTTCTCCAGGTACTGGGGTTACTAGCAACGGAGGAGAGGTCATGTAGTCTTTTAGGCTCTCTAAGGCACGGTCGCATTCTTCATCCCATTCAAATTTGGCCTTCAGTGCTTGGAAGAATGGTCGACATCTGTCTGATGATCGGCTTATGAATCGGTTGAGTGCGGCAGTTAGGCCAGTGAGATGCTACACCTCTTTAACTATGTTGGGCCTCTCAAGATCTTGGATTGCTTTGATCTGAGAAGGGTCTGCTTCTATACCTCGATTGGTCACCAGAAAGCCTAGGAATTTGTCTGATCCTACACCGAATGCACACTTCGATGCATTTAGGCGCAACTTGTTCATCTTCAGAATTTGGAACATCTTATCTAGGTCCCTGAGATGGTCCTTCTCATCCTTGCTTTTGACCACCATGTCATCTATGTAAGCCTCCATTGTTTTGGCTAACAATGGTTCAAACATTTTGGTGACCATCCGTTGGAATGTAGCCCCTGCGTTTTTTAGGCCAAAGGGCATGACCTTGTAACAATATAATCCTCTAGGCGTTGCAAAAGATGTGACCTCCTGGTCTGGTTCATACATAGCGATCTGATGGTAACCTCTATACGCATCAAGAAAACTAAGTCAGCTATGTCCTGCTGTTAGGTCCACCAGTTGGTCTATCCATAGTAAGGGAAAACTGTCCTTTGGGCATGCCTTGTTGACTATTTTGTAATCCACGCAGACACGCCATTTGTCGTTCTTCTTTGGCACTACTACAGTATTGGAGATCCACCTGGGATAGTGCACTTCTCTGATGGCTCCTGCCTCCAGCAAGTTTCCCACTTCCTCCTCCACTATCTCTGTGTGGTGGAGTGCCGATCTGCGAGTGTGCTGTATGATTGGTCTGGCGTTTAGGTGGACATTAAGTTGGTGGCAGATGAACTTAGAGTCTATGCCAGGCATGTCATATGGCGTCCAGGTGAACACTTCAATGTTTGAGATTAAGAATTCCATTATCTCAGTTCTCTCAGTGCTGGACAAAGATGAGCCTAGCAAAAAGAGTTTTTCTAGGTCCTTTTCATCTATTCTTACCTCAACCAAGTCCTCAACCGCCTTCTGCTCTGCTGCTTTGCCGACATCTGCAAACAATTCGCTGCTCTCTGGTTCTTCCACCATCTGGACATACCCTTTTGCAGCCCGACTGCTATTTACTATGACGAAGCATTGTTTTGACATGATTTGGTCTCCCAAGACCTCTTCGATCACTTCAGCTTCGTTGGGGAACCGCAACACCTGATGGTAGGTTGACACCACTGAGCGTATGGCATGCAACCATGTCCTTCCCAAGATAATGTTGTAAGTGGAAAGGACCTTCAATACCCAGAATTCCACCTGTTTTGTTACCGTTCCTGCTTTGACTGGAAGGATTATCTTGCCTACTGGCCATTCCGGTATGAAATTGAAACCGACGAGTGGAGACGTTGCAGGTGTCAAGTCTTTGTCCTCCAACTTCAACTGTTTGAAGGTCTCGTAGTACATTATCTCGCATGAGCTTCTTTGGTCAATCAGAATCCGTTTGATATCGAAATTATTGACGCGCAGCGTGACCATCAGAGCGTCATTGTAGGGGCAATGTAGCCTTGCTAAGTCTCTATATGAGAAGGATATGACGTTTGTGGCTTCTGTTCTGCCCTTTTTGACAGTTAGTTGTGCACTTAGTACCTCTTTCAAGTGCTCTACCTTCTTTATCATCCCCCTGAGTTCACATACCCGCTCAGGTTCAACGATCCCATGAATAACGTTGATTATGCATTGGGGTGGACCATCGACTGGCATCCCGTTTGGTCCGTTGAGGACTTGGGGGGCTAGCTGTGTTCCCCCCTCTATGTACTGGTCCAAGTGACCAGCAGCCACTAACTCCTCCAGATGTTGCCTCAAGGGCGTGCAATTTTCAGTGCGATGCCCCTTCTCATCATGGAAGGTGCAACGAGATCTCTCATCATAGCCTTTTTGTGCTTCTCCTAACTTGGCTGGCCGCCGAACGAAGGGTTGATCACGTGTCTCGCTGAGAATTCGGTAGATTGGTTTATTGAATACTATGGTAATGGCAGTGCGAACTCTTAACCTCCTTTTGTCTGGGTCCTCTCTGTTGGCCCGCCTACCTCGCCCATTCCTGCTTGGTTGTTCTACCGTGTTGACTTTTGCTGTAGTCTGTTTATCTGGTATTGCTGTTGTGCTAGATTTTGCTTTAGCACGGGCGCTATCTTCCTCCACACGAATATGTTGATGCACTCTCTCCATTAGGGCATCCATCGTAAGGGGTGGCATCATTGTTATTGAGTCCCTTAGTTTGTTTCCGACTGGTAAACCTCGTTTATATTGTGCAATGGCGAGATTGGTAGGGCAATCCCCAATTTGGTTAAAGGTCTCCCAATAGCGGCTGTTGTAAGATCTTAATGTTTCTATTTCACCCATGTCAATGGAGAGTAGCTGGTCGATCTCCACTGGCGTCTTGGTATTTGTTCTGAATCTAGTCACGAACGCTTCTGCCAGCTGCGCCCACGAGGCAATGCTGCCCTCTGGCAGCCTTTCGAACCAAGTCAAACCTAGGTTGCCAAGGCTAGATAGAAACAGGGTGCACATTAAAGCCTCGTTTCGCCGGTATACTGCCATAACCTGGCGAAAGTAGCTTAAGTGCATGTAGGGGTCTGACTTCCCCTCATAAGTGGTGAATTTGGGTTGGTGGAAGCCTGAGGGTAGTGGTGCGTTCTCGATTGCAGGAACGAACGGCGAGCTCTGTAACCTTGCTAATGCTTTGTCTGCTAGTTCGTAAGCAAGACGCGGCATTGGCATTCCTACCTCGACACTCCCATGCATTCGAGGAGCTAATTGCTGAAGGGCTGAAACTCTGTGAGGGTCGCGAGCCGTGGTGTCCTCCTTCTATCGGGCATTTTCCTTAAGTACTGTTCGCAAGTCAGATGATCTAGGCAACTTCGTGTGCCTATACGTCATTTGGTGCGTGTGCGAGGGGCGATAGGTGCTTCCCTCAGAACACGACCTCTCAGTTTTCGTTCTTTCAGACCTGGAGTAACGAGTCCTAGAAGTCCTCGATTGAGTGTCGCCTGTTCTAAGGCTCCTACTTTCTGCTTGTAATGGTGTGGTATGTCTGTCACGATCTTCTGAGTAGCGAGGGGGCGTGTTGCCTTTGCGCCCCTCTCCTGTCGCCACCCTTTTTCCCTTTATCTGGCGCTTCATTGACTCCATGTTTGCTGCCATCCTCCGTATCAACTCGTCTTGCTCCCTTATGCGATCCTCTAGAACCTGAGGGTCCAACCTCCGCCTCTGCCTTTCAGGACTTTAAAAGTGACGGGGACTTGCGTCCCGTCTCTCCCGTGCGTCCCTCCGGGAGTTCCGTCGATAGGGCTCTAAATCTATCATGGGTGGGACAGAAGGCAAACCTTCGCGCCTCTCACCCCTCTCAGGTGTTTGCCCATAACAGCAGATTGCGGCAAGTCTTCATTGTGCGCCATTGCTTTCAACTAGAGAGGAAAACTTGATCAAGAGGTTTTGTTCTTTGTGGATTTCCCACAGACGGCGCCAATTGTACGAGCACGAAATAATGTTCTCGTATAATCCTGTTGATCAAGTCTGCGCTCCTCCAAACGTCGTCGCTTTACTCCCTGAAAACACAAATGTGAGCTAACCGGCGGATGTGTGCAAAATAGACAAAAAGCTCAGTGTGTTCAAGAATCCAAGTTGTAATACCTGTACAGAGGTCCTGCTAGGAGCTTTTATAGATTTTGTCTGGCTCAATCCTAGTAGGATTCCAACTCTCCTTCTAAGAGTCCTTCTAGGAATCAGACACCCTGCTCACTACTAACCAAGTGAGATGGTTTGCACAATTCTAGTAGGACTCTACTCTCCTTAGCAGAGTCCTCCTAGGAGTTTTGTGCCCAAGGATGATGTTTATCCTTATAACACCCTCATCACTGTAAGCCAAGTGAGATGGCTGCACTCTGTTCGGCTGCTGATTCCTAACCGAGATAACCTGCTCTGAACCGCACCGCGTTTTACCTCGGTAGCATGACAAGACGACCGAGCAAATACTGTCATGCTTAAGTGCCAGTTTTAACCGTGCTTCACCTAGCTCGGTTTCCACCTTGTTCTGGTAATCCAGCTCCCTGCACCTCGGTTTATCATACTCAAACCGGGCTACCTCAGACTTATGTCCGAGCTAGCTAGGCCCAATGGGGAAGTCCACTCTACTCGGCCCACAGCTCGGCTCGCTTCTTCCGATTCCTAGCTCGGCCCAAATTTACACATTTTACCCTCTCAGGGTTGTTTTTGTTTTTTTGGTTTAAATTTTGGGTATTACTGCTATAGCTATACCTTAACTAATAAAGAATACAGAGGATGAGAAAGTTCCAAAGGGCCACATATCTTTAAATCAAGAGCATTGCAAATCTCTTGATGTTTCATTGGGAGACACCATCCTTTTGAAAGTGTAAGTTCAATCTACTTATATTGTGTTTGTGTGCCGTAGCCTACATAGATATATTTACATGAATTCTGCAATTTCATTTTAAAAAGTAGTATATTATTGATTTATATAAGTTTGTTCCACCATTGAATGGGTTTGATGTGGATGTATTGAGAATCATGGTAGAATTACATCCTGAAAGTTCTAGTTCGACTCAACTGGTATGCAATTCTGTATTAAGAATGAATGTATTTAGCAGCTGAACTTTTTGATAAATTATCACTGATCAAATTTCATTCTTCTGTAGATAATGGCTTCAACTCTAGGAAGAGAATTTATAAAGACATTCCATCATCAGGTGTTTTTTAAAAGATTTTATTTATTTATTTTTAAGTACTAGTTGTTGATGCATTAGACCATCTCCAAACATTTACCAAAATTTTCATCTAATTTGATTTCAAATTTGAGTAAAAAATTTGACTGGATATGAACTACTCCAATCATTTCATCAAATTTTCATCAAAATCTTTTAAAAAATTATCTTCTAATCTCAAATTTTACTTTTCATCAAATTTGATAAATAAATAAAAAAAAATCATCTCCAATACTTCATTTTTTTAAATTTTCATCAAATTCAAATTTGATGAAGGATTTGATGATTTCTCAATTTGATGAAAAAAAAAAATGACTCTCCCTTGATTTGATGAATATTTGATGAAAGGATTGGAGATAATTTTTTGAATACAATTTCATCAAATTTAAATTTGATGAAAATAAAGATGAAGGTTTGGAGATGTTGTTAGAGCATCTCTAATTAATATTCACATTTTCTTTTATCAAATCTAAGGCCTCGTTTGGTAACTATATATTTTAGTTAAGAAGTCAAAAAGTCAATATAAATTGTCACATCACTCTCTCTACTTTTCTTTACATCTTTTCGTAAAAAATTAAAAAATTATTAAAATAGTTTATTCCCAAACGAGGCCTAAATTTGATTAAAAAAAATGTTCAAAAATCATTTTCAATTTTTTCATCAAATCGTTAGAGAACTATTTTTTTTAATCAAAGAGTTCTTATTAAATCCTTTATCAAATTTAAATGTAATGAAAATTTAAAAAGATACAACATTGAAGATAATTTTCTTTAGTGAAATTTGGAATATGAGAGAATTTTTAAAAATATTTTTATGATAGAATTGATAAATAATTGGAAATGGTTTTATACACAATTGAAATTGAGGACTATTTTGAGAAGATAGTTTTTAGTTTTTAATCAATTTTGAGGGATATCATCTTTTATATTTTTTTATATATTTAAAAAAATTAAAAAATTAATTTTTAATCACTTTTTCAAAACAACTCTGAGGAGTTTCTGGGTGTGCAGATTTTTACTGAATATCAGAGGCTACTATTTACATATAAAGGAAGCTCATATGTCTGCAGTGTTGTGGAAATTTCTATACTGAAAGTGAATCCCAGACCCACCCCAAAGCAAGGGATGATCCGTAAGCGCACAAAAGTCACAGAAGTTCCACAATTATTGGTAGATTAATGAATTGACAACTTCATTACTGGTTCGTCCTGTCTGACATTTCTCCATTTGTTATAGGTTATATTATTATTATTTATGAAAACCGCGTTTATGCTGAAAAATTAGGCCTGGGCACTAAAATCTTTTCCGGTGTGTTTGATGGGGTATTAGGGAGAGACTATTCACTATTTAAATTATTTATTTGAAAGAGTGAGTAGTTTATTGTTTATTTTTTTTAGTTTGTCAGACATGGAGTCCGGCCGGATTCCTTATCCTTCATATGGAGGATTATACTATCCCGGGAGAGTGTGGGATAGTTTTGGGGAGACAATTTATTGTTGGGATTAGGTAGTAAAATAACTATTTTGACTCTCTATTATTTAATTATGTATTATATTTAGTAAAATTCAATAAAATTTAAATGTCTCAATTTAAAAATAAAATAATTTTATTTAACTTTTTATTGATGTTTTATTTATTCAATTTTTTTAAATAATTTTTTATAGATATTTTATAGATATTTTATTTTAAAATTTTGTTTATATTTTATTTAATTTCATTATTTAAATGTTAATAGATGTTTTATTTAATTTTATTGTTTAATTATTATTATTTTTAAAAACAAATTTATTTAAAATTTTAATTAAAAAAATAACATATATTTTTATTGATATTTTATTTATTTTATTTAAAAAAATAAATTTATTTAATTGTGTAAAAAATAAAATAAAATAAAATAAATTTTTATTTAATCTAGCTAAAAACAATTAAAATATTAAAAATATGTTTAATATTGCTATTACTTAGTAAATAATTGAAAAAAGGGTAAAATAGTCTTTTGCTCATTTATCCTATCCAGTCTGTCTAACCAAACGTTGGATTCACTAAAAATAATCATTTTCAGACATCTAATCCCATGAAAAAACAAACACATGATACATATCCAATCCACCCAAATAATCTGAGGAATTCACAGTCCCAGGACTCAAGTCCGATGGATTTTAATCTCCCTTATCCAGTCCATCAAATCAAACACACCATTCATGAGAAAGATGAAAACAGATTTAGGCCGTATTTGGAACGCTTTTCAAATTATAATTTTACTTTTTTATTTATGTTTGATGTTTGTTTACGATTTTTAAAAGTTAATTTCACATTCAATTTTAAAAACTCTGTCTAAGGCGGAAAAATTTGGGCTAACGGTCATCCGACCGGTTGATTGGTTGGTTAACCGGAACAGTACATTTTTTTTTGTTGCAATTGACATATGTTAATTTTTATATATTTAATAAAAAATATTTTTAAAATTTTTAAAAAATTTTATGAGCTTTGAATAGAATTTTGAGTTGTATGTTTGGTTATAAGTTGTAAATTTTTGTATCAAATATCATATGTCACATTAAAAATTTCTCACTCAATTCAAAACTCTTTTCAAAATCTATTCACCAAACAAATTTTCCACATTCAAATCATAATTCCAAAACTCACAAACTCAAAATACAACTCTCATTCTCAAATTATATTTAGAAAATTCTACCAAACACTACCTTAATTTATTAACTTATTTAAATTACATTATTTATTACATTTTATATATATATATATATATTTTTTATAATAAGTCAAAATACAAAAACAAAAAAGACTTCTCAAACCAAAAATGTTAAAAATTCTAAAAAATTTATTAAAAATTTTATCAAATATCTTACATGTGTGAGATCTACATGAAACTCATATTATATAAATCTTATACACATATAAAATATTTAGGGGTTGTTTGGGGTATTCTAAATAAGTACACTTTTTGACTTTTTAGACTAAAAAATTGAGAAAAAAAATGATTGTTTGGGATAATTTTTTGTCTTTTTACGAAAAAATATGTATAAAAATATTATATAAAATAATAAAATTACAAAATTGCCCCTATGTCCTAGACTAGTGTAACTGCGCTAACTCTCTCTCTCTCCTTTCATTTTTTTTTTTAATGGCCTCGTTTGGAAACATGCTATTTTAGTAATTTTTTGACTTTTTGGCTAAAATATGAGATCAAAAAAACTAGTATGCTTGGAGTGATTTTTTGGCTTTTTATGAAAATATGTACAAAAAATAGAGAGAAAATGGAATTTTTGATTTTTTGGTATATGTTATAGGTTTTTAGGTTTTTTTAGTAATTTTTTGACTTTTAGGCTAAAACAGCTACTTGCCAAACGAGGCCTAAGTGTGGCTTACATAATTTGTGCCACATTTTGCACTTTTATGAGAAAATTGTGGTTGATGCAGTAGTGACTGCACAGCCTGACCTGTGTTGAATTATTTTATTTATTTATTTATTTATTTATTTTGGGACAGATTTCCCGCCAAAAAAATAGGTGAATGGTATGAATTTTTTGATTTTTTTATATCATGCCAAACCAGCCCTTAATAAAAATTTTAATAAAATTTTAAAGTCTCTAACATTACTTTTTAAACACGATCATATCCCAAGCCAATCATACTTTCCAATTACCCGACACACAACCCGAATTACGATCCTCTCTTTAAGTTCTCTCATTGCTTCCCTACTTGTTGGATCATTGGGTTCATTTTTTAGTCTAATTTTGATGATCCAAATCGTTCACATTTTAAGATTTGTAAAGTATATAATACTTGTAAAAAATCACGTTAATCGGATATCAGAAAGTATTTGTTCGGAAAACTATTTATTAAATTTTTTTAAAGAATAATTTTTAATTTGATGATCCGAGTATATAATTTTTGATATCCGATCAATTTGATTTTTTATAAATATAATATATTTAATAAATCTTAAAATGGCAACGTTAAAATAATTAAAATTAAACCCAAAATCAAGTCCAATAATCTAATAAGTAGGGGGTTGATGGAGAGACTCAAAATCAAGTTCAATTATCTAAGTAGGGGGTTGAGGGAGAGACTCAAGGAGAAGATCTTATTCCCCTTCCCCCCTTCCCCCCCCCCCCCCCCCCCCAAAAAAAAAACCCGGAGAGACTCAAAATCAAGTTCAATTATCTAAGTAGGGGGTTGAGGGAGAGACTGAAGGAGAAGATCCCCCCCCAAAACCCCAAAATCCATCTCTGCTTTATTCATTCATACCTCTATCTCTCTGCAACGAGCCCCATGGCCGAAACCACCTCTACCTCTCTCTCTCTCTCTCTCTCTATGTGTTGAGATTTAATATATATATATATATATATAAAATATGAATGAAATATAACATAACTTTTTTCTTCCACCTTGCAAATCTCTTCCCAAATCATGAACCAAACACAACACATGTGTCTTCCTCTTCTCAGCCGGAGGCGTCAATCCGGACGGCGGAATTTGAGGATGGATGGGCGGAATCTGCAGTCCGTTCCAACTGTCCGATCTGAGTTTCAACAGTGTGCCCCGGCCGCCGAGTGCTCGCTGTGCTCAGGCTAATCGTCGGTGGCCATGTCTTCAGAAGCTCCGGGTACAGATAGATCTGTAATAGATGCACACACCTACCTATATAGAGAGTCCATACGTATATATGTTTTTGTGAACAGTAAGAATTATTCAAAGTTGTTGGCATGGTTGATCACAGGGTACCCTAATCCGGGGAGCTGAAACATATAAAAGCATATTTAGGGAAGGCTTCAATATGGAATCACTGGAAGAAGTACTGATATCACTTGGTATTGGAGGCATGACATCCCAATTTGCTCAAATACTGCAGTCTGCATTCGGCTCACGGATGGTTCCTCCTTATGTAGCAAAGAGGTATTCAGAATTATTGTAAGATTGGTTATTCTGCTGAATCATTGAGATAGATAATTCCTTCTTATTCACGTTTATTTTGCAATATATATTTGTTTTGCATTATTAGTTGTAGGATTAATCTGTCAATTTTATTGGATAAAGTGTTCATCGTCCAGATAACAAAAATCGCAACCAAACAATGCAACGTGAGTCCCATGGATTAATAATCTTAATCGTATGTTATAATCCGCCCATTCAAACCGGCTCTTATAATATAGTTGCTTCCTTTGGTAATTTAGCTATTCATTCAAATTACATATTTCAATAAGGAAAATGCTAACGCCCTTTGAGCTGTCAATAATCTCGGTACATGTATAGGAGTATAGAGGTGTGTGAAAATGTTTTTAAATTTAATATATATATATGTAAAAATGTTTTGAAAATAGTTTTGTATGCTAACAAGCAAAAGAAAAAGAGTAGTTTCAATATACCCCATTGGAACTTATTGTGAAACCTTTGCTAGTTTTTTGTCTGGAAAGGAATTTTTTAGCTCCAAGCCATAAACCCCAGGTCTATCCCTTACTTTGATAGGATTTTGATATTAAAAAAATAATAATTCTTATGAATCCTAACTAGTAACATAATTATTTTAATATTTCTAAATTTATTATAGCAAGTTTATTACTGAAAAGTACAACAAAGTGAAGTAAAATAGGTTGAAGTTGTTGGGTATAAAAGATAGAGGTGAAGGATTTGATAATAGCTGCAGTGAAGTGTTAGGATGTAAAGGCGATATTCCCACAAATGAATGAAAAGAATGAGGTCACCTCTTCTTTTTTGTTTTTTGGATAAATAACAAGGTCACCTCTTAATCAATAGAAAAGAACACTAGAAAAAAATGTTGTGAATTCCCCCTAGAATCCAAGAATAGATAACAGTAAGTGATGATTTGGCAACTTTCTTGTGGTAGTAATTGCGAACTCATTCCACCTTTGGAGGGTAATTTTAGTATAAATTTTATTTAAATATAAACTAATAGGATAAATGGGTTGAACAGTCGGATTAGGATTTATGTAATTTGAACTCTCTAGCTTATTCCTCAAACACTACTTCTATTACATGCCTTCCAAATATGCCACCTACTGCTGCCAACTATGCTAGCAGATTCCAAAGAACATCCTTAGGCCATTTAGATATTTGCCATATTTGGGTAGCTGCAAGACAGACAGTAGTCCCTAAAAAATGAAAGAACTAAAGGGCATGCAGGCCACACTCTTTGTACATGGACAAAGAGCAAAATGAAGTGGTCCATTGTTTCCACCTCTTTGCCACAAGGGGCAAGAATCCACAGAAAGGTATCTCTTTTACCTTTAGATTGTTACACACTGGAAATATACCCAAGACTCATTTTCATGGGGACATCTCAAGCTTGTAGGGTCCTTTCATGACCAAATCTGCTTCCATATGCTTGCGAGAATTTGAACTAGTCTTGGTGGGCTTCCCGTTTTTTGATGGCCAGCCTATTTAACATATGATACATGGCCCCCCTCCCCAAATCTAGTTACTATAAGTTATTAACTATTGACTTTCTTGTGCTAGGCTAAATTTGAAGCATGTAAGAGGAATGCTTCTATATGGGCCACCAGGTTCTAGAAAAACCTTGATAGCACGAAGCATTTGCAAATTTCTAAATGCAAAAGAGCCCTTGGTCTCTCTCTCTCTCTCTCTCTCTCTCTCTCTCTCCACTTTTTTTAATCTTATTTTGACACTTCTTTTTCTCCTCCCATTCATGCATATTATAAATGGACCGGATGTGTTAGATGCATTCCAAGGTGTATCAGAGAGGAAAATAAGGTCACTCTTTAAAGCAGCCGTTGAGGATGAAAATTTGGTAAAGATGCGTACGTATGTTCATTCTAAATTCACTTCATTGTGCTTTTATAGTGAGATCATTTAATCTTTTCTTTTAGGAGCTAAAAGTGACCTACACATCATCATATTTGATGAAATTGATTCCATTGCTAAGGTGAGCATAGATGCAACATTTGCTCCTTCTAAATGCTGTTAGTTGTGCTACCTACAATTCGTGTTATATATATGTGCGTGTGTTAATTTCACGATATCAGACTTAAGGTTTTTGATATAATTCAAATATTTTTTTCCCTGTTTGGGTTTGACATCATTTTGGTGTTTTCGTATTCTCATGGATTATATGTTCTGGCAAAGTTAGTAGGACACAATAGGTATACAGTTTAAGGTTGTCAGGATCAAGAAATGATAAAGGTAGATTTCCTGCTAAAATATAGGAAACATGTTTTAATTGAAATCACATTTTCTATTACAAAATTTCTATGATATGTACTGTATGTCATTCAGCTATAAAAATAAATTTTTATGAGTATTACCTGCTTGGTTCAAGGCTAGATTCCTGAAGTCTAGACTTGACTTCTTCTATAGCACGGACGAAATGGTTCATTGTTACTTTGATATCCTTCTCGACATGCTTCCCTAGTCCCCTATCCCCTGCCTGGACCACAGCATATGAATGTGCACGAGTGACTAAAGATGCAAGGGCAGAGCCACTACAGCCGTCTGTTCTGCAAGCTGGGCAAACAATCACATGCACAATCTCATCACATAAATGATGCATTGATGTTTCCACTTACACAACAATATTGCTCAAACAACTTTACCAATTTCTTGAAGATTCACATCTTCATCAAGTACAAAAGCTTGTCTCATGTTCCTTGTGTTGATGTCCAAAATTTGCAGGCGCCCTTGCTCATCTGGGTACTCTACTTTGACATGTAGTTCAATTCTACCTTCCCTACAAAACAAATACAATATAAACTAGATTTCTTTTCTTTTCTTTTTTAATTGAGTTGGGAAAATGAGAATAAAATAAATAGCTATACACATTTGTTTGGTTACCCATAAAAGAAAACTATGTATAAATAATTTCATTTTTCTTAACTTGATAAATTCAAATTTTGAACATACCTTCTGGAGTTCAAAAAATGTGAGATATTGTTGAAAATAAGAAAGAAATCAACAAAGAACAACACGAGGGAGAGAATGTTACCTCAGCAATGCTTCATCGATGCGCTCCTTTCGATTTGTAGTAGCAATAATAAAAATGTTGTTCAATACTTTCATGCCATCAACCTGAAAGGCATGCAAATTTTCTAGTATTTCCTAGACAAGGAGAAACAATAAAACGAAAAAATTGAAAAAAGAAATATGAGAGATATTGACCATCGTAAGTAGTTGGTTTACAAGCCTATCATCCATATGGTTTTGTCCCATACCTACCCCTCTTTTCTGCACAAAATCAAAGATGCATTTAAGACATGATTTGGAACATACATATGGAACCAAAAAAGACCACTCTCACCCAAGGTTGGTTCATATATTCTAGAAGGCCATTTCACCTACTACCAATTGATTTTTGGTTAGATGTCTTCGATGTTATAACAACCCACAACACAAATAAGCTTAATAAAGAATCTTTGGGATTGCACAAAACTCTTTAATTCTTTTTGGTCTAACATTGCTTCATGCTTTATTTTGTTAAGGATCTTTCTTACCTCCTTGTATTAGGAAAAAAATTGAAGTTCTATATGTGCTTGTGTGTGTGTGATTTGAGGCGACATGAGCTAGTAAGGGAGCTATCTAGGAACTATGGCGGATGCTGAGATGACACTACATCATCAGATACTAGCTAGGCCAAAGCAAAGATGGCTTTGGGAAAAGAAAGAGTGAGGAGTTGTTTTAGAGGTCTAGAAGTGAATAACCAAAAAGCAAGAGATGGAGATTGTTAGATCTTCTTTATGCATGAAGATGGAGGCTATATTTATAAGGATTGGGTTACATAGGCCAACTTACCTAGTGGCCTCAATAGCTGGAATGGTGGTCAAGTGTACTCAGATATGAACAAGTCACTTGTCTTTGTCACACTCTAGAGTTCTCTTCTTGTCGAGATCTCTCCAAGGTCGGTCTAGTGCAGATCCCCCTAACGAGTCTAGTACGAGGCATCTCAACAAATCTTCATTTCTAATATACCAAGTCCAAAATTCCTACGATCTCATGTAGAGTCATGAGGTCTCTTGGGTGCCCTGTAACCGTGGCACCAAGCCCAAAGGTGTCCTGAGGCTCTTCTATCTGACGTAGAATGGCATGAGTGTATTATGGTGACTGGAAAACAAGTGTAGAATCATATAAGAGATGGAAACTCGACTTGCCCAAGGGGGCCCAAGTGTGATGGCTCAAGTGGATAGAAGCGCAGCTAGGTGTACAGTCCCCTTAATCTTGGAAGGAAGGCCAAGTGCACCTGCAAGGCTCCCTGGAGATAGACTCCTTCAATTTGAATATGAGAGATGCTACATGTCTAGTGGGTAGAGGTTTTGGGATAAAGGGATCCCATGCTCAATACAACTGTCATGGTGAAGCTATGAAGTACATGCAGATGTGATTATTACCTAAGGTCAGTCAAGTGCTTTCTGTATTTATGCACAAAACAATTGAGTGTTTATTGTTTAGGAACCACTCTCTAGAAAAATGGTTTCTTGCCTAGGTGACCATTACCTTTGGGGTCTTCGGATAAGATACACTGCCTCAGAATTCAAGACTTTAAGCCATGAGCAACCCTTTTCATATAGAATAGCATTTCTATGTTGATTGTTCACACTGATTAAAAGCATAGGTTGTTTAAATTAATAAAAACATTTAAAAGTGGATGACAAGTTGAAATCACAAATCATAGGGCATAGAAATAACTTGAAAGCAATGCTAATTAATCTGGACTACACACTCAATAGTGAGTGCTTGTCTTACAAAAGCATATTGATATAGAAGCATGAAACTCAAGCCTTGTATCTTATTGTCAATGTTTCAAAAGATGAGTTACAATTACTAATCTGGAGTACATATCACTACTACCAATAAGGAATAAAGAGGCATCACACAAGGTGAGTTGGCCTATGTAATAAAGAGACATCACTAAAAGCATGGAATAAAGAGACATCACTACTACCAATCTGGAGTACTATTGACTTTCATATTTGAGTACACTTGACCACCATTCCAGCTATTGAGGCCACTAGGTGAGTTGGCCTATGTAACCCAATCCTTATAAATATAGCCTCCATCTTCATGCATAAAGAAGATCTAACTATCTCCATCTCTTTCTTTTTGGTTATTCACTTCTAGACCTGTAAAACAACTCCTCACTCTTTCTTTTCCCAAAGCCATCTTTGCTTTGGCCTAGCTAGTATCTGATGATGTAGTGTCATCTCAGCATCCGCCATAGTTCCTAGATAGCTCCCTTACTAGCTCATGTCGCCTCAAATCACACACACACAAGCACATATAGAACTTCAATTTTTTTCTAATACAAGGAGGTAAGAAAGATCCTTAACAAAATAAAGCATGAAGCAATGTTAGACCAAAAAGAATTAAAGAGTTTTGTGCAATCCCAAAGATTCTTGTGGGTTGTTATAACATTGAAGACATCTAACCCAAAATCAATTGGTAGTAGGTGAAATGGCCTTCTAGAATATATGAACCAAGCTTGGGTGAGAGTGGTCTTTTTTGGTTCCATATGTATGTTCCAAATCATGTCTTAAATGCATTTTTGATTTTGTGCAGAAAAGAGGGGTAGGTATGGGACAAAACTATATGGATGATAGGCTTGTAAACCAACTACTTACAATGGTCAATATCTCTCATATTTCTTTTTTCAATTTTTTCATTTTATTGTTTCTCCTTGTCTAGGAAATACTAGAAAATTTGCATGCCTATCAGGTTGATGGCATGAAAGTATTGAACAACATTTTTATTGTTGCTACTACAAATCGAAAGGAGCTCATCGATGAAGCATTGCTGAGGTAACATTCTCTCCCTCGTGTTGTTCTTTGTTGATTTCTTTCTTATTTTCAACAATATCCCACATTTTTTGAACTCCAGAAGGTATGTTCAAAATTTGAATTTATCAAGTTAAGAAAAATGAAATTATTTATACATAGTTTTCTTTTATGGGTAACCAAACAAATGTATATAGCTATTTATTTTATTCTCATTTTGCCAACTCAATTACAAAAGAAAAGAAATCTAATTTATATTGTATTTGTTTTGTAGGGAAGGTAGAATTGAACTACATGTCAAAGTAGAGTACCCAGATGAGCAAGGGCGCCTGCAAATTTTGGACATCAACACAAGGAACATGAGACAAGCTTTTGTACTTGATGAAGATGTGAATCTTCAAGAAATTGGTAAAGTTGTTTGGGCAATATTGTTGTGTAAGTGGAAACATCAATGCATCATTTATGTGATGAGATTGTGCATGTGATTGTTTGCACAGCTTGCAGGACAGATGGCTGTAGTGGCTCTGCCCTTGCATCTTTAGTCACTCGTGCACATTCATATGCTGTGGTCCAGGCAGGGGATAGGGGACTAGGGAAGCATGTCGAGAAGGATATCAAAGTAACAATGAACCATTTCGTCCATGCTATAGAAGAAGTCAAGTCTAGACTTCAGGAATCTAGCCTTGAACCAAGCAGGTAATACTCATAAAAATTTATTTTTATAGCTGAATGACATACAGTACATATCATAGAAATTTTGTAATAGAAAATATGATTTCAATTAAAACATGTTTCCTATATTTTAGCAGGAAATCTACCTTTATCATTTCTTGATCCTGACAACCTTAAACTGTATACCTAGTGTCCTACTAACTTTGCCAAAATTTACTCCTCAACAATAAAAACAAAATCCACTTCCAACCACGTGCTTGGAGTGGTGTAGAGATTATATTAGATTTGTTTTCTGCTTAAAGGGTCAGACCAGTGCATTTACACGGATTAAAGTACTATAGGGTCAAAATTTCGTCCATGCCTTTAAATTTTTTCAACTCAAACATTATTGTAAAATTTTACTCTAATAATGAAGTGCTTAAAAATAAAAACATTCTGCAACAAAATACATATGCTAATTATTAGATTCATTTCAATAATGGTACCTCCAAAATTGAGAATCTTCATAGAGTTGCAAGCTTCTTTTATTGAAGCATTATTGCAATGTATTCCCTTGTCCAGGACTCAACCTTTATAACTCCTAGATCTCTTGAGAATCTTCATAGAGTTGCACGCTTCTTTTATTGAAGCTAATTATTGCAATGTATTCCCTTGTCCAGGACTCAACCTTTATAACTCCTAGATCTCTAGATTAGAAAGGTAAAGCTCAACTTATAACAGATTCTTTTGTGGCCATTGGCTTGCCGAGACACAAAAGGGTTTGGAGCATTACGAGGGGCAAGGTGGCGAGAGTGTTTGCCTTTTCAAAAGAACCCTTGTTAAGGCTGTTTTCATTTTACCAACATTCATTTGGTTTTTCATACTAATGGAGACATAATTGGAGCCTTGGAGGTTTGGTGCCGCGCACAGATGTTATGATAAGTTCTCAGTGCAAAACTTTGGGATGAACACAAATTGTCAGCTTAGTTCTTAATCTGATGCGACTATCTTTATTTAACAGTATTTACAAATTTAGATGATCCAAAGAATAAGTATGTGTAAGTTAAAACCTAGTTAATTGGTTTTTGTTTCCTAGCTTCACACATTTGTGAAATAAATAAGACTTTTCACAAATGCTTGCTATAATTACAAGTAATCATTCATTCCTTGAGAGATATTTTGTAGCTTTTAAATTGTTTTCTGATTAACTGTCTAGTTTTCTTCTGATATTTTCAGGATGGGAGTGGAGGAAATGGTAAGAATCTTGTTTTGGTTATTTAATTAGTAAAATATCTGAATTTTTAGAATATTAATTGTAATGAGTAAAGGGCCATGCCATACCTTCGTGAACATTACTCTTGAAATGCTATCTCTATCACCAGCTCTATAATCCTCATTTTGTATTTGGTTTTACAGTTTCCGCGGCAGTTGAGCTCCACTAATTCGACTGAAGTTTTACACATGCAACAAGAAATTGCAAGGCTCAAGGAAGACACTGCACATTTCCAGGCTACACCTGCTTCTTACGAAGAGGATAAGGCCAAACTTGAGAAGGAATTCGTAAGTCCTCCGTAAATTATATTGGTTCGCATTCTTTTTTTTTTGCCTCATCAAAGCGTTTAACATTTTAGGCGCGCTATGGCAGGAGACAATTCGCTGTTCAGTTTGCCTTATGGGCCTGGAGTGAGTTTGAAGTGGTGGTCCAAGCCGTGTAAGTTTCTAGTTTATATTTGGTTCTATCAGAACATGTAGCATTTTTCGAGCTGTGTTTGCTTGGTGTTTTAGAAACTATGCTTGAATTCTATATTCTCTTTGATTTGTATGAGTCTGTTATGTATTCTGTTTAATGGTGTTTCCCACATGTATGTTTTTGAGTTGAAAAATGCTAGAGGTGTCAAATGTTTTACCAATGTCTCACATGGATGTGGGACCCACATGGTGTGAATGTGGGTCCCACACCTATGTGAGACATTTAGAAAAACATTTGGTAAAACATTTGAAGCCCCTAGCATTACTCTTTTGAATTTTGTAAAATGATGGGGACATATACTGTACTTTTGATTGGTCAAATATGTAAATTTACGAGTCTGTTCGCTGTTTCATTTTGATTTTCTTTCTTTATTTGTTTTTTTAATTTAGTTTCATTTAAAAATTAAAAAAATAAAGTGTGCTTGGTTTGAGTTTTTTGGATTAAATTTTTTGAAAACTGAGTTTTTTGTTCTTCGTATTTTTTTTGTTTTTAGTGAATATTTTTTAAATTTTAAGTTTTTTTTTATATATACTTTTTTAGATGCATCTTATTTAGATGTATCTAAAAAGTAAGAAATTTGTGAAAAAATATTTTAAAAAATTAATAAATACATAAAAATATGAAAAATATACTGAATTCTCGTATTTTTTTTTTTTTGGTATTAGGGAATTTTTAAAAGATTTTTTTCACAAAAATTATACTTTTTATGTGTTAGGTGTGTCTAAAAATTAAAAAAATTGCTTAAAATATTTTTAAAAATTCAGTAAAAAAAAAAAACACGAAAAACAAAAAAGTAAAATTTTTTGAAAAGTGTTTTTGGAAAATCAAAAACAAGGAAATTTTAAAATGAAATTCATGAAATGTTATTTGAAAATAAAGGCATTTATTTTTATGATAAAAAAAAAAAAAAAAAAAAAAAACCTCTGTTATATATAATGTTAAAATAGAGGGAATTGGAAGTGGTAGTTTAGTCCCTAGAAAGACATATTTAGGCCCCGTTTGTTTGGGGTTATAGGGAGGGTATTGGGTTTGGTAGTGAGGAGGGGATTGAGAATGGAGTGTTTGTTTTGAGAGGTATGGAGGGGATTAGTAATCCCTTGGGATTAGTAAGGAGAAGGAAGGGGGATTGGTAAGGATGAGGTAGAGATGGTATTAGAAAATAGTGAGGGGATTAGAAATTTTTTTATTTTTTATATATTGGAAATTTTTTTTAAAATATAATGTTTAATTTTTTATATTTTTTTATTTGTTTTATTATTTTATATAAAAATAATTTAACAATTCCTCATTATTAATCCCCTCACTAACAATCCCCTCACTATCAATCCCCTTCATTCTATCTCCCAAAACAAACGGAGCCTTAGTCTTTCATCTTTTCTATAGTAGTGGAGGTGATTAAGAGGATTTAATGCGTTCTTAACAAGTGTCTAAAACCCAATAAAGAGTTACACAATACACAATACATTAGGTGAGTCATCTTTTAAAAAAATTATCCGTTGCTCTTCTTATAGCATCACGTGGTTATGTCACCCCACAAGTCACCAAAAAATATGGCCGCGGTTGTTTTCCATGCCCAAAACACAAATTCGTGAACCCCTTCCTTCCACCAATCACAACGCCCAAGGAATCACCTGACTCTGTCCGATGGACAATGACTAAGTTCCCCATATCCTCAGCAACATAATAGGGACATATACTGTACTTTGGATTTGTCAAACATGTAAATTTACAACCCTGTTTGCTTTTTCATTTTGATTTTCTTTCTTTATTTGTTTTTTTAATTTAGTTTCATTTAAAAATTTAAAAAATAAAGGCATTTAAAAATTAAAAAAATAGGTAGAGGGCATTTAAAATTTTATTTAAAAATAGACATTTATTTTTATAATAATTTTTTTTTTTTTTTTTTTTATAAAAAAAACTCTATTATATATAATGTTAAAATAGAGGGAATTGGAAATGGTAGTTTAGTCCGTAGAAAGACATTTTTTTATTGTCTTTCATCTTTTCTATAGTAGTGGAGGTGATTAAGAGGATTTAATGCATCCTCAACAAGTGTTCAAATCCAATAAAGAATTATAAAATACATTAGGCAAGTCATCTTTTAAAAAAATTGCCCGTTGCCCTTATAGCATCACGTGTTATGTCACCCCACAAGTCACCAAAAAATATGGTCGCAGTTGTTTTCCATGCCCAAAACACAAATTCATGAACCCCTTCCTTCACCAATCACAACGCCCAAGTCATCACCTAACCGTGTCCCATGGACAATGATTAACTTCTCCATATCTCTCAGCACCATAATAGAAATGAGTAAGAATACTGCAAAATTTTAGTTTGATCATTAAATAATCACTCTACAGACACACAGTTAATCAGCTTTTGGTCTCTTTGGTTGGCAAGAAAGACCGCAAAATTTTAGTTAGACCATTAAATAATTATTCCACGGACAGTTGATCAGCTTTTGTTCTGTTTGGTTGGCAAGAAAGACACAGGAAAAGCAAAAGCTAAAATCTACGGCTATGGAGCTGGAATGTTTAGTGGTAAGATGGTCAGTAAAAACTGAAAAGGAAAATCCAAAGCATGATTGGTTTCAAAGTTCAAAACTAATAAAGTGGCTTTGATTCAAGAGAGCAAGGATGCTTCTTGTCGCCAAATCATGTTTCTGCTTAAGAAAGTTGATGGCCAAAGTAAGGACATTGAATGGTTTCCAACTTTCCATTCCCCCAGTTTCAATTGCTTATTAGTTAACATTGCGACATAAATGGAAAAAACAAGTTACAGAAAGAGCTCAACATTTCACCTGTAATGCAAGCAGTTTTGTTTGAAGTTTTAAAAAATTGGGTAATTAAACTAATCTGTATTAAAGTTTGAAGAAAATACATTAAGCCCACAAGTCTGGCATAACGACAAGATTTTAATTCACACAACACTTAGTTTCTTTGCTATTCGTATGAACGAAAAAATGATATTGTCATTTTTTTTAAGGACTTTTCTTAAGTGTGCAACCCTCAAGGTTGCACACCATGTGCCACTTACACAAAAAGTGTAAGTGGAAGGTGAAAACAAAAAGCAGAACTGAACACAGAAAGACGTAAATGTAAGGCGTAAGTTGCACACCATAACAGTACCCTTTTTTTAATTAAAAAAATGTATATTATGATGCAAATGGGGGTTTCAAGTGAAATGCTAAACAACCTCAAGTTGGCTCTTAGTTGATAAATCTAAAAAGACAGCCTACTTTTCTGGGTTTCAGCTGTTGTTTAACTAGAAATCTGGTTTCCTCAGTATTTGCCAATTCATTGTTCTGAACTTGAAACTACTCTTATTGTTCTGATGAACTTGAAACTACTCATGATTCTTGAAATGATTATTAAGTTTGCTGATGATGACATTAACAGATTGAGGGTGTCGCCCTGTCATCGTTTGCTATATCTGCATTATTTTTTCATTTTGCTGATACAACAGTAACAACAATTACTCTATCGATACATAATCAACCATTAAACTAATCACACAAAATACACATAGGGTTATAAATCTCACTACCAAGAGGATTTTGTGATTAATGTTATTGTGTCTTTAGAATTATTGTAATGGTTTATTTGACTCGAGCTTCATGAATTCATAATGCAAAAAAATCTCTTTAAACTCTAATAGCGGCTTCACACCTTTTCTTTTCAAGCAAATAAATGAATTAAATGATATAAATAGTAATGTTTATACAAACAAAAAAAATGTATAACATAATATAAATTAATTATAAACCTATCACCTCCAAACAAAAAAACTATCAAGATAATCGTTAATTACAAAAATACCACTCACATCATACGAGTCATAAATTCGATATAAATGTTTTTGTAAAAACTTTTTCCGTTGTACAAATATAGGTAATGAGATGATGATAATTCCCACTGCTTCATGAACCAACAAAAACCACCTTACTTGTTTTTATTTTTCAAAAAATACTTTTCAAAAAATTTTACTTTCTTATTTTTTGTGTTTTTTTATTTTTACTAAATTTTTTTAATATTTTAAGTAATTTTTTTACTTTTTAAACACACCTAATATAAATACACCTAAAAAGTAAAAAAAATTGTAAAAAAAATCCTTTAAAAATTCACGAAATACCAAAAATACAAGAATTCAGTACATTTTTTATATTTTTATGCATTTATTAATTTTTTAAAATATTTTTTCACAATTTTTTTACTTTTTAGATGCATCTAAGTAAAGTGCATCTAAAAAAGTAAAAAAAATATTTAAAATTTTAAAGTATTCACTAAAAATAAAAAAAATACGAAAATTAAAAAAATCAATTTTCAAAAAATTTAATTTAAAAAACTTAAACCAAACACTTTGATTAAATTTTGAATGTTGTGGATAAGACTTCAAGCTAGAGCACTACACTAATAGCAGACAAAGCCAAAATGGCCTTTAGTCTTGCTGACCCCATGAACAATATTTAGTTAGGTAAAAGTGCACTAAAAAGTGGAGAATATTTTTACTTGCATTGAAATTGTGATGTGCACCATTAAAAATAGCAACTTCATCTGATTTTAGTCCCCAAAAAAACAAAAACATGTTTAAAAAAAAAAAGTACTCATGCAAAATTGATTCTTACTACAAAAGGAACACAATAAAGAAGGCCCTAATTACAAATAAAGTAGAGAGTTGCATGCCTGTTTCACATGACTGGACCAGCACTAAAGTATTCATATTTTATTAGATTTTATGACTTTCTTAATTTTTCAAACGAAACCTTAGCTTTATCATAATTGGTTGGTTAAAAAAGTCATCAGATTTTTTATTGCTATCATATAAACAACTTAGGTATTAGAAGGGGAAGGAAAAGGATATAAATTAACTTTATTCCTATTTGATTGTTTTGGAAAAATAAAAGACAAAAATTAAGGTGATTTTTGAGAAAGCTTTCTAATCATAATTTTATTTATTCACGTGAATAAAGTATTTGGATAGAATTTTTAAAAATTAATTTTATCACACATTTTAAAACATATTTTCATTTTACGTTTGGCAAAACACCTTCAAAAACAAACTTTCAAATCAAAACTCTCACTTTTTTTTTACAATTTTTAAATTTTTGAATCTATTCAATCGTCCTCCCGAACATTCTTCCCAGATGTCGTCTGGTTAAATGCTACAATATTTTTTTTTGGGGGGGGGGGGGGGGTGTGTTTGATTGCCAACGGAAAGCAAAGAAGAGAAGTTGGTGGCTGAACATCTGTCAATATATAGAGTGAATTTGTAAATCATAAAATTAATTATGAAGATGGTGAAGTTGGTGTCTGATATAAAAGTTGTAGGTGAACAGATGATATAAATGACAAAGTACATGGAGGATACATTTCCACGGAATTGATGAAAATCAATAAATAAAAAAATTTGAATAAAATTAAATTGTATGTGATAAATTGCATAGATGTTAACAAAATAATAATATCTTAATTTTTTTTTGACTCTCACATAAATAATACCTGATAGGCTGATAACTTTTTTAATCATTTATTTGAAAATAACAATATAATAAACAGCAAATAATTTGTCACAGTAATTATTAAAAATATAAAAATATTTTAATTATAAAATATTTTTAAAAAAATTTAAACTAAATATACAATCAAAAGTTATTTTAAATCAATAATTAAATATTTATTTTTTAAAAAATTATTTCTTTTGTAATATTTTTAATTAAAAAATTAATTAATGTTATTTTTTGTTAATAATTAAATTTTTTAATTAAATTTTAAAAAAAAATTTATTTATGAATGTTAATAAGAATTTTTAATAGGGTTTTAAATAATTTGTTTAATTATGAATTATAACAATTTGAATTAATTTTTAAATTTTTTTTTCAAAATTCATAACTAAATAAATTTTTTTTATTTTACATGTCACATTAAACATTAAAAACTCAATCCAACACTCAACTCAAACCACAATTCAAAACTATTTTCAAAATTCATAACCAAGTAAGTTTTTTACACTTAAATCATACTTTTAAAACTCACAAACTCAAAATACAACTCTATTTTCAAATCATATTTAAAAAACTCTATCAAATACTATCTAAAACTTTTCAAAATATTTTTTAAAATACATTTAGTTCCGTTAATTTATAATAAAATTACACATTCTAAAATTAATATTATAAATTTTATGATAAAACTACACATTTTATAATAAGATACCTACAGTAAAAGGGAGCAAACCCTAGCATTTCCATAACATTAAACAACACCCCCCAAGAACTTTAATAGTTGTTAATTTCCAATAATTGTTTTTTTTTGGGGTAAAAATAATTTCCAAAAATCTATTGAGAACATAAGACCATATAAACCACACCACATGCACAAAAATCTATGAATAACACAATTATTTATTGATTTAAAAGAAATGAAAAATATAACAAAAATCAAACTGGGGGAGCATTTGAGGCACTGGTAACCACCTTACCACCCTCTGGGTTCCACGCGCCGCCACCACCACCACCGCCTTGCCTCCCATCAACGGACGGAGCAGCCACCGCACTCACCGCCTGATACGGCTGCACCACCCCTCCCTGCGTAGTATAGTACACCTGCCGCACTGCTCCGTCGTAAGTCACCGTCGAATATCCCGGCTCCGCCACCCCAACTCCACCAACCGCAGCCGCAGCCGGTGGTGGCGGCCGTACCATTCCTATGGCTTCGCTGTAACCTCCAACCTTAGGTTGCTGAATCGACGGCGGTGGAACGTTGTATACCGGCTGCTCCCGGTACATCTCCGGTACTGTCCTTTGCATTCCGTAGAATGCTTGGCCGGTCAGCGGTCGCATCACCGGAGTTTGGTAAACCCCAGACGGCGTTTGGATGAGGTAAACCGGTGGTTCCGGTCCTGTTGCTGCGGCGACGGGATAACCTCCGGTGGTTACATGCCTTTCCTGCCAGTACGACGCCGGAGCTGTCACCGGTTGCGGCGGAGGAAGTTTCTCCGGGAGTTTCTGTGCGTAATAATCTCCAGGATAAGCCCTAGGGTTTGCTTCATCAATTTTTCTCTGGTACATCCCTTGTTCATGTCCAGCAATCTGCAGTCTCTGAAAGTCCTGAATCTGCCTCTGGTACTCCGCCGGCGTAACCATCGGTTCTCCGATCACATGCCGATCCTCCTCCAATCCGGCATGTATTTCAGGAACCATCTGCGGCGGCGGCGGCGGAGGCAGATCTTGCACTTTCGCCGCCGTTGGCGGCGGCGCGTGTCCTTTTTCCAAACCAAACAGAAAGTCCGGATTGGCCGCAGAAGGCGGCGAAGAAACCTCCAGAGGCTGGATCTGCACCGAATTCAACGCGTCCACGAACCACTGCCGCTCCGACTTCGTCTCACCCGATCCAAACCCAGTCGCCGGAGGATGATTCAGCGGAAACATAAACAACCTCAACCTCGCCGGCTTGGCCGACGCACGGCACAACCGATCGTACTCCATCATCATGTGCTCGAGATCTTCATCATTCGTCACCGAAATCAACGCATCGAGATCTTCACCAGGTAACTGATACTTGAAACAGACCTGAGAATCGCACAAAGCAGATAGCTTAGAAATTAAGGCAGAGAATTTGATGCTGCGATCAACGGCCAAGATCTTGGTGTCGCCGCCGACGTAGGTGAGCTGGTTATCGTGAGGTCTAGGGTGGATTTTGCCGCCATAGCTGCACATGAATTTGACCTTGTAGTTGGAAGAAAGAGGCTCGTCCCAAGAAGCGTTCTCGCAGTCGATTTCTCGAGATCGAGGCGATGAATTGCCGGAGTCTGGGTAGGAAGAGTAAGAGTAATTCTCCATTTTTGGGTTTTGTGGATTTAGGGTTAGGTTTAGGAAAGAAGGCAGTGGTGTTGTTGGTACATTGAAGCACCTGAAGGAAGAAAGCGGCTTTTGAGGGAGAGGAGAGGATAGATATATAGGAGGTGGAATAGTGGTGTAGGTGGGCTGTGTGGGACCCAGGGCATTGTTTGTGAGATTGCGTAGTGGAGAGATAATGCTTTGCTATGACGTGGAAGGAAGCTTCGAGGGCGATTGGGTTTGTTTGGTTTGTTTTTGGGAGAGTTTTTTTTGAAAAAAAATTTGGGGAGGAAGTTTAGAAATTTTTTTGGTTTGTTTGGTTATATATCTTGGGAGAGTTATTTTTTTGGGAGTTTGGAATGATTTGATATTTTGGGAGAATTTGAGTAGATGTGTGTGAGAGAGAAAAAGTGATTGAGAAGGAGAGAGGAGAGAGGAGAGAGGAGAGAGACAAAGTGATTGATTGATGTATAAGAAAGAGAAAGTGATTTTGAAATTTTTTTGAAAAAAACTCAAACCAAACAATTTTTTAGAAATTTTTTTCTAAAACTCATCTTCCAAATGCAAACCAAACATACCCATTGACTCTAGGGTGAGGGCGACTACACAGTTTTTATTTGCACCTCATTTTTTATCGAACTCATTTTTAACATTGTCATTAGTATCATTATTTTGTCAAACAACCTCAGCGTGTAGTCTGTTAATTTATAATTATTTACTCCCTTTCTCTTAAAATATTAGACTTGTTTTATCTTATTTTTTTTAAAAAAATTAAATTTTAAGTTATACTTTTAAAAATAAATTATTAAAAAGAATTTTAAAAATTAAAAATTTATTTAGTTATGAGTTTTTAAAATAATTTTAGAATGATTTGTATATTTTTTTGGTAGTTGAAGAAAATTTAATTGATTAATATGTAGAATGGGAAAAAATGAGAGAGGAGAAAGGAGAGAGAAAGTTATTGATTGATTTATTAATAAATAAAAAAAAAGAGAAGCAGAGAGAGGAAAGAAAAAATAATTTTGAAAATAGTTTAAAAAATTTGTTAACCAAATATGTTGTTTTGATTTTTTGATCCAAATATTAGTTAAAAAACTAAACCATACATTACCTTTATTTTATTTTATTTTTATTGTTCCGAAATATTAATCTATTTTTAAAAATTAAGAACTAAAAGTATATGAATTTTTTATTTTGTTTCTCTTTTAATTTCATTAACAACACAAAAAATAAAATTATGACAATTAATATTTTTAAAAAATATACCACCAAAGATTAGTTTTGAAAAATTAATATTTTTAAAATGTAATAATTATACTTCAAAAAAAATTAAATTCCCAAGAAGAACTACTAATATTTCATATATTCCTCATTTAGTCATGTTTGGAAATTGAGTATTTTATTTTATTTATATATTTATTTTTTTAATAAAAATATATGTAAAAAAAATATAGACTTTTCTTATAAACCTAGCCGTCCAAACGAAACCTTCATCTCTGACATTATATGAGAATTTCTAATGATAATTAAATCAAAGTGATGGACATGGTGGTCAAATATTAACGGTCAATTTCACATTAAGGTTTTTACATTGGAATTATTAATGTTATCAAACAGTAATACTATAGACCCTAAAAATTCTATCAAAAGTTTTATCAAATGTCTCACATGGGTGTGAGACCCACACAATGTGGGTCCCATGTGGGTCCCACACCCATGTGAGATATTTGGTAAAATTTTTTATAGAATTTTTGGGGTCTCTAGCATTTTTCGTTATCAAAAGTTATTAGAAACACAAATATTGCCAAGTTTGATAAGTTGGCTATTTTAGTTAATTAATTTTTTAAATTATTTTAATTTGATTAAAATAGTTATATTTGGAAAGTTAATTAATTTTTTTTATAATTCATTTGATGATTATCAAAAAAAAAGAGTGAAGTAATTATAAATTAAATATAATATTTTATTTTATTAATTTTTTTAACTTATTTTACCCTTTAACCCAACCCACTTCTCATACACCCCACTGTTACATTCGAGATATCAATGCACGGTAAAGATTGGAAATATTGAATTAAATTCTTTTTAAGTACATATGGTGTTCGAGTTTAAATTTTAGATGAAATTTCACCTTCTATTCTTTTGCTATTGATAGTAAAATAAAAATTTAATACTTTATCATTATTTTTCATAATATTGGCGATTAATTCTAAATCTAAGTTTTCATATTCAAATTTTAAGTATTTTATTTATTGAATATATATTATACATATTTTAAATATATTTACCGATATTGAATATTATGACTGTTATTCCCATAGAGGTGTGTGTAAATTAAATGTATAAATTAAATAAACAATAAAATAAAATATTTTAGAAAATAATTATATAAATTATTTTCCAAATTAAATGTTTACAGAAATTTTTAAACGTCGAGGCTTGTATTAGACACAATCTCCTTAAAGTAGATTTCGCCCTCACTCCTGTGTTTCGAGTTTTAACCGGCGTCTATTTCGCAGGATGCAACAACTAACACTTGATTTTATAGGACTATAAAATCAAGTTTGGCGAACCGAACAATGCTATAACTCTTTCTCTTTCTTTCCCTAAAAATAAATTTAGAAATAGACGCAGGAGCAACAGAGGACGAACAGAAGAAGAAATGGAAGAAGTCTGGAAATTTTTCCGAATTGATAATGAATTGCTGGAGCAGACTTTATATAAGCAGATTGGTGGCTGTTCGAACAGGTAGAAAACCTGTTCGGATAGATTGAACAGGCACTAACAGATTTGAATCTGTTTGGAACAGATTCAATTTGAATTCAATAGATCTGAACCTGTGTTGAACCCTTTGAACTGTTCGGGTGGGTTAAACCTGTTAGGGACCTATTTGGGTGAAGAAAAAATTCTGGACCAATTTATTTTGAATTTTGAAAGCAAAATTAAAAATACAAAATAAAATACAAAAGTTTTTTGCCCAAAAAGATAAGTATTAGACCGGACAAGCCCAACCCAACCTCAACCACGCACCTGCGCCCAAGCCCAGCCCAGACCGCCCAACCGACCGACCAAACGGATGGCGGCTGCGATGCGCACGTGTGGATTTTATTTTGTATCCAATGGGTCTAGCCCACTTTACCCATAACCTCACATTTCTACAAACTTGGGTATCCCTTGGGGCCCATCCCAAGTATTCCAAGCTAAGGTATATAAATCCACACAAATTCATAAGCCTTTCCAATGTAGGACAAGCACATTACTCAAATGTGTAGGAAACCCACCAAAAGCTAGTTTTACGAACCCGGAAATGCACATTGAATTCTCATTCACCCGGAAATAGTTTTGAGCAACCAAATACTCGGTTTTATTCACTATGCGACATTAAACATGAACCCAATTAGAAACGTTAAAAATAACACTTGGGTCCCACCTTAATTAATGCTCAAAGTTAGCAAAAAATAAGGTTTTTCCAAAAACTTCCAAAGTCATTTTCCAATAATCCGCCACATGAATGGAATTCACAATAACGAACATGCAACAAGATGCAGACAAAGAAAGAGTACATTAAGAAGATACACCACATTGAGATAAGTAGCTTTTGGCTTTGAACCTTCTCTAGTAAAAGCCTATCGGACTTATTGGCTAACCAGTGGACGCGATGCCTTGAACTGTTCAGTTGTTTGCGTAAGCCAAGACAATAGACTACACATAGTGTATCTGCAGACACAGTTTGGTTCTTACGGTTGTGTTCATTTTGGTCCTAAACAATGCCTAGTAATTCATGAGTGCTCAAGAGAATTTAGCCTTCTTAATTCTCACAGAACCGGCCCAGTTCACACTCATATAGGTGATTTCTTATTAAGAGTATCTTACAATACCCCACTTAGATGTTCAAGCTATAAGAATCATTAAAAGCAAAGTTTATCCTACTAACACTGCAAGTATCACTCTTCTTATCATAGAAATAAGTAGGAGTAAACCTCTTTAGTGATACGTGAAATCATCCATAATTCAGTTGTCCCTTTGAATCTAGATCTTGGAATCTCCAGTCAATTAGATTGGGTTTCCATTATGGCGACTTTTTAAGTAATAGGCTTTAATTCCATTCTCCTCGATAAATAGTACACTTGCTCTTTTGCTAGCCCTTTAGTCAATGGATCTGCAATATTCGCCTTTGACTTTACATATTCTATGAAAATTATTCCATGTGAGAGCAAATGCCTAACGGTATTATGTCTTCAACGAATGTGTCGACTTACCGTTATACATATGATTCTGTGCCCGTCCTATTGCTGCTTCACTATCACAGTGAATGCATATAGTTGGCACAAATTTAGCCCACATTGGAATGTCTTCTAAGAAATTACGAAGTCATTTTGCTTCTTCTCCTGTTTTATCTAATGCGATAAACTCAAATTCCATTGTCGACCTTGCTATGCATGTCTGCTTGGAAGATTTCCAAGAGGCTGCAACAACCCCCAAGGTAAAGATGTATCCACTAGTGGATTTTGAGTCTTTAGTATCCGATATCCAATTTGCATCGCTGTACCCCTCGAGTATTGCTGGATATTTGGTATAATGTAAGCCATAATTCTGGGTATGTCTTAGATACCTAAATACCCTAATTATTGTTTTCCAATGATCGGACCCTTAATTACTTGTGTACCTACTCAATTTGCTTACAGCATAGGCTATATCTGGCCTTGTGCAATTCATTAAGTATATCAAGCTTCCGATTATCCGAGAGTACTCTAATTGTGACATGCTTTTACCTGTATTTTTTGACAAATGAAGACTAATGTCAACAGGTGTTTTAGTAGGATGATCGTCATGCTTTCCAAATTTCTCAAGAATCTTCTCAACATAATGAGACTAAGATAAAGCATATCCTTTAGATGTTCTAATAATTTTTATTCCTAGAATTACATCTGCTACTCCCAAATCTTTCATGTCAAACTTTTTGTTTAACATTTTCTTTGTGGATTTAATCATGTCATTATTGCTTCCAATAATGAGCACGTTGTCCACATAAAGACAAACAATGACATAACCTTTATCTGTGTTTTTAACATAGACGCATTTATCACATTCTTTTATCTTAAAACCATCCGAAAGCATAGCGTGATCAAATTTTTCATGCCATTGTTTCGGAGCTTGTTTTAATCCATAAAGGAATTTGACAAGTTTACAAACCTTTTTCTCTTAGCCGAGAACTTGAAACCCGTCCGGTTGTTCCATATAGATTTCCTCATCTAACTCACCATTCAAAAAAGTTGTTTTAACATCCATTTGATGTATTTCCAGATTGTATAATGCTACAATCGCAATCAACATGCGAATGGATGTTATTCTTGTCACTGGTGAATATGTGTCAAAATAATCAAGGCCTTCATTCTGCCTGTATCCGTTAACAACAAGCCTAGCCTTGTTTTTATCTATTGAACCATTTGCTTTCATTTTTCTCTTGAATATCCACGTATATCCAAGAGGTTTACAACCTAATGGAAGATCCACCAATTCCCAAGTATGATTTTGCAGTATTGATTCAATTTCACTATTCACAGCCTCTCTCCACAATGGAGCTTCAGGACTTAACATTGCTTCCTTGGAATTTTCAGGCTCGTTTTCTAATAGGTATGTTAGAAAATCTGGACCAAATGATTTAGAGATCCTAGCCCTCTTGCTACGTCTAGGTTTATCTGATTCATTATCATTGTGGTCTTCACTGCTACCCATAGCAATATCAAAAGTTCTTTTATTTGAACTTTTCTCTTCAGTTTCCTTGCATGGAAAAATGTGTTCAAAAAACGACGTATTTCTTGACTCAATAATAGTGTTTACATGCATATTCAAAATTTCAGATCTATGAACTAAAAATCTATATGCACTACCATTATTGACATAACCAATGAACACACAATCAACAGTCTTTGGTCCTATCTTAGTCGTTTTGGGACTAGGGACTGTCACCTTGACCAAACACCCCCACACTTTGAGGTAATTCTAGGTAGGTCGTCAACCTTTCCATAATTCATAAGGTGTTTGATTGAGTTTATTGTGGGCTACCCTGTTAAGGATAAAGTTAGCAGACAAAATCGGCTCCCCCCATAAGTTCTAAGGTAACCCTGAACTAATCAACATGGCATTCATCATCTCTTTAAGAGTTCGGTTCTTTCTCTCAACAACTCCATTTGACTGGAAAGAATAGGATGCAGTGGTTTGGTGAATGATACCATTTTTAGAACAAAATTCTTCAAATGGTGCATCATACTCATCACCTCTGTCACTTCTCACTATCTTAATAGTTTTGCCAAGTTGATTTTCAACCTCAAGTTTATATTGCCTAAAAGTTTCTACGGCTTCATCTTAACTTCTCAATAAGTAAACATAACAGTATCGAGTGCAATCATCAATAAAAGTAATAAAATACTTCTTACCTCCTCTAGTTTGAACAAATTTTAAATCACAGATATCTGTGTGAATTAAACTTAGAGGCTCAGTACTTATTTCAACTTTATTAAATGATGCCTTAGTGAGTTTTGCCTCAACACAAATCTCGCATTTATGATTATGATCAAATTCTAAGTTTGGTAAACATTCTAAAACAACAAGCCTACATAAAAAATTAAAATTAACATGTCCTAATCTACCATGCCGTAAAAAAGAGGACTCAGCAATATAAACAAAAGATGTATTCTTATTATTAAAAGCCAAATTAGGTACAACAATATTTACATTGAGCTTAAAAAGCCCATCACTCATGTAACCTCGCCCCACATACATTCCACTCTTGGAGAGTACAACTTTATCAGATTCAAAGACTAATTTAAACCCATTCTTGATCAACAATGACCCAGAAATCAAATTTTTACGAATCTCTAGCACATGGAGTACAATGTTAAGAGTGAGTTCTTTTCCCGAGGTCATTTTCAGCACAATCTTTTCTTGTCCTTCTACAGTTGAAATGGAGGAGTTTTCCATAAAAAGTTGTTCCCCACTTTCCACCACTTTGTAGGTTATGAACATCTTCTTATCTGCACAGATATGGCGGGTTGCTCCAGTATCCACCCACCATTCCTTGGGATTGCCCACCAAATTTGCTTTAGAGACTACTGTAGCAAAATTGATGTTTGCCATTCCATCGGAAAGATAAAAATCCTCGGCTATGTTAGCTTGTGTTGGCTTTTTGCTTGAACTCCCTCTGTCCTTGCGAATGTGACAATCCTTAGTGCGATGCCCATATTTGCCACACACAAAACACTCGCCTTTGAACCTCTTGTTGAACCCGTTGTTGATTCCTTTATTGATCTTGCTAGTAGATCCTTGTTTGGGACCATTGCCATCATGCTTCTGCTTCTTGTTGTTGAACTTTGACCCTTGTCCATGTTTTACAACATTTGCTTTAGCCTGCATGACATGGTTTCCTGACTTCTTGTCGGAACCACGGTTGTCCTCCTCAATTCTGAGTCGCACAATTAGCTCTTCCAATTTCATCTCCTTGCGCTTATGCTTTAGATAATTCTTGAATTCTTTCTAGGATGGTGGCAATTTTTCAATGATTATCGCAACCTGAAAAGATTCACTGAGAACCATCCCTTCTGCATGTATGTCATGGAGAATTAATTGGAGATCTTGAACTTGGCTAATAACCGTTTTGGAATCCATCATTTTAAATCCAGAAAACAGCCAACAATAAATTTCTTTGTACCGGTATCCTCTGTCTTATATTTATGATCTAGTGATTTCCACAGTTCTTTAGCAGTGCTTTTGACACTATACACATTATATAGTGTATTGTCCAACCAATTGAGGATATAATTCCGACACAGAAAATCACCATGTTTCACTCCCCATGTGACAACCCTCACCTCTAATTAGTGTTGAACTGTGTTTGAGCATGATAAGTAATCGATTAGAATGAAATCCTAATTCATTTGCATGAGTGTATTGTTTTAAATGCATTTCTATCTGTTTGACTACTGAATGATCTGTTCATGTTTTAACTTCGCACTGCGAATTGAAGGTCTTATCGGCGACCGAATCAGAAATTGATTAGTGTTATGTGCTAATTAGGATTTACGTGATTTTATGGTAGGTTTAATTAAAATTTGATTTGGAATGATTAAAATAGAATAAATAAAGTTAAATCACATTAGTTCAAGTAAATTACACTTTTGCCACTGAGTGGCCTAATTCTAGACCAACACTCCTTACACTTTATATATGTTGATGCACCACTTTTTGTTCATCTTCTTGACCCAAAAATCGTGAGAGAGAGGGAGATAAGAGAAGCTTGATTTCAACAAGAATTGGCTTGGAAAATTAGAAGGAATTATAGAAGATTTGCAAAATTAGAATCCCATACTTGGAATTCAAGAAAGGTAGGAATTCACCTTCTTAATTATGAAATTAAGTTGTTTCTTGCATGGTTCATGGAAAGATTAATGATTTGAGTCAAGGATTAGCTTAATGTGTTAAATTAAGAGTGATTTCATGCATGCATGTTCATATCATAGCATTTTGAAGTTGTTTTTCATGAAATTCTTACATGCAAGTTCATATTTTGGTTGTAGTCCATGAAATCACCATGTTTTAGAGTTCAAACTTGCATTTGGTTATGTTTTGGAGCATTGGAGTTCGTAGAGACTCATGCATGTTATGTTCTTACATTGTTCATGAAAGTTTCTTTGAAATTGTGTTCAATTGGCTTACCTTTGGGCTTGATTTTACAAATTGATCTTCAAAAATATGTTGTAGTAAGAGTTTCCAAGTGTTTTGCAGAAAATGGGCCCAAAAGGTTGAGTTTTGATAAGTTTAATTCTTGGTTTGAGCTTGAGGAGCAAATTTGGAAATTCCAGATTTTGGCTTCCACGCTCGAGCGAAGGATTCCACGCTCGAGCGACCATCTTTTGTTCAGAGCTCCGCTCGAGCGACGGAATGCTGGCTCGAGCGTAGATTACAAGCTCTCAGGTTTTTGGTGCACGCAGACGCACGCTTGAGCGACGAGACCTACGCTCGAGCGATGAGCTGTGTCTCACGCTCGAGTGAACAACGAGTGAGCATCGAGCGGGGATTTTCAACATCCAGTACTTCTACGTTTTTACAGACCGCTCGAGCGAGGAAGTCCACGCTCGAGTGACCCCTCTGTTTTGGTAAGCTCGCTTGAGCGTAGAAAGCTACGCTCGAGCGAGACCCCTGTTTTCAGCAAATTTTGAAAAGTGTTTTAAAGTGTAATTTTTGCATCCTCATTCCATCCTAGGCGTTCCTAGGCCAAGTTTAAGGCATCTTAATGAGGATAATGTTATAGAACCACACCAAGTCAAGTTAAGGGCCTAAGTCATTAATGCCAAGAATGTAATTTAGTGTGTGTTCGTTCTGTAACTGTGTAGGGTTGGCATCCGAGGACGCTCATTAGCTTGCCTATAGCCCAGTGCTCTGTGAGTAACAATATTGTAAAGATACGTTCAATTATAATTATTTCTGAACGATTGACTGTACCGTTTTCTAAAATGACATTACTTACTGAATGAATGTTTGCCCTATTCGTAAACTGTATTCGTAGCATCCATAGCAACTTACTGTTACTGTACTGTTACAGAGATCTCTGTCAGTTTCCATGTTTGGAACTACTACTGTTTACTGTTATGATGGCCATCAACTAACTGTTCGGTCTGTTAAGACCTACTGTACTGTTTTGCTATTGGATGTACCACATATGACTACTATGGTTCTAAATAACTGTTATGGCATGAAAAATGAGCCACCGATCGAATAACTGATTTACTGATGCAATTGACTGTTTTAATTACTGAGAGGACATCCATTCTTAACCCCTTTACGCATTTGTTATTCACTGGGCTTTAGCTCACTGTTTATATTTATATGTAGGTGTCCAAGCATCGGACCAAAGTTAGGAGCGTCAAGTTAAGCTCTTGTTTTGTCAAGCCAACCACCGTGCCTCACCTTGAGGTTCCGAGTCCGTTCAAGCCACGGCTGTTTTGGGGTGTCTCAGTTTCACCCTTTTGTCTCTAATCTGTAATAAATGTTTAAGACTTGACTGTACAGTTATAGTTAGGGATTTGGTCCCTAACATGGATGTTTGTGTTTATGACGTATGTATATATGTTTTGGTTATGAATGTGACTTGTTTATAAAAGTCTTTTTGCATTCAGATTATCACAGCTCATTGGAAATCTTTTATTTACTGTTTGGCTTCTGCCAGCCCCTTTACTTTGTATTACTGTCATTACTGTTAAGTAGGCCTTCAGTAATCACGGATTACTGGCCGGTTGCGATGCTAAACCCATAGGGGCGGGTTTGGGCTGTGACACCCCGTGATTTACCGGTGCTGTTGGAGTCATCACTGGCACAACAAGTGTGGGGGTTTGAGTAATAATAGTCTCAGTACTGTTAATTCATAATTCTGACAAAATAAAAATGTACCAATCACAAATTTATACACAAAAGAAATTACACACAAAATATATAGAAAAAATATTTTGTAACAAAATTTCAATAATAAACAGTATATTACTACCATGTTATCAAAGAAATCATTAAACAATATATTACTGCTATTTAAGAAATTAAACAGTATATGACTACTATTTAATTTTCCGAAACAAAATATTTGTTTGTCTTACACAATTAAATAAAAATTCAAAATCTACTTTAAGATTGTTATACCCACAGAGGTGTGTGTGTAAATTAAATGTATAAATTAAATAAACAATAAAAGAAAATAATTATATAAATTATTTCCCAAATTAAATGCTTATAGAATTTTTTAAACGTCGAGGCTTGTGTTGGACACAATTTCCTTAAAGTAGATTTCGCCTTCGCTCTGGTGCTTCGAGTTTTAACTGACGTCTACTTCCCAGGATGCAACGACTAACACTTGATTTTACAGCACTATAAAATCAAGTATGGCGAACCAAACAATGCTATAACTCTTTCTATTTCTTTTCTTAAAAATAAATTCAGAAACAGACGTAGAAGCAATAGAGGACGAACAGAAGAAGAAAGGAAAGAAGTCTGAAAAATTTTTCGTATTGAAAATGAATTGCTGGAGTAGACTTTACATAGGCAGATTGGTGGTTGTTCGAACATGTAGAAAACTTGTTCGGACAGATTGAACAGGCACCAACAGATTTGAATATGTTTGGAACAGATTCAATTTGAATTCAACAGATCTGAACCTGTGTTGAACCCTTTGAACTGTTTGGGTGGGTTAAACCTGTTAGGGACCTATTTGGGTGAAGAAAAATTTTTGGACTAATTTATTTTGAATTTTGAAAGCAAATTTAAAAATAAAAAATAAAATACAAAATTTTTTGCCCAAAAAGATAAGTATATGCACCCACGCCCAAGCCCAACCCAGCCCGCCCGACCAGACGGCGGCACGAGCGTGTGGTTTTTATTTTGGGTATAATGGGTCTAGCCCACTTTACCCATAACCTCACTCTTTTACAAACTTGGGTACCCCTTGGGGCGCATCCCAAGTATTCCAAGCTAAGGTATATAAACACATACAAATCCATAAGCCTTTCCAATATGGGACAAGCACATTACTCAAATGTGTAGGATGCCCACCAAAAGTTAGTTCTACAAACCCGAAAATACGCGTTGAATTCTCATTCATCCGGAAATGGTTTTGAGCAACCAAATACACGGTTTTATTCACTACACGACATTAAACATGAACCCAATTCGAAACGTTAAAAATAATGTTTGGGTCCCACCTTAATTAATGCTCAAAGTTAGCAAAAAAATAAGGTTTTTCCAAAAACTTCCAAAGCCATTTTCCAACAGTGACCATGTTTGTTTGGCTCCATAGGATATAGGACATTAAGAATACGATTGAATTGAGTGAGGAGATTATTAGTATGGCGGTGTTAGGTTAAAGATGTAGGATAAAGAATATTTGTTTGTATACCACTAGATTAATAATACTATAGATAGTGTTAATCTATAAAATTAATATTTTTTAATTTTTAGTATTTCCTTAATATTATAATTATTTTTTTGTTCAAAAAAAATATAATTTTTAACAAAAATTATTTAAAAATATACTAATCGCTTTACTCAATTTCTAATCCTAGCTCTCCCATGACTTTGTTTGTCCTATCACATGAGGAGATTACTAGTCCAAGGGGATAGTTAATCTCCTTACTCATGTCCCGAACCAAACACTATCTAGGTGAGTTCTACAGACTATTACTCTAATCTCTCTTCTCAAAGAGTTAAACAAACATGGTTTATATTTATTTATCTTTTTTTTATTACTCTAGTATTGTACAATATATGGTAGAAATTTAAAATTTGGGTTCACAAACTCTCAATTTATTCAAAATTCAATTGAATTCTTGTTTTGTGATATTTTTTATGTTCTTTTTCATTTTCTTATTATTTAAATTTTGGTAGTGGTAAAAAACAAAATGATAGAGTGAATATAGTTTTTTTTTTGCCAATTATAAAGAACTTTGGGCAAATTACATTAACGGTCCCTATAGTTTGGGCCTTATATCACTTCGATCCTTATCTTTTGAATAGTGACATATTTGACCCTGAATTTTAAATTTTATTCCAAATAAGGACAATTGAAGATATCATTACTCAATTTCAAGAGCAAAGCCGTCAATTTGATAAAATATAAACTAATTTAGCAAAAATAAATGTCAACAAAATATTTTTAAATTTTTAAAAATTATTTCTACCTACGAAGAGCTCGTTTGACATAAATTTTTTTGGGACTTTTTGGCTATTTTAACCACAAAAAAACAAAATAAGTTTTTTAGTCCAATAAAACAAAACGTCACATCCAACTCAAAAGTCAAAAAAGTCAAAAAGCCCATCCCAAACAAGACTTTTTAGCATCAGGCTAAAATAGTCAAAAAGTCAAAAAGCCAACCCATATCTCAAACGAACCCTAAAGATAAAATTATGTAAAATTGATAAATCTCTTAGACTTTTTTTTTACTAAATTAATTTTATTATGTGTTTGGATGATGATTAGAGGTGCAACTCGGACGGGTTCGGTCGGGTTGGAGGTTTACCCCAAGCCCAGCCTGAATTGTATTTGGCAGTGCCAAGCCCGACCATCAACCCCGAGCATGGCTACCCAAGTCCGAACCAAGCTTCATAATTTGAACCCGGGTTAGCCCGAATTGCCCGAATTTCATGAGGCAAGAAACAGCTTCTGAATTTTTCCAAACAACAAACAGTGCTTCATTATATACATAAGCCCATTATTCCATACAACAAACTTAAACATCATCCCAGCAACAAGAGTCTCAAAGAGAGGGAAGAAAGAATATATAAGGTAGGGTTTTGTTTTTAGTTTTAATCTAATGGTCCAAATAAAAAATGCTAATCCAAGGGCCAAAGACCAGCCAAAAAAATAAAATAAAATTAAGGGCGCTATTTAATTTATTTTGTACATATATTATATAATTTATATAATATATTAAATGCAATTCGGGTTCGGGTCACTCGGGTTAGCCACTAACTCTGCTCAGGCCTAACCTGAATTACAATTCAGGCATCAAAATCTGCCGAGACCCGTCCAAATTACAAGATATTGTTGCCCAAGTCCTAAAAAAACTTGGGCTGGGCATGGGTTGCTTGAGTTGAGCCCACCCAAGTTGCACCCCAAATGATAATCATATATATTATATAAAGGAGTCTTATATACGTTGTTACATAATTATTCAACACAATATTGAATATACACATAATATAATATTATCTCTCTCTTTCTCTCTCTCTCTTAGATATTGTAACATGATATCAGAGATATAGGTTAAGCTCTTAGTGTTCTTTGCCTTACTGGCGGGCCACAACCTTGCCTTGGCTGCCCGCCAGATATCAACCCATTTTGCTGCCATATTTTTCTTTCAGTATCACTTCGTGATGATCTCTTACTCTATCCGCTAGTTTATTCCTATCCCAAATATTTCTACCATATTTTTTTACTAACAATCCATTTTTTTTATACTTCTAATCCACTCTGTATTTCCCTCTACTTCAATCTCAAATAGATTTTTATCTTCAGGGGGTATTATACATATATCATAGTGAGCATGATTATACACCATGCAAACCACCCATGCCACCCATTGGTGCACTACATAAATCGTTCCTTGGCGCACTCTCTAAGTCGCCCCCCTGGCGCACCACCTAAGTCATCCCTTGGCGTACTCCCAAGCCGCCCCCGACACACCAACTAAGTCGCCCCTTTGCACACTTCCTAAGTTGCTCCATTGGCACATTTTGTTCCTTTCCAAGCCACCTCATGGCACACATAACTCCTTTCCAAGTCGCCCTTGGCACACATGGTTCCAACCCAAGCCATCTCTTTTGGCAGACAACCCAAGCAGCCCCTTAACGCATTTTCTCATAAGTCACTATCTAGCGCACCACCTAAGTCTCCCCCTCTAGCACACAACCAAGCTATCCCTTCTGGTGCACAATCCAAGCCGCTTCCTCTAGCACACAATCCAAGCTGCTTCCTCTGGCGTACAATCCAAGTCACCCCCTAGCGCACGTTCTCATAAGTCGTCCCTTGGCGCATAATGTCATATCTTGCCATCACCGTTCAGCATAATGTCATAAATTATGTGTGTTTCACGTTTGTTGGTTCAACATCCAATTCTTTTTCAACAGTTCGACACAACCTTAAACTGTTTTGACATTAGTTCTAACCAATTTCTACAACGATTCGGCACGATCTTAAATTGTCCTAGCATTAGAATTAGGGAACTTTTTTAGTAAATCCACTCTCTAAGAATACTATTCCATAAACCCCATAGTGTTTTCTACTATTCCATTAGGTCCTATTTCATATTAGAAGACCAAAATACCCTTCCCCTCTTCCTCTCTCTTTTTGAATCAAATAATCATCCTTCTTCCCCTCTCTTTTTACAGAAAATCACACACTGTATCTCCACCCTTCCGAAAATCCAAAATTGTATTCCATATCATCTCACACCCACACATCTCTTATTGTCCCATCGTCGTAACGTCTCATCGTCGGCTTCGTCATACCTCTACCATCCGTCTATGGAAACGTGGAAATCACCATTGGTGAACATCTTAAAGTTCCATCTTCGTCAAGATCACCATTGACGACCATTTGTGACAACCCAACCGTCAATATGGGCAAAAAGAGTAAGTAATCTCACCAATTTTGTATGTAACCCAAAATCTCTTGTTCAAATTACACCATTGTGAACTTCCAATATCCCTTGTTTCTATTCATACAATGTGTGGAACTTCATATTATGCCCTAATTGTGAATGTAAACCCCTCAATCCCAATCCCCAAGTATATGGTTTTGTTCACCCAAAAATAATGCAATGGCAATTACATTGTGTTGTCAAAAGCTGGGAACGTTCGCATGGGAATGAAAAATGTTGGGGCAAGACAATTATTTCAGATGTTGTTGTTCTTGTTCATGTTGTTGTATGTTTTAATCATGTGAATCTCCTATACACATTTCATCAATATGAACTTCCACAATAGTGAGCTTTATAGTATATGGTTTTATTCATTCAATATGTGAACTTCATATTATAACTCTTATTGCCCTTACTATTATTGTTGTTAACAGTAGTGGACATTCACAGGGAAGTCAATATGTTGGGCCAAGCCAATGTTTCAGATGTTGTTATTGTTATTGTTGTTGTATGTTTTAATCATGTAAATGTCCTATTGAAATTGCATCAATATGAACTTCTACAATAGCCCCTGTTTTTATTTATTCAATGTGTGAACTTCATATTATTACTATTATTGCCCCTACTACTATTATTGTTAACAGTAGTGGACATGCACAGGGAAGTCAATATGTTGGGCCAAGCCAATTGTTGCAGATGTTCTTGTTGTTATTGTATTGTTTGATCATGTAAATGTCCTATTCAAACTGCACCAATATGAATTTCCACACATATCCCCCGTGTCTATTCATACAATGTGTGTAATTTCATATTGTTATTGTTCTTGCCCATAATATTGTTGTTGTTAACAGTAGTGAACATTCACATGAAAACAAAGAATCATGGTCTAACTTGCTTGTGTCAGATGATGTTGGTATATATAATTATGTTGTGAACATTTATAACATGTGTAAATTGATTAGTCATTTTGTGAACATTCATCACTGTGTTTATCACTTATGCTATTCCATGTTTGAAACTGTATTTCACTTTGTAAACATTCGCATCTATCAGAGTGTATCAACTCAACTTGGGGACCAAATGTAATCACCTTTTTTTGTGTAATCAAATTACATTTTTTTTTTGTCCCAATGCAAACTTTCTCACCTGTTGCCAATATTATTTTTGGTCCTTGTTGTTCATGTTGTTGCTATTATTTTCTCTCTTTTTGTTGTTGTTGGTATTGTTGAAATGATGTGAACTCCCAAATTTGTTGCTTGTCCTAGAAAACAAAAAATTGTCGTTGTTTCGGATATTGTTGTTGTTGTTCACATGATGTCAACATTCACATAGGGACCATGTCCTGAATAAATTTGTTATATGATTGTGAATATTGTGTCAAGCAAATCCCCAAATAAAAATGTTTCTTCTAGTTGTAGTTCAATTTTGATGTGAACCTTGACATTGTAAACACTAATGTTGTTCATATTTGTTCACTTAATATTCACATCACATGTGTACACTAAAAATATGTGGTTTGTGGTTAATGAATGGGTGATGTTGTCATGTTGTTTGGTTGTTTATAACCACTATGAATATTCACATTAGTGCTATTTGCTTATAAATGTGTACATATAATCATTGTTTTACTGTGAATTGTTTTAACCAAATGTTGATGTGAAATTTAACATTCCCTTCTATACATATAGGCATACTTAATATTATATAGATGTGTAAATATTAATATTCGATGTAACCACTCCTATTTGTACCCTAGGAGTAATATGAATATTTACATCTCTAATGATATGAATGTTCACATTATTATGTTTGGTACCTAAATAGTACTTTGTTGCTTTTGCTTATATGATTATCGTTGAATGTGAACATCCACACTGACTAATGATGTGTTAATGTCAATGTGCACGCCTACCCTACCAATTCTATTGAAATCAAATTAAAATGTTCATATAAACAACTCATTATTTGTGCATGCCTATGTAACAGATGTTGCATCTAAATTTTGCACAAAGAGAAAGAGAGAGAAGTATAATGCCCAAAGAAGAGAGCATGCCTCTAGAGAGCAACACCCACATCGACATGCGGCATGTTAATTATCAATCAAACATTACAGGCTTAGTAAAATTGATGACAAGCACCAAGTTTTGAGATCCTCAGTTGGACTATTTGAGTCAAACTCCGTTGTTCGATAGTCGGGGTTGTCCACCATACACTAGATATACCAAAATACAGTGCTAGTTTTTTGTTTTTTTGATAACTTGTAGTTGAAAACACTTGACAACATATATATAAATCAATGATATACTTCTTACGAACTTGTGTGTTTTGATGGTATATTTGGTGTTGATGTGTTGTGTGTGCTAAACAATATAAACTGTAAACATTCACATCTGTTTTCTTATGTTGAAGTTTGTGTGAATGTTCACATCATAATTTATGTTCAATAAATATGAATGTTCAAATTATGTCGTATGTTTATTGTGGTTGACTATAGATATTAATATTCATATTATACATTAATTAGGTGTATGATCTATGCACAAATATTTTAGAATTAATGCGAATTTTTACATTTTCATTGCATTGTAAATATTCACATCATACTGTGGTTGACTACAGATGTTAATATTCACATTATACATTAATTAGGTGTACGACCCATGAACAAACATATCAGAAATTGGTGTGAATGACATCGTAATTCATGTTAATGCCCATTTTCAATTAATATGAATGTTTAAAATATGTCTTATGTTTACTGTGATCGACTACAGATGTTAATATTTACATTTTACATATGTAGAGTGTATGATTCATCCACAAATATATCAACAAAAAAAAAAAAATTGACTACACACAATGACAGTTGACCAAACAATGTTCTAAACAATATGAAGTGTGAACATCCATATCTGGTCTCTTATATTGAAGTTGGTGTCAATGTTCACATTGTAATTATGTTAAGGCCCATTTTCAATTACATTATGTCTTATGTTTATTATGGTTGATTACGGATGTAAATATTCACATTGTACATAAATAAGGTGTATGGTCCATCCACAAATATACTACAATTAATGTGAATCTTCACATCTATTTGTTATATTGTGAATATCGCATCATTTTTGTTCCAAATAAACCTTGTGGATGACTGAATATAACAGTTTGACATGAACTTTAACATCACAATTGCATAGTGATAATGAACACGGTGACAATATATACGCTATCTATATATTATCATGATTTCGGCAAGGGTGCGAGTTGAGGTGGGGTTACAGAGGAGAGAGAACGAGTGGATAGTGTGGAAGATGGAGTAAGAGAGGTGGTGGTGGTGGGCAGCGAGATTGGAAAGGAAAGAGAGAGAGAGTGTGGTGAAGAGAGAGATAGGATCGTGGTCTGGTTGAGAAGAGAGAAAGAGATAGGGTTTGGAGGAGAGAAGAGATGGTGGAGTCGGAGTTGGAAGGGTTGAGGATGAGATTTCGAGCGAGAGATAGAGCTTGTAGAGAAGTGGAGGCAGTTGCGGGTTGGTTGAGAATTTGCTCGAATTTGGCACAAAGTTGTTGCTCTATTTATGGAGTTGGTGTGCTGTGAAGTTCTCTGAAGCAATTTGAGATGATGGAGTTGGTGTGTGCTGTGCTGTGAAATTTTAAAAATATATATATATATATATATGAAATGTGTATATCATTTTTTTTATGTAATACATATCAATAATAGACATAGGGATATAATAGTTCAACAAATAATATAAATAAGGAAAAAATGGCCTTATGAAATAAAAGTATAAATACATAGGACTAATTAGGTTATAATTTTTCTTGGCGGACTTATTAGGTTAGAACACCTTTAAATGAGATTTATCAATAAAAACCCTTAGAATTATCATGCATACATACCATATTATATTCATTACCATACTTAGAATTACTATACTTAGATTTCTCTCATTTTATATAAAAGAGTCCTGTATACATTGTTACATAATTATTTAACATATATTAAATATATACACAATATAATATTCTTTCTTTCTCTCTCTTAGATATAGTAACACTAACAATTGCACTTCTACCCGTATCAAATTTAAAGTTGAATACAAAAATCTCAAAACAATCTCCATTTTTAACTCAATTAATGTCAAAATAAGTTTTACTCATAAAAAAAAAAATTCGAATGCTAACTCTACAGTCTCTACACCTTTATTTAAACACCTATTAAAATAAATTTTACTAATATTTTAACTAAATTCAAAGAAGACTACACATTTTTGTAAGGTTGTTTTGTGGCTCTCAAATTTACAAAGCTCTGCCATTAGTAAAGCATTTACACAGACCTATGCTAAATGTAGGTAGTTTGAGCTTAACTAGCCAACATTTAAAAAAGTAACTTCTTTAATAGAATCCATCTTGTTTGACAAATGTTAAAAAAATCACATTATTATTTTTTTAATATTAATCTAAAAAATAAAGTATTTTACTAAAGATATATATAAAAAAAGCAGCTGTCCTAACCCCACCTAAACTTTGAGTTATTTATTTATTATTTATTTTAATATTGTAAAAAATTAAACTATTTATTCAAGTAGCCCACTTTTCAAATTATTTATTAAACTAATTTAGGCTTCGTTTGGAATGTGAGTTGGCTTTTTAATTTTTTTAATTTTTTTAACATGGGACTAAAAAGTCTCGTTTGAGATAGATTTTTTGGTTTTTTTTTTTACTTATATGAGAAAAAAAATGAAATGATTATGGTTTAAATGTGACATTTTATCTTATTGGACTAAAAAGTCTATTTTATTTTTTTGTAACTATTTTAATCAAAAAAGTCCAAAACCCTTGTACGCCAAACGAAGGCTTGCTTTTTTTTTAAAAAAAGATTGAAATTCAAAATGTGACTTCATCATGAAATCATATACATATATATTTTTTAAAACAACATGAAATCGCATGATCAAAATGAGATTTCATGGTGAAATCGCATATTTAACATGGCCAATTGGTGTATAGATGTAGATCATGTCAATATGAAATCGCATATTCAAAATACAATTTCATCATAAAATCATATTTTTAACTTGAGATTTAAAAAGTCAGTTAGTTTAATAAATAGTTTGAAAAATTAATTATTTTTATAAATAGTTTAAATTTTTTAGAATATTCACAAAAAAACCCTAAACTCTGCTGATAATAAAAAAAAAAAAAAACCAAATACATCAATTTTTTAATAATAACTTAATTTTTTAAAAATGACTATTAACAAAAATTTGACAAACAAGGCCATTTGGCTTGTAACCCCATGAGAGGGCATTTAAGTGGCGGTGAGAGGATATTTCAGTTTCAAGTCGATTATAAGGTCTCTTTTGGGGACGACACCCCCAAGTTATTTATTAGTTCATTTTTTATCATATCAGTTATATATATTTTTTTATATATTTTTATAATAAGTAAAAAAAATTAAAAATAATTTATATTCAAAACAATTTAAGTGATAGTTTAACACTATTAACCTATGAACATTGCGATTGAAAAAAAAAAAAAACACATAATTATACTCTTTTCGGTGGGTTAAATCATCGGACATTTGTATACTCTTAAAGTAAGGTATTTTTTTTAAAAATTAATAGTTATTGTTGGTCAAATCATAAAGATCATCAATTTTATGTTAGTGTTTTGGGAGACAATAATATATTAGTTTGTATTTGAATCGCAAATTTAAATAAAAATTAGAGAAGAAAAAGAAAAAAAAAAAAGAAGCAAAGAACATATAAATTATTTTTTATTGATATTCATGATTTAAAAATAGAGGCTAAAGTATCACCGAGGAATAACTTTTGAGTAATAGTAGAAACTCTTTGGGAAGACTAAATAAGTGTACTTTTTGACTTTTTATGAAATATGAGTTGGATTTGGGTTGGGTTTGAAGTGATGTGTTAGAGATGTGATGTGACTTAAATAAGATGATGTGACTTAAATAGAATAGTGACTTTTTGACTTTTTGAAATTTTTTTGAGGATGCTAAACTTGGCCTAAATATTGTACTAATATTTTTATGTCTCATATAAATGTAAGACTCACCTACCGAGTGTTTGGCAAAGGTTTTTTTTGACCTTTTGAACTAAAATTTACAAAATGACAAAATAGGATAAAAAAATCAATAAGAAAAAATGTCACATTAAATTCATAATTATTTTACTTTTTTTCTCACAAATATCACATTCAATTAAAAAAAATTTAACTATCTTCCCGAATACAAAAATTTTAATCTATTAAAATAATAAAAAAACCTACTAAAATAACAACTTCCTAAACACCAACATAATATAAATATATTAATAAAACATTTAAAATTTTTAACATTTTTCATACTCTTTTTGGGGTTACTCTTGACGTGGACTTGCTCGAAAGTTGGTAGTCTGTTACAAAAAAGGTCAAACCTGAGTACAAGTCTTATAAAGTTGACCAACAAATTTTTATTTTTTTGTGGAGAATTTAAAGTTGATCAAATTTCAGTTCAGGCAAACTCGTGTCATGACCCTTCTTCCTTCAGTTACAAAAATGGTCCTAAGATGGCTATGGCGGAGATGGAAACCAATCCTCCTCTCTCTCTTCCTCATCAAACTCCTCACCACTATCCTCTCCCCACTCTATTTCCTCCAACAACTACCAAACCCACCACCACCACCACCACCACCACCACCACCACCACACCCACCTCTCAAATCCCCATGTACACCACCACTCCACAACTCTAACCTTCTCTTTTGCAACACCTCTCTCCCAATCCAAACCAGGGCTCAAAACCTCCTCTCTCTCCTCACCCTCCAAGAAAAAATCAGCCTTTTAGCCAACAAAGCCACACCCATCTCCAGATTCTCCATCCACGCCTACGAGTGGTGGTCCGAGTCCCTCCACGGCCTCGCCTCCAATGGCTCTGGGGTAAACTTCAATGGTCCTGTTTACTCCGCCACCGTCTTCCCTCAAGTGTTGCTCACCACGGCTTCTTTTAATCGGAGTCTGTGGTTCTTGATTGGGAGGGCTATTGGTGTGGAGGCTAGGGCAATGTACAATGTGGGTCAGGCTGGGTTGACTTTTTGGGCTCCTAATGTGAATGTTTTTAGGGATCCTAGGTGGGGGAGGGGCCAAGAAACGCCCGGCGAGGATCCGATGGTGGCGGCGGAGTATGCTGTGGAGTATGTGAGGGGTTTGCAGGGGGAGGGATTGGGTGGTGGTGGTGATGGGAATGAAGATGGTGGTTTGATGGTGTCTGCTTGTTGCAAGCATTTCATTGCTTATGATTTGGAGAATTGGGGGAATTTCACTAGTTTTGGCTTCAATGCTATGGTAAGACCAAATTCACCACAATCCATGTTGTGGTTTACCTTATTTTCATTCACAATTTCATATACTTGAGTAACTATTGTTTCCTGTAGCAGGAAAATGTAGGTATTAATGATGATATAAGATTTTATCTGACTTTTTTGCATACATACATACATGTGAATAACACACTTGAAGAATATTGGTCAAGTTTAGGAATACAGAAACCAAATTAGAAACAGATGAAGAACAAAATTTTATAACATTTGTTTCGGGGTGGACCCATCCACTCAACTTAGGGGAAAGAATGGTTCTTTTTATTTATATTTTTTTTATACACCTAGGATATGAACTTTATAATTGCATTGCTGATATTGACTCCAAAAAAGAAACCGTAGGTATAGCTAGTCCATGAATAACCAACCATCGCACTATAAAAATCAGAAAGGTTTGATATTTGTCATTGGGGCCTCCTAGGATAGACGAAATTAATTGAGTTGTTCCAAAGGATCAATAGTTAAAGGAGTCAAATCGGCTTTTGGGGATAGAGGGACTTGAACCCCCACCATTTCTTTTGCCTGATTTTTGTTTGGTTTTTGTATTCCAAAATTTAATGTTTATCTTTTACAGTTCATAGTAAATGTGACCTAATTTGCATAGCTAGCCATTATTACATTACTACAACCACACATAACCACAAGCATGGCCATATGGACATGGTTAGTTTCCAAAAATAATAAAAATTAATGGTTCGTCCACTCAGTCAATTCTGTCTGTGATACTGATGATTAGGAAGAAGAATTGGGTTTTTTGTTCTTTATTCTGTTTCACTCTTTGGTGACCAGGTGACTAAGCAGGATTTGGAGGATACTTATCAGCCTCCATTTCAGAGTTGTGTTGAAGAAGGCAGAGCCAGCTGCTTGATGTGTGCCTATAATCAGGTCAATGGAGTGCCTTCATGTGCACACCGAAATCTCTTGCAGAAAGCTCGAATTGAATGGGGTTTTCAAGGGTAGCCACTAACTCTGCTAGTTGAGGCTGATTTTTTGTTATCATTTGCCAAAAAAACACAGAAAACTTAGTTTGACAAACTGTTTCCAAAAAACAGTTTCTGGCAAATATTGTTTGGATTGACTTTGTGAATGCATATACAGATATATCACCTCAGACTGTGATGCTGTTGCTGTGATATATGAATATCAGCGATACTCCAAGGCTCCTGAAGATGCTGTTGCTGATGTTATTAAAGCAGGTTAGGTTGTTGCTCCAATGTTGAAGGCTTAAAATTTAAAGCATGTTTCTAGAGCTCTTTCATGCCCTTCATTTTTCTAAAAATGAATTAAATGTTAGGGTTATTACTGTTTTCAACACCCGTGGACAAGGCTTGTGCCCCAATGACCTTTCATTTTAAAATTTTGAAATGGCTAAAAAAGAGGGATGGGACAAACATATTGAAGGGGTTGAAATGAGGACAGGTTGTCACTGCATTTTCTCATGTATGCATGTAAATAATGCAGAGCATGAAAGAAAAAGAAAAGAGCACATCTGAATTTAAGTAGAAAAATGAATTTGATTTCCATATAGTGCATACCTTTGGAACTACTTGTGTCTGTCCAATAATTTGAATGTGAGAGATGCACCTTATGCGAGTGTTCCATTGTGAAGTGTGACTATGTGAGCTTGAGGGGCTAGGAAGCACGGACATGGACATGGATATAGACATGGGGCACAACAAAAAAATTATTTGCTATGTATATGAATATAAATTTAGAATACGGAGAGATAAGAGATATCAATGTATATTTATGGGTGTATTTTTTTTTTTTTTTTACTTTCTCCTCTCTTTATTTTTTATATTTTACTTTAATTCGAAGTAAGCATTTTAAAATATTAAACACACACACACACACAAAGGTGTTTGAGGCATGTCCAAACGCAGGACAACGTGTTCCCGAAGTATCCCAATGTGTCCTACAAAAAATAATAATTAAAGAAACTAACATGCCGACACGTGGACTCCCATGTCTGTGGTGTGTCGGTATCTATTATATTCACCCATTTTGAATTATCAGTGCTTCCTAGAGGGGATTTGCTATCTTATAAGTCTCCCACCTCTCTACACCTGCTTCCCCGATCAAAGAAGAAAGCCTATTAGTCTTTCCATTCTCAAGACCTTCTGTGATTGTTCATATTATGTCCTTGGACCACTCATGAAGGCATAAAGCCTTAGGGACAGTGGCGGAGCCACATAGGGACTGGGGGGGTCACGTGCCTCCCCTGGATTTTTCATATTTTTTTTTTACATATGTATATAAATAAAATCGTAAACAAAAATAATACTTAGAATAAAATATTAAGGGCATTTTTAAATTTATGAAAACAATAGTGATTGTTTTATTGAAAATGAAGTGACTACAACAAATTATATTTTTATGTATGAAAATTTTGTGAAAAATCTCAATATAAAGGTAATATCCATTATTATTGATATGCAAATATAATTAATCTCACTATATATATGCAAAAATTACCAGAGTGTTAGTTGTATTTGCATATAAAGTTTACCCTTCATATGTTGTTTTACTATTAGTTGGTGATATCATATGTCAATAATGACGTGATATCACTATTATATGAAATTTTTACTCAAATTTTGTAAAAATTTGATTTATCTTACCATTATATAATTTATTTTACGACTTAAATATATGACTTTTTTACATTGTCCATGATACACTAGTTATACGCAATACTTTCTTTTCGATTTTACTCGAAGTTAATTGTAAAATTTTATGTGAAATACTTTTGTAACAATTTATTTAATTTTTTGTACTTAATATTAATTCAAAAATTATTATTATCTTCTTATTATTGGTTATTAAAAAAAAAATAAAGCTGTAATTAATAAGTGCTCCTCCTGATTTAATTTTCTGGGTCCGCCACTGATTAGGGACCCCTTAAAGCTAAGTTGTGCCCTAAATTTTCTGATAAATGTTTTACTGAATCTTGATGACCAGGAGTTGATCTGAACTGCGGTACATATTTTCTTCGGTATGCTCAATTAGCAATTAAGCAATCGAAAATTCAAGAGGATGACATCAACAGAGCTCTTTTTAACTTGCTCTCAGTTCAATTTCGCCTGGGGTTTTTCAATGGAGAGCCTGGAAAGGGGTCATTTGCAAATCTGGGTCCTCGGGACATTTGTTCTGCGGAACACAGGAAATTGGCATTGGAAGCAGCAAGGCAAGGAATTGTACTTTTGAAAAATGACAATAAGTTCTTACCATTAAATCAGAAGCTTATAGCCTCATTAGCCATCATTGGACCCTTGGCAAATGATTCCAGCCAACTTGGTGGAGACTACACAGGTATGTGTATGCTTCATATGAATAAGTCTAGGAACACATAAACCGCTCACAGAACCAGACACAATATATATGGACAGCGATTTTTTGAAGTGAACACTGTCAACAAATCCTGTAAAATCTTATCCATTCACATTGCATTCTCTGTTTATTTTTGTGTTCGTATCAGAATTGGCTTCATATTAAGTTGAATGCTTTGAAAATTGCATTTTTGTGGACTTCTTTTATTTTTTCTTTTCAATGCTATGTAGGTGTGCCTTGTAATTCGAGGAGCCTCTTTGAGGGATTCTGGCCTTACGCATCAAAAACTTCATATGCTAGTGGTTGTAGTAACATACAATGCAATTCGAGTGTTGGCTTTGCAGAAGCTGTTCATGTTAGCAGAGAATCTGATGTGGTCATTGTGATTGCGGGCCTTGATTTGTCTCAAGAAAACGAAGGGCGTGACAGGGTGAGCCTACTGTTGCCCGGTCGGCAAATGGATCTAATCTCTGCTATTTCCTCTGCAAGTAAAGCGGCTATTATTCTTATCCTAATGGGAGGTGGACCTATTGATGTATCTTTCGCAAAAGAGAACCCAGAAATTGCAAGCATTCTTTGGATAGGATACCCAGGCGAGGCTGGCGGACAAGCTATTGCAGAAGTCATCTTTGGAAAGTTCAATCCAGGTTAGTAGTAAGCGACTATAATTTTATTGTGAAGCCTGGGATTCAATTATTCGTATCAAATGGAGAATGATGTACAACTTCTAAGAAAAACAGGTGGGCGGCTCCCGATGACATGGTACCCAGAATCTTTTATCAATGTGCCTATGAATGATATGAGTTTACGATCCAACCCTTCACGAGGCTACCCAGGAAGAACTTACCGGTTCTACACCGGGGACATGGTGTATGAATTTGGACACGGTTTGAGTTATTCCAATTACACTTGCAAATTTGCATCCTTGCCAGACAAAGTGAGTTTGCCAACTATGACCATGGTCGACAAGACAGCTGATGGGATTGATTATGTAGAAGTTGATAAGATTACGTCGTGTAATCTGTTGAGATTTCAAGCGGTCATCACTGTGTTTAACAATGAAGGTATAGATGGGAATCATGTCGTAATGCTGTTCACTCGATTGGTGAGAAGGATTAGAGGAGCTCCTCGAAAAACTCTAATTGGATTTACTCGGGTTCTTTCAAAATTACTGACAACTGCTGAAACAAGCATACAGGTAGACCCGTGCAAGCATTTTAGCATCGTGGATGATAACGGAACAAGGATATTGCCCTTGGGGAAGCATATTGTAATGTTGGAAGGTTTGGAGCATTTTATATCTGTTGAAATCTGACTAATGAGCGAAAACATCTGGACAGTTTGGAACTTCACACGACAATTGAAGACATGGATTGGATTGGATTGATTGATTGTTTGTTTGCAGTTGAAATTAAAGCAGATGAATCAAAAGTAGTATTGGCTGGTTATATTTTGTTTTTGGAGTAGTGTAAATGAGTTAATACAATGGCACTTATAAGTGGTTGTAAATTTCATAAGCTATGAAATTGGTTAAATACATAAGCTATGAAATTTAGAATTTTCAACTTATATATACTTACTAAAAAAAACAAAGGGCAAATTATAGAAATGGTTACCATAGTTTATCCGTGTTTTTATTTTGGTCCCTACACTTCTAATTGTTTCAATTTTGTTCTTCTAGTTTGGTTTTTGACTTGAAATGGTCCAATAGTTAACCGTCGTTAGCTATTTGGACGGAAACCCGTGCTTGCCTTGAACGCACGGGATGAAACCCACTGTTTGAAGGATTACGCTGGTGAGATGGCACAATTTGGTTGAGTTTTTAATTATTATTTTTTAAATATTAAAAATTAATTTAATATAAATAAATGTCAAAAATAAAATTTAAAAATATTAAAAATTGTTTCTTACCCAAAAATAAAAAATCAGATGAAAATAATATATGTTTTTATTTTTTTACCAAACTAATTTTTAAAATTTTAATATTCTTTAAAACACAATTTCTAGAACTCAACGAAATAGAGGTGTAATGAAGTAACCTGTCTATTTGCTAAAATATAGTTTTTATTGGGATTTTAGCTAAAACATAATTTATTGACTCAAAATCAACTTATAAAAATTTAATACTAAAAAAATAATTTATTTGATACATTGTTAACTTTTTGACTCATGCAATGTTTGGTAATTTTTCAATTTTTATATTTTTATACAAAATTACCAATTTCCCCATGAATAAAAAAAGTTCATAAGAATGATGGATAGAGACAAAGTAGGGAATTTCTTGACTTTCTTGAACAATTTTGACTTTCTATTTTATTTAATTTCATTATTTAATTATTATTATTTTTTAAAATAAATTTATTTAAAATTTTAATTAAAAAAATAACATATGTTTTTATTGATATTTTATTTATTTAATTTTAAAAATAAATTTATTTAATTGTGTAAAAAATAAAATAAAATAAATTTTTATTTAATCTAGTTAAAAATAATTAAAGATATGTTTAATATTGCTATTACTTAGTAAACAATTGAAAAATGATAAAATAGTCTTTTGCACATTTATCCTTATTTAGTTCGTCCAACCAAACATTAGATTCACTAAAAATAGTCATTTTTAAACATCTAATCCCATGAGAAAACAAATACGGGATACACATGCAATCCAACCAAATAGTTCGGGGGATTCATAAAAAATATATATTATAAATTATAAATTACAAATTTAATTTAATTAAAAATAATAAATTATAAATTATGGCCTTATAAATAAGACAAATAAATTTATAATTTATAAATTATTTTTTTTAGTGTTGTTAATTTAAAATTAGATATTAATAAAAAATATAAATTATAAATTATAAATTTAATTTAATTAAAAATAATACATGGCTAGATTAAAAATTATCTTTAATATTTTAATTATTTTTAGCTAGATTAAATAAAAATTTATTTTATTTTATTTTTTACACAATTAAATAAATTTATTTTTAAAAATTAAATAAATAAAATATCAATAAAAATATATGTTATTTTTTTAATTAAAATTTTAAATAAATTTATTTTAAAAAAAAATAATAATTAAATAGTGAAATTAAATAAAACATCTATTAAACAAATTGAATTGGTCAAAAAACACTCAAGAAAGTTAAAATTGTTCAAAAAAGTCAAAATTGTTCAAAAAAGTCAAAATTGGCCTGCGCGTGCCTTGCACGTGTCCATTTTCTATCCAAATGTCTAACCACCGTTAACTATTGAATCATTTCAAGCCAAAAATCAAACTGCAAGGGCAAAATTGAAATAATTAGAAGTGCAGAGACTAAAATGAAAAGACGGGTAAACTATAGGAATCATTTCTGTAATTTGCCCAAAAAACAACCAAAAAAAAAACTTACATATACTTTTTCACTGGGCATATGTGAGGACATTTTTCAAGGCTGGGATTAGGAATTGAGTTGATCAAAACTTAATCCCACATTTTTTAAATCAATAATTCTAGTTAAAATATAACTATTGGAAAAAATGATTTTTAGGTACTTTAATTTATTATTAAAGTGTAGTGACTTTAATTAAATATTAAAGTGGGTCCTAACCACTTTTTGTGTTAGGTCCAAGTGAGCTAAAAACCATTGGGTTTTGAATAAGAAATTGCCAAGAAATTACTTCATGATGTTAGATTCATGAATAGGATTTTAAAGAGTATTTAAATCTTTTTTCTTGGCTAAAGGGTGTGAATCCTTTGGGCATCCATCATTTTCATTTTGTGGAAAGGGGCTATGGATGCTTGGTGTTTTAATGACTAGCCTTAAAGGCTGGAGGCTCTTCCTCTCTCCCCTATACATGTATAAATTGAGACCCTCCTGTTAAATTCCAATATAGAAATTTTTGCTTCCATTTCACAAGTCAGTTTGCCAGAAAGTTCCTATTTGTGAGAGAGTGCTGCCATTGTTTTGTTCGCTAAGGTAGACAGATAGTGCTTCTGCCGTAGCTGGTTTTGACCGTCGTATCCTGGGAGACAGACGCCGGGTTTTCTCAAGCACTCGACCCGTGAGGCGGCGAAATCTGTTTTAAGGAAACTGCTTCCGTGCAGGCTTCGATTTCGTCTCTTTACCCTTTTTATTGTTTTGTATATTTCTGTTGAAATTTAGTTGTAATTATCAGCATATGTTCTTGGTATATAATTTGTTTTCTTCATAAATCTATTTATTTAATTTCACAATTTAAACAACAAGCTTAAAACAGATTTTACATATATTTTCTATGAAATTGATCGAATAGATTTATATAGACTATTAGGTTAGCTTTGCATAATGTTACTAGGAACTATTGCAGAATTACTCACTATTTCAATGATTGTAAATCATGCAATGTTATTTTCTAATTGCTTAGTTTAATAAGAATGCTCTATTATAATTTGCATACTTAATTGTATTAGTATGATCTTGTTTTATGCATATGGTTCATCATTCCCCTACCATGATTTGCATGAATTTTAAGGTTATAAAATATAATTTATGGATGTTGCAATTTTGATATACTAATTCTATTCTAGTCTTAATTTGTTACATACTTATTATTTTCTAGGCTAGATTACATAATTTAATGTATTTGGAGTTATAGAGTTTTTATGAATTGTGTACATGATTAATTTGAATTTAATTGGGTGCATTAATGTGAATTATTTAATTAGGTGCATTAATCTAAGTTATCTAATTGGGTGCATTAATGTGAATTATTTAATTAGGTGCATTAATCTAAATTATTTAATTAGGTGCATTAATCTGAATTATTTAATTAGGTATTATTTAATTGGATGCATTAACTTTGAATTTGACTTATCTATTTGGAGTTATTAGTTTAAATGTTTATTATGAATTAATTTTATTCATGACTCATGAGTATTGAACTTTATTTTAAAGTTGTAATTTAATTTTGAAGTTACAAATTGTATTTTGTTTTGGTACCTTATATTAGTTGGTTACTTATATAATTAATAGTTGGCTAGATGGTTTCAATTATTTATTATAATTAAATTTTTTAGATTATTTGTTTGTATTTTGTTGTGGTTTGCTACTAACTTTCTTTGTAGGGATACCAATGCGAAAAACAAATATAAAACCAAATGAATAGTATTTGGGATGTAAAAACAAAAATGTTTGGACTACTAACATTTGTGTTGAATAGGAATACCTAAGCGTGGAAAAGCTTTTGGACTAAATAGAATCCTTATGGATTGGTTATTTTATCAAAATGTTTGAAGCATGTTTGCTTGAGATGTAGTTGGTTTGTTTACCAATTTATAGTAGCAAGTTTTATTTGCTTATTTTGTTGTAGCAATTGTTTTACTTTGTCTGTAAAAGTTTTGGACCTTTTAACCTTGTTCATCCCTAAGAAAATTTAATTCTTAAAATTGTTTATCACGGACTAGGAGTCAACATGCTCTTAAAAGTTTTGTCAAAAGGTTAACTGGGTTTTAAGTGGGACCGATGTGACCCCTCCAGTCTTCCTGGGAACTTTCTTGACCATGTTCAATTCTAGGTTTTGTGGTGAGACTAATTTTTGAATTAATTTTTCTTCTAAGGGATTTTCTAAGGGTTAAGTTTAATTTCTGGAAATACAGAAGTGATATTCTGGTGTAATTTTCAGAAATGGAAACTATCACTGATACTGCTGCTACTGCTAATGTTGGTGGGGTTTTGAACCCCGGGGCAACTGGATTGCCAACCCCTACTGCTGTGACCTCTGTGGTCAACCCTGGTATTACTCCGGCTGTTCCGGGAGGACCGCTTAGTCACCATGAGCGTCCAGAAAAATTTGCTGGGGAAAACTTTAAGAGATGGCAGCAAAAGATGCTGTTTTACTTGACCACGCTAAACCTTGCCAAGGTTCTAAGTGAGGATCCTCCAGCCGTGGCAGAGAATGAGCCTGACAGGCAGAAAGTCATGGCGCTTGACACATGGAAGCAGACAGACTATCTTTGCCGGAACTATGTGTTCAACAGCTTGGCAGACTCACTTTATAGTGTGTTTTGTTCCAAGAGCTCAGCAAAAGATTTATGGGAATCTCTGGACAAAAAGTACAGGACTGAGGATGCCGGGGCAAAGAAATTTGTGGTTGGCCGTTTCCTTGATTTTAAAATGGTAGATTCTAAAACTGTGATAAGCCAAGTCCAGGAGTTCTAAGTGATCTTGCATGATATTCATGCTGAGGGGATGCCTTTGAACGAGTCATTCCAAGTTGTTGTGATCATTGAGAAACTTCCCAATGGTTGGAAGAATTTCAAGAATTACTTGAAGCACAAGCGCAAGGAAATGTCTGTTGAAGAGCTGGTTGTCCGACTCCGGATTGAAGAGGATAATAGAAAGAAAGGAGGGAATACCTCCTCAGTAAAGGCCAATGTCGTTGAGCATGGCAAATCTTCTGGGATAAGGAAGAAGCCCCCTGTGAACAAGAGCTCTAAGCTGGGGCCAAGGGGTGGTGTTGCAAAGAAGTCGGCTTACAAACCGCAGGAACCTAGTTATCGGTTCTTTGGGAAGTGTTATAACTGTGGTAACGAGGGGCATCGGGCTAGTGACTGCCGCAAGCAGAAGAAGCCATACAAGACCAAACCTCATGCTCATATGGCAGACTTACAAGAGCACTCCCATGAGGAGGATGATATGCACTTGTCTGCCGTTGTCTCTGAGGTGAATCTGGTGGGTTCAAACCCAAGAGAATGGTGGATTGATACTGGGGCTACAGGCCACATCTGCTCCGAGCAGAAACTGTTTACAACTTTCGAACCGGTTACAAACGGTGAGAAGTTGTTTATGGGAAACTCTGCTACCTCGATTGTTGAGGGGAAAGGAAAGGTGGTCCTGAAGTTGACGTCAGGAAAGGAGCTGACCTTGAACGAAGTCCTGTATGTTCCGGACATTCGTAAAAATCTTGTCTCAGGGTCTCTTCTTAGTAAACATGGTTTTCGCATGGTTTTTGAGTCCGACAAGGTCGTTCTTACCAAAAGCGGAATGTATGTGGGTAAGGGTTATATGTTGGGGGGTATGTTTAAACTCAATATTATGACTGTTATCCCAAAGATGAATAAAGGTGCATCTTCTTCTGTTTACATGCTTGAGTCTTCCAATTTGTGGCATGGTAGACTAGGACATGTGAACTTTGAATCTTTACGTAGATTAATCAAGTTAGATCACATACCATCTTTTAAGATTAATCCGAAACACAAGTGTGAAACTTGTGTTGAAGCGAAGTTGACAAGATCTTCGTTTCATTCTATTGAAAGAAGTTCAGAACTGTTGGATTTAGTGCATAGTGATGTGTGTGACTTAAAATTTATACAATCACGTGGTGGCAATAAGTACTTCATCACTTTTGTTGATGATTGCACTAAGTATTGTTATGTCTATTTGCTCAAAAGCAAAGATGAGGCGATTGACAAGTTTGTTCTTTATAAGAATGAAGTTGAGAATCAAGTAGGCCGCAAGATTAAGGCTCTAAGAAGTGATCGTGGTGGTGAGTATGAATCTCCGTTTCTTGAGACTTGTGCTCAATCTGGGATTATCCACCAAACCACGGCGCCTTATTCTCCTCAGTCTAATGGGATTGCTGAGTGGAAGAATAGGACGCTAAAGGAAATGATGAATGCAATGTTGATAAGTTCTGGATTGCCACAGAACTTGTGGGGGGAAGCAATTCTCTCTGCAAATTACATTTTGAATAAAGTACTCCGGAAAAAGGTGGACAAGACGCCGTATGAGTTATGGAAAGGCGTTAAGCCTTCGTATAAATTCTTACGAATGTGGGGGTGTCTTGCAAAAGTGGCGATTCCTACACCCAAACGGGTTAGGATAGGCTCGAAATCTGTGGATTGTATATTCATTGGTTATGCACATAATAGTAGTGCATATCGGTTTCTTGTTCATAAGTCTGAAATTCCAGACATACACAGGAATACCATCATGGAGTCAAGGAATGCATGTTTCTTTGAAGACATTTTTCCTTGCCGAACCCATGCAGGGGTTCCAAGGTCTTTGGAGAAATTTGATGAGCTTGCTAGTGAGGATGATCATGTTGATGATCCAGGTGATGATCAAATTGAGGTTTTTGATGAGCCCAGAAGGAGTAAAAGGGCTAGGACATCCAAATCTTTTGGTCCAGACTTCTTGATTTATATGTTTGAGAACGAACCTCAAACTTTCCATGAAGCTGTGACTTCTCTTGAGAGTCCTTTATGAAAAGAAGCGATCAAAAGTGAGATTGACTCCATCTTACAGAACCACACCTGGGAGTTGGTAGATTTACCTCTAGGTTGTAAGCCTTTAGGCTGCAAATGGATTTTTAAACGAAAGATGAAGGCCGATGGGTCTATTGACAAGTATAAGGCGAGGCTCGTTATCAAAGGGTACAGGCAACGAGACGGCCTGGATTACTTTGATACGTACTCACCTGTAACTAGGATAACATCCATTCGCATAGTGATTGCGGTAGCAGCTTTGCGCAATCTTGAGATACACCAGATGGATGTAAAGACAGTTTTCTTAAATGGGGATTTGAATGAAGAAATCTACATGGAGCAACCTGAAGGGTTTTCAGCTCCAGGACAAAGCAAGAAAGTCTGTAAACTTGTCAAATCTTTGTATGGTTTGAAGCAAGCGCCTAAACAATGGCATGAGAAGTTTGACAATGTAATGTTGTCAAATGGGTTTCGAATCAACGAATGTGACAAGTGTATTTATGTCAAAGACACTGACAGAGGTTATGTCATTTTGTGTCTATATGTTAATGATATGCTCATTATAGGTAGTAACGATGAAATGATCAAAACTACCAAGAAGTTGCTAAACTCTAAATTTGACATGAAGGATATGGGCATTGCAGATGTTATTCTGGGAATTAAGATTACCAGAATCTCTGGCGAAATTGTACTTTCTCAGTCTCATTATGTTGATAAGATACTTGAGAAGTTTAGTGGATCAGATACGAGTGTGTCATCGACACCTGTAGACTTAAGTCTACATTTTACCAAGAATAATAAAGAGAGTGTCTCTCAGTTAGAATATTCTCGGGTAATTGGAAGTTTAATGTATCTGATGAGTTGTACTAGGCCAGATATAGCTTACTCGGTTAGCAGGCTTAGTAGATACACAAGTAATCCTGATGCTTCTCATTGGAAGGGCATTGTGCGGGTGTTAAGGTATTTACGCTACACTCGGGATTATGGGCTGCATTATACTCGATATCCAGCGTTACTTGAAGGATATAGTGACGCGAATTGGATATCAGATATAAAGGACTCAAAGTCCACTAGTGGATATGTGTTCACTCTTGGTAGGGCAGCCGTGTCTTGGAAATCTTCCAAGCAAACGTGTATATCTAGATCAACGATGGAATCAGAGTTTATTGCTTTGGATAAAACAACGGAAGAAGCAGAATGGCTTCGCCATTTCATTGAAGATATTCCACGTTGGTCTAAACCTGTGCCAGCTATTTGTATTCATTGTGATTGTCAATCTGCAATTGGTAGGACACAGAGTAATATGTATAATGGAAAGTCTAGACATATCCGTCGTAGACATAATTCCATACGACAACTACTCTCGAATGGAGTTGTCTCTTTAGACTATGTAAAGTCTAAGGACAACATTGTGGATCCGCTAACCAAAGGGTTAAGTTGAGTGTTAGTCGAAACGTCGTCAAAAGGAATGGGGTTAAGGCCTTTGGAAGTTACCGGAATGGAAACCCAACCTAGTTGACTGGAGATCCCAAGATCTAGGTTCAATGGGACAACCTAATTGCGTGTAACGGTGGTATGTCACTGAGGAGGTTAAACCTCCAGCCATTCCTTCTATCAGTGATACCTGCAAGTGTAGAGGATAAGCTGAGCTTTTAATGACTCTTATGTGTTAAGCTGTTGAGCTAAGTATTGCAGGATACTTTAGTAGAGTCACCTATGTGAGTTTGAAGTGGGGCCGCTTCTAGAAGAATTGGGCAGGCCAAGATTCTTTGAAACCACTCACTGAACCAGGTTAGTGTCCAGGGCCACACAGGGCACACCAGTGAGAACATAATGGTGGTAGGAGTAATTCCCGTGTGAGATCTATTGTCTCAGTTTACATAAACGGCAGAGCAGTTCAAGATGTCTTATTCACTGATCAGCCAGTAAACTCGATAGGTTTTCACTGGGAGAGGTTCAAAGCCAAAAGCTACCTTCTCTGTTGTCGGGGTTAGTCCGTTGTACTCTCTCTCAGAGTCTTTATTGTTGAACGTTGTCCGTTTGTTGAGTCTTTCGGTCAATTTTTATTCATGTGGGGGATTGTTGGAAAAAATGATTTTTGGGGACTTTAATTTATTATTAAAGTGTGGTGACTTTAATTAAATATTAAAGTGGGTCCTAACCACTTTTTGTGTTAGGTCCAAGTGAGCCAAAAACCATTGGGTTTTGAATAAGAAATTGCCAAGAAATGGCTTCATGATGTTAGATTCATGAATAGGATTTTAAAGAGTATTTAAATCTTTTTTCTTGGCTAAAGGGTGTGAATCCTTTGGGCATCCATCATTTTCATTTTGTGGAAAGGGGCTATGGATGCTTGGTGTTTTAATGACTAGCCTTAAAGGCTGGAGGCTCTTCCTCTCTCCCCTATACATGTATAAATTGAGACCCTCCTGTCAAGTTTCAATATAGAAATTTTTGCTTCCATTTCACAAGTCAGTTTGCCAGAAAGTTCCTATTTGTGAGAGAGTGCTGCCATTGTTTTGTTCGCTAAGGTAGACAGATAGTGCTTCTGCCGTAGCTGGTTTTGACCGTCGTATCCTGGGAGACAGACGTCGGGTTTCCTCAAGCACTCGACCCGTGAGGCGGTGAAATCTGTTTTAAGGAAACTGCTTCCGTGCAGGCTTCGGTTTCGTCTCTTTACCCTTTTTATTGTTTTGTATATTTCTGTTGAAATTTAGTTGTAATTATCAGCATATGTTCTTGGTATATAATTTGTTTTCTTCATAAATCTATTTATTTAATTTCACAATTTAAACAACAATAACTATATTAATATTCTGTGTAACATGCATGTGCTTTAGTTTTTTGTTATTAAAAAAAAAATATATATATATATATTATAAGATACAACAATAAAAACTTTTATCAAAACTTAGTGATTAAGGCCGAAATGTACATCATTGAGGCCGTTAATTAGAATCTCTTAACTTCACTTGCTGGTCAAACTGTATACTTTATGTGTGTTGAATGTCAATCAGGTTGTACATCGTCGGAGCATAAAATGGGCAAAAAGACAGAATTTGGACAGAGTTGATTTTTCCGCACGCGCGTTGACTTTTCCTGGGAAAGTCAAACCGACGTTTTAAACCTATTTGGAAGTGAGTAGAAGTATAAAAAGAAAAGGAAAAGGCTTTTCTAGGGTTCTGAAGTTGTTTTGGGATTATTCTAATTATTCTAATTGGGATCAATACTTGGACTTGTCATTATTCTAATTGAATTTGGTATAATTTAATATTTAATTTTGGTGTGTTCAACGACCCATCACTTAGCTATTAACAAAATGAATCTCTTTGTACCAAGAAAAAACCTAGCTAAGAAACAATGATAATTGGTCAACCAAGTTAAGTTACAAGAAATTTAGATTAAAATCAATGGGGCATTACTTTCTAAAATAAAAATAAAAATAAAAATAAATCAATGGGGCATTGCAAAACGGCAAAGCGGACACAAGTGACTATTCTCCAACCAACAGACAATACATTTGTTATGATATATTTGAGAGCACGGCATGCGAATAACCTTTTCTTTAACCCCTTTCCCCACTGAAAGTGATTCCAAGCAAATCACACACTGTTTAACTGAATAATCGTCAAGGGGAGACGCAATTTCTCTAATGCTTCAATGGATGATTTAGTGGCGGCCACAAAACTGACAACTTCTATGGATTCCCTAATAGCCCTAGCAATCGCCTCGTCCTCACTCTCATCCGGACTATGCAATATTCGAACCACAACATCAACAACAATCCCATATGCCTGCGTCTTCGACCCCGACCCTGACCCCAGATGATTATTCAACGTTGGATGGGCCAATCTGAGCACCTCGTGTATTATTAAGTCCTCGACGTTGAATGGTAAATGCGCACAGTAACCAATGTTCCAATTCTATTTCTTTGACTTGTAGTAAATCAATGCATCTCAGCCAACGATCATTCTGATGTGACTCCACTACTACAACATCATCGCCGTTGCCAGGTACGTTGCTGTCGCTAGATTTCTCGAGTTTCTTACAAATACGTATATTGAAAACGAAGTCATCATACGACTCTGGAAGATCATTCGGTATAATACTATCATCATGCCAACAACTATAACCATACGTACCATTATCCATGGTTGGTGTATGATCCATCTAATATGATTTAATTGATTACCAAAATACAATGTGAGAATTGAAATTTGCTAACATTTGATCAATGCTAGTAACAATTAATTATTATACTAATCAAATTTCAAACATTCATTAAACCACTTTGATTTGGTAGATTGCACTAACCTTAAACAAGGAAAACAGAATTGAACAATTGCTCCCACCCAGATTATGATCGCATTAATGGCCTTAAGTCCAAAGAAACCCCATATTTATTGACGAATAAACGGGTGTGATTAATGGTCATACAAAAATCTTTTTCTTTTAGGAAAAAGGTTTCTCTTCGATCAATTATGTAAGAATTCTTATTTCTCAAGAAGTCTATGATTGATCACTTATTGTACAAACCCAAAACTATTCAATTTTTTAACAAATTTTTTGTGATCAATGTTAATAGCAAAATTAAGAAACATGTATTAAGGAATCCTAAATATTTTAGGTGACTAATTATTATTTTTTAAAAAAATTTAAATCTTTGTCTAAAATATATTCTTATAAATAAATAAATAAATTATATCTAAAAAAATAAATAAACAAGCAAACAAAAAGAATAATGTATTAAAAAAAGAAGAAGATATGATTTCATTCAAAAATACGTGGCTTAACTTTTTGGCCTTGTTTGGTTTGTGTTTTAAGATATTATTTCAAAAATAATTTTTTGAAAAGAGTTTAGAAAATTTAAAAATTTGTTTGGTTGTATATTTTGAAAATAATTTTGGAATTTGGGATTTTTTTTTTTTTTTTTGGTAGTTGAATAGATGGATGTGAGAGAAAAAGTGATTGAGAATGTGAGAGGAGAGAGGAGAGAAGAGAGAGAAAAAGTGATTGATTGATGTGTAATAGAGAGAAAAATGATTTTAAAATTCTTTTTAAAAAATTTTCAACCAAACATGTTTTTGAAATTTTTTTCTCCAAAAATATGTTTTGAAGGACAAACCAAAAATACCCTTTATCTTTATAAAATTCTCTACAGTCACATTCGTGTAGCCATAAGAGTTCAATTATTCAAGAAAAAAAAAAGCTAGATTAATTAATGTAAGATTATTTGTTATTGCAAATATTTTATTAGAGTTTGACTCTTGTTAACAAACACTCTCTCCGTCCTACTTTGCTAATCCATTTTTTCATTTTTGAATGTCTCAAAATAAGGCCAAGTTTGGCATGACCTAAATAATACAAAAAGTCAAAAAGTCACTATCCTATTTAAGTCACATCATCTTATTTAAATCACATCACCTCTCTAATACATCACATCAAACCCAACCCAAACCCAACTCATATAAACCAATAAGTCAAAAAGTGCACTTTTTTAGAACATCTAATATCCCTTTTGAAAAGTAAATGAAAAGGTTATGTGATTTCCCATTTTGCTATTTCTTTATTGAATTAAAATAATAATTTCAAAAAATAACATTACAATTGGTCAAATAAAAGAATACCCACATTGATAATTTTGAATTTCAAAATTGATTTCCCGCCAAATTTAAGTGTGTTTGGTTTGAGTTTTTTAGATTAAATTTTTTGAAAATTGAGTTTTTTGATTTTCTTGTTTTTTTGGTTTTAGTGAATATTTTTAAAATTTTAAACATTTTTTTTTTACTTTTTTAGACACACCTTACTTAAATGTATTTAAAAAGTAAAAAATTTGTGAAAAAATATTTTAAAAAATTAATAAATACATAAAAATACAAAAAATGTATTGATTTCTCATATTTTTGGTATTTAGTGATTTTTTAAAAGGTTTTTTCACAACTTTTTTTTTTTTTTTTTTTTACTTTTTAAGTATATTTATGTTAGGTATGTCTAAAAATTTAAAAAATTGCTTAAAATATTAAAAAAATTCAGTAAAAACAAAAAAAAAAAAAAAACACGGAAAACAAAAAAGTAAAGCTTTCTGAAAAATATTTTTGAAAAACTTTAACTAAGCAAAGTGACTAAGTTTTTTTTTTTTTTTTTTTTTTTTTTTTTTTTTTTTTTTTTTGCCCTTAGTATTATCTGTTATCATTACAATGAGTGAGTAAAGCAATTATTAAGGGGCAAATTTGAAAATTTGAAAGTACATTATTGCAATAATAATAATTTCTTAAAAAATTAGATTCACAAAAATGGACTATTATTTTGGCACAGAAAGAGTTATATTTTAGAGCATAAAAAATAATTCTAAAAAAAATTAAAGAACTGGATTTCAGACATAAGGCCCAAGAATAGGCCCAGTTTCACTCGGGGCGGTCCGCCTTGACTGGAATTTGGACCTGGATTGAGTGGATCTCAACTGGGTGATGGGTCATAGGGTCATTAGGCTTAGATTTGAAGATCAAGCAAGCGCAGGCCCAGTCTCACCTCCTCTTCTTTACCGTATCAGAAACACACTTCCTTCGAGCTTGAGGAATATATATGAGGTAAACTATCTCATGCTTAAGTTTAAGTGTGTACCAAATTAAGGATTTTTTTTTTTTTTTTGGGGTGGTAAAAGGTTAGGGCTTTTCTTTGGTTTCTCATTGATGGTCTGTGAATTCATTGTGCCCTTTTTGTTTGAACTTTTAGGGCTTGTTGGATTTTTTAATCCATGGATGGAATGTTTGATTCCAAATTTCATTATTAGATTCCAATGATCATCCCATCCATCAAAATTGATTGATTTTTGTAACCTTACAAAGCAAAACATACATATAATTGGGATATCTATTGCAAAATAAACTTGTACAGATAGATGGCCATTATGTATCTCACTAATCTAACTGGATAAACCAATCTTACATTAATCATCTCATATATATATTAATTGTTAATTTCACATTATTAATCCTACTAATCAAATAGCCCTTAGATGGTTTTTCTTCCTCAACTGCCTTGACCTTTATCACCTATATTTTTTGGGTTGTAAAGTTTTTTATTTTTTATTTATCAAATTGCATTATAGCATCCTAGGCTGATGGTTGTTTACAGGCTAATAAGTTATCTTGCCAGGTCCAATATGCATTTATTATTATAATACTAGATATTAAGAATTTTCAAAATCTTTGGTTTGATGCTACTATTACTCAGAGATAGGGTCACCCTCTGACAATTCCAAAAGCCAAATCTTAGACCCGGTCTCATGAATCAAATCTACAGTTTGATGCTACGAATAAAGCTTCGGACCCCCCCGGTGGGGGTGCTGGGGCCATATCCATTGGTCTAAAAAATAAAATTTTTTTTTTTTAAATTTTTAACCAACTCCAGACCGACACGTGACACTGGAGGGTCATTGAGGGTTTGTAGCATTACTGTTGATGCTACTGTTGATTTGTTCATCTCAAGAAAACTGGTCCAATGTTTTGCTTCAATTGCATGTGTATTTATTTTAGTGGGAGGGTTGCGGTTACCTACTGTTCATAGAAAAAATTTCGTTCTGTCTTATATATAATTGTTTTTGTTTTGTACCTACAAATGCATAATAGGCTACTGTTGGAGCATTTAAAAATAGTTTATGATTTTATAGTAGGCAACTGTTTGTCTTAATTAATTGGAAACAAAACAAAACTATGCATGATCTAAGTTTAGTATTTGAATTCTGAGTTTTAAATTTCAGAAGCATGTTTTGATCTAATTTAATTTGACATGCTAGTGTGGTTGTATTCACGATTTAATTTCTTGTATAATCTAATTTGCATGCTCTTGAGTCTCTAATTGTTTTAATTAAAATGGGCATGCTAATTAGTTGCTACGTACATGTTCATTATTTTTTATAATTTTAAGATAATTTGCATGTTCTTTATTTTCTAGATTTTGGTGTAGGTTACATGTTTAATTAAATTCATTTATAACTCATGGAAATTACTTTTAATTTAATTCTTAGTTATAGTTTTATTTTGTAATTTTTGCCAATAGTGTTAATTGTATATTTATTTATATGATTATTGTGTAATAATTTCCTATAACTCCTGTCATTTAAATTTTAATTTAATTTTTGGAGTTACAAGATTTGTAATTTGTTTGGGAGTTATAAGCTATTAAATGAATTTATTATTTTACAGTTTCTTTAGATTATTTGTTGTGTATTTTGTTGTGGTTTTCTCCTAACCTTCTTTACAGAAATACATATGCGAAAAGGAATGGAAAAAAAAAAAAATACAAATCCAAATGAATAAAGTTTGGGATTGCAAAGGGAAAAAAAATAATTGGACTACTAACCTTTTGTGTTGAACAAAAGTATCTAAGTGCGGAAATGAATTTTTTGGACTATGTTTGAAGCAATTGTTTGCTTGAGTTTTAATTTGGTTCATTTAACAATTTGTAAAAGCAAGTTGCATTTGCTTATAAGTGTTGTAGCAATTTTTTTCATTATTTGTAATTTGTTAGCAATTTTTTGTAAATTGCATGTTAATTTTAAAAATTGTTTTCCATAGACTAGGAGTCAACATGCTCTTGAAAGTTTTGTCAAAAAGTTAACTAGGTTTTAAGTGGGACCGATGTGACCCCTCCAGCCTTCCTGGGAACATTCCTAACTATGTTCGATTCTAGATTAAATGGTGAGACTAGTTTTGAATTAAATTTCCAATTGTTGGATTTTCTAGTGTTAAGTTTAATTTCTGGAAATACAGAAAGTAAAATTCGGTTGTATTTTTTAGAAATGACAATTGTCACCGATACTGCTGCTGCTGCTAATGTTGGTGGGCATCAGAACCCCGGGGCAACTAGCTACCAAGTTTTGGCGACTAAAAAAATATTAGTCGGCAAAACTCCAAACCTTTGCCGACCAAAATTTTATTTATTTACCAAATGAAAACTTTTTGCCACTAAATAAAAATTAGTTGGCAAGATTGGTCAAGAAAAATGTAAATTCCTGTAGTGTATCAAAATGAGTTTTTTTTTTTTAAAAAAAAAAAACTTATCAAAAGACTCTAATATTAACTCTAGATTTTCAATAAAGCTTTTTCTCAATTTTGTCTGGTAAAATGTTTGATATAGATGGGGCAATTTTTCACTTAAATTTGAGTAAAAATAAAAACGGAGATGCCAGCTCCTACCATATAAAATTTAAATTTGTGCAAAAAACACTCTCAAAATCCTCTCTACTCCTTTATTTAAACTCATATTAAAATAAGTTTCACTAATATTTTACCACTAACTAAACTCAAAGAAGACTAATGTTTACACATTTTTTAAGGTTGCTTTGTGATTCTCAAATTTACAGAACTCTGTCATTAGTAAAGTATTTACTCATATTTTATACTTAACTATGAGTTTGCCTATTAGAGTGCTTCTTATCATACATGAGCTAAAAATATTTTGGCAATATAATTTGAGCTTATTTAGCTAATAATTAAAAAAAGTAATTTTTTTTTTATAACAAAATCCATCTTATTTGGCACATGTTAAAAAAACCACTTTATTTATTTTATTTTTGTAAATCTAAAAAGTAAAAAACAATTTTTAAATTTAAAAAATAGGACAAATTATACTAACAGTCTCTATAATTTGGGGTTTGTGTCAGTTTGGTCCCTAACTTTTCAATTGTGATACATTTAATCATGAATTTTGAATCTTGTTCCAAATAAGGACAATTGAAGATACCATTGCTTAATTTTGAGGGCAAAATTGTCAATTTGATAAAATAAATGTCAAAAAAATATTTTTGACACAAAAAAATATTTTTAATTTTTAAAAATTATTTCTACACACCAAAAATAAAATTATGTAAAATTGATAAATTTTTTAGACATTTATTTATTTATTTATTTACCAAATTAATTTTTATTCTGTGTTTGGATGATGATTATGTAATGGGTGGTTGTTAGAATTTTAATGTGTAATCGATATGTTTAATATATGAAATGTTTTTAGTTTTGGATTTTTTGATATAATGGATTGGTTTAATAATAATATCAAAGTTGTCGTCATATTTTGACTTTTGAAAAAATAGAAACTAATTTAGTGAAAATAAAAGTAACTATCCATTACATGATCATCATCTAAATACATAATAAAAATTAATTTGGTAAAAAAGTAAATAAATAAATGTCTAAAAGATTTATCAAATTTATATAATTTTATCTTTAGTAGGTAGAAATAGTTTTTAAAAATTCAAAAACATTTTTTTAACATTTATTTTTATCAAATTAGTTTATATTTTATCAAATTGATGAATTTGCCCTTGAAATTAAGTAATGGTATCTTCAATTGTCCTTATTTGGAATAAGATGTAAAATTCAATATCAAATATGTCATAATTGAAAAGTCAAAGGCCACAATAATACAAACTCCAAATTATAAAGACTATTTATAATTCGCCCTTAAAAATATTTCACTAAGATCTAAAAAATATTCCTAACCCCACCTGAACTTTCCTGAAAATAAAAGAATAATAATAATATTTACCAAATGCGTTAACCTTATTTGGCTCTAATTTTCCGAATTTAATTTTTTAAAAGTTAAAAATTTTGTTTTTCGTATTTTTTTACTTAAATGTAAGAATCCCCGAACAATTTCCCAAAACTTAAATTTAAGAATCCCAAAACAATTTCCATTTTTCACTTAACTCATATCAAAATGAGTTTTACTCATGTTTTTTTTTTTCCTTATCAAAAGACTCTAACGTTAACTCTAGATTTTCAATAAAACTGTTTCTTAAGAGTTATGTTACGAATTTCAAATAATCTATTAAATTTTTTTCCAAACTTCTTACATGGGTGTGAGACCCACACACATGTGAGTTTGTGTGGGTCTTACACTCATGTGAGAAGTTTGCTAGAAAATCTAATAAATTATTTGAAATTTATAATATTTTCTGTTTCTTAAAGTTATGTTTAAATTTTATTTTTGTCTATTAAAATGTTTGATATAGATGGGGCAATTTTTTTACTTAAATTTGAGTAAAAATAAAAACGGAGATGCCACCCCTTACCATATAAATTATAAATTTGAGCAAGAAAAGCCCTCAAAATCCTCTCTGCTCCTTTATTTAAACTCATATTAAAATAAGTTACACTAACATTTTACCACCAACTAAAATCAAAGAAGACTAATGTTTACACATTTTTTAAGGTTGCTTTGTGATGCTCAAATTTACAGAACTCTGTCATTAGTAAAGTATTTACTCATATTTTATACTTAAGGGTTGGTTTGAGATGTGAGTTGATTTTTTAGTTTTTTGACATTTTGACTATTTTAGGAGTTGTTTGGGATGATCTGTATAAGTTTATTTTTTGACTGTTTGGCTAAAAAAATTAGGAAAAAAAAGATGAGTATTTGAGATAACTTTTTGACTTTTTACGAAAAAATATGTATTATAATATTGTAATAAATATGCAAATGACCGTATTGCCCCTAGTCCCCTATTCGTACTGACTGTGCGTCATGTGATGGCTAGTACGACTTGGTTTTGCAATGTTTGGTGGGACGGAAGATATATATGTAATACAAAATTAACAATCACAAGGAAGACTTGCCTACAAGCTGAAAAGTAACTCAAAGATTTGAACGTCTCTAACTTTGTTCCACTCCAATGAGCTACTCTTCTGTAAGTGACTGTAACCCAAATCCAATATCTCAAGAGGGAGAAGATCACCTCATTCGAAGCACGAAAAAGATTAAAAGCATAGAACCCATGGGGGAAAAGGACATGGAGATTGCTGTTGAAGACAATCCAGTCCTTAACCCACCCTTGTCGGATATTCCCCTTCCATCGGAGGCTCCAACTAACGAAGCTCCCAAGGTAAAATCTTTCAAGGAGGCCCTAGCAGTACCAAAAAGAAATGATTTCTGTTTCGATGTAGCCACAAATATCATTATCTCTAATGATGAAGATGAAGATGAAGATGGGGACACTAACATCCAAGAAGATGATTGTCCATCTAAACACAATGCCATACCTAGAATTATCCTCTCAAAAAAACTTCTACAACAGATAAAGAAACCATGGTCCAATGCTCTTATTGTAAGACTCCTAGGTAAGAGTATATGGTACAGGATGCTCATCACATAAGTGAAGAATCTATGGGCTCTTCAAGAGGATTTCAATGCTATAGATCTGGGTAATAACTATTCTGTTCAAATTCGACTCCCAGGAAGACTGTGACAGTGTTTATATGGGTGGTCCATGGGTCATTATGGACCATTACCTTACGATTTGGAAATGTGATCTTGACTTCAAGGTATCGGAAGCCTTTGAAACCACTACTGCTGTTTAGGTTAGGTTTCCGGAGCTTCCGATCGAATATTTCTAGGAAAAGGTCCTCTATACCATTGTTAAACAGCTTGGGAAACCACTCAAGACTAAACTAACCACAACCTTGGCTACAAGAGGAAAATTCACAAGAGTCTGCATCAAAATGGATTTAAACAAACCCCTCTGTCCCAGATTTCTTTTAGGTAAGAAAAGCTATAACATTGAATATGAATCAATTCACTCCGTTTCTTTCTTTTATGGCAGAGTGGATCATCAGAGGGAACTATGTTGATTCAAGGTAGCCAACTTACTTCCACAGTTGTCTCATAACACTAGCACCCTGCCGGCCGGATATGGACTAGTCGTTTCAGAGGACACCCAAACGGCACAAACTCAGGCCAACGGTAACCTACAATGTTCAGAGGATAGAGCAACCAACTTTGGGCCATGGATGTTAGTTACAAAACGGAATCGGTGGCCTACATCCAATAGAAAAGGCCAGAACAATGGGCCAAATACTCATTCCAATAAGTTTGCTGAACTGGGCAATGCTAATTATCAAGAGGAAGGCTTTAGCAAAGGTAAGGGGCCCACCAAACTGGGCCAAGGAAATGGGCCCTCTCCCTTATATATTAATATAACCCCTACTAGGCAGGAGTCCACCATAGCCCACCAACAGACTTCAAATACTAATAAACCAAACCATACGGATGACCTAACCAACCCACCAAAAAACCAAAACCACATAAACAACCCAATTCACGTGATAACACACCCCTGACCTCTGAATTCAGTACAGACATAGGAAAAGACAACACACCAAAAGTGCCCGCCCTTCCTCTGGAACCTGTGACGCCTAATCTGATAGACCTAATCAACAAATCTCTAGAAATCCTGATGGAAGAGATTCCTGATGCCACCTCTAAATCTTCCTCACCTTACCATCTCCCTTTAAAAAAAACCTTCAATCTCAGAGAAGGAAAAGCAAGGGCTTGGAAACCTCCAAATCCAGTTATCAGCCATGGAGGAAGAGATAAACTATCCGGTAGTGTCAATCCATAAGATGGAGGGCAATGCGATGGAACTATTACTAAAGCCAGCGATAGAAGTAATTCACTGCGTAGATACAATATAGTGGATAAAGTAAATCAGGTTGAGGATAGAACCATAATGGAGCACCATACCAGGCCCTCATCTCCACTCGCTGCAGATGGTATCCATGCGGTCAATCGATCAGGACCATTGCAGGATTTGCAGCCTTCTATCTAGCCTTGTTACTGATCCATTACCTACCTTCCCATCCATGGATTCTCTAAAAATTTTGATTTGGAATTACCGCGGGGCAGGTAACAATACCTTTAGAAGGAATATGAGAGAACTTATCCAAACCCACAAACTTGGAATTCTTATCCTCATGGAAACTAAAGTCCAGTATAGCTCTATGGGAAACTTCTTCAGCAATATGGGATTCTCTGCAGCTACCATTGTTGATCCTGTGGGAAGATCATGTGGCATCTGGTTAATTTGGGATACTGACCAAGTCAACGTTCGTGCCTCGGCTGTTACCAACCAATACATACAAGCTATAGTTCACAGAGAGGATTATGAGGAATGGATTCTTAATGCCGTATATGATAGCCCCAACCCATCATCAAGAGAGGCACTTTGGGAGGACCTTGAAGATATTGCGCAAAATATGGTTAGGCCTTGGCTTGTAGTCGAAGATTTCAACGATTATTCTAACCAAATTGAGAGGAGGAGTTTCTTACACACCCATAATTAGAGCAGAACCCAAAGGTTTATGGAAGGGATCAACAACTGCAACCTCCTTGACATAGGGAGTACAGGACCCCGTCTAACTTGGACAAACAACTGTTAAGGCCTGGCGAACACAATGGAAAGGCTTGATAGAGCAATGAGTAATGACTAATGGCGAACCCTCTTCCCTAAAGGCATTGTGAGGACTTTCCCAAGAACTTATTCAGATCACTCTCCACTGGTGATCTATACTCAAGGTATGCATCCCTCTCTCCCTCAAAATAGGCCTTTTAGATTTGAAGCGACTTGGCTCTGTCACCCCAATTTCCCTGAGGTTATGCATAGTTCTTGGTCCAATAAGGACTGTCAACTCCTTGAAACTATTAATAATTTTACTCAGAATGTTAAAATCTGGAATAAAGAAGTTTTTGGTAACATCTTTAAAAGAAAACGTTCTCTTCTGGCTCGTATAGAAGGAATTCAAAGAACCCAAGGCCAGATTTTTTCCTGGAATCTTCATTTGCTTGAGAAGGATCTCATTAAACAATTTAATATGACTCTTTTTCAAGAAGAGATTCTTTGGTATCAAAAGTCTAGAAACAATTGGTTGACTTTGGGAGATTGTAACACCAAATTCTTCCACATTTCTACCCTCACCAAGAGAAGAAAGCTGCACGTCTTAAAAGATGACAATGACAATTGGATCTCTAATACTAATGACCTTAAAGCCCACATTGTTGACCATTTTAGCTCTCCTTTCCATCATGAGGAAACTCACCTTATGAATAATTGGATTAACATTACTAGATCCAGATTCACTCCTGAAGATAATGTCAGTCTTCTTGCCCCTATTTCCCATACTGAAATTTGGAATGCCATTAGAAGCATAAAAGTTTTCAAAGCCCCTGGGAAAGATGGCCTTCAGGCTGTCTTTTATCACAACTATTGGAACATTGTCGATCCCTCTATTTGCCATTTCATTCAAGACTATTTCAATAATAAAGCTATACCTAAAGAGATGAATGATACCCTCATTGTTCTCATAACTAAGTTGGACAATCCTGAGTCTATCAAACAATTTAGACCCATTAGTCTCTGCAATGCCCACTAAAATCATTGTGGGCAGACTCAGACCTCTCCTTTCTGATCTTATTAGTCCCAACCAAAGTAGCTTCATCCCCGGTAGAACTACCACTAATAATATTGTCATAACCCAAGAGATCCTCCATATCCTTAGATGTAAAAAAGGTAAGTTAGGTGGGATGGTCATTAAAATTGACCTCGAAAAACTAATGATCGTATCTCTTGGGATTTAATTCTTCATTCCTTTAAAGAATTCAATCTTAACTCTGATTGGATCACTCTCATCATGAACTGTGTGTCTAATGTCAATTTTGCTATAATTTGGAATGGGGGAGACCCTACCTAGCATTACCACGGGGAGAGGTCTTAGACAAGGGAATCCTCTCTCCCCTTATTTGTTTGTCCTTTGCATGGAAAGTTTATCCAACATGATTAGACTTAAAACTGAAAGTGGTAAATGGAAGGGCCTCAAGGCTTCTAAGAATAGCCCTCCCATTTCCCATTTGTTTTTTGCTGATGATTTGATCTTATCTGCTAAAGCTAACAGAAGCAACTGCGATTGTATCATGGAAGCGCTCTCTGATTTTTGTAATATGTCTGGTCAAAGAATCAACTTTCAAAAATCCAAAATGTTCTTCTGCCCTAACATCCCTAGAAGTGAAACTCTTCCTCTTAGTTATAGGTGTGGCATATCTATTACCAATGACCTAGGTAAATACTTGGGTAATTGTAGACACCCCATTTTTGACACCGAAGGAGCCTTGTTTAAGCTTCGTAACAATCCCAAATCTTCCATATTTCCATTGATTATACCCAAGAAATCCTCTTTTACACCTTATGGCACCCTATGTTGAGGTTGAAACAGAAAAACAAGGGAATGCATTGAGGCCCGGCCGTATCTCAGTGAGGGTCGGTCGGGCCTTGATAGCGAGAAACACTGTTCTGGGCAGGAGGCCGCCAGCTATCCATTTTTGAAGATATTTATGATATTTCTGGCTTAAATTCTATAAAAACGATCATATATCTCTATTTTGAGGGTTAAAGAATTTCAAGAAAGCCATTATACCACCTTGAGAGCTCATTGTCCTCATTCTTCTTGTGCAAGTAACACTTTGAGTTAACCTACCACCTTGAACCTATATTCACACACCATACACACCTTCATACCTTGGTCTAGGAACCTTGGTTGAGCCTTGAACATCATAATTCAAGCTTGAGAGTGTGTTGGAGCTTAGTTTGATCACAAACAAAAAGCTTACTCCCTTGAGAGGTATAAACTTGCTATCTTCTCTCTTACTTTCATTTCTTTCATTTGCTACATAATTCTCATTGTTTTGTGTTGTTTTGATCCTATTTTAAGTGTTTAAGTTTGAGGTTTGAAGAGCTACCAAAAGGGTAGAGAGAGTTTGCTCTTTCTACACCTTTAGCTCAAACCCTTACTTCTACACTCTTTTTCTTTGTTCTCTACACTGATTTTCAGAGTTTAAAAAAGGCTAAAAACCATGCTTTGAGGTTTCAAAAGTGGAGGGGTTAGCCACCTCTCCTTGTTCTTGTTTACTAGCCTTGTTTCCTCTCTTTGTCGTTTAGTTTTTAGGCTCTTTTCATGCATTTTAGCCACTATTTTTCATCACTTGAAGGCTGTTTTAGGACTATTCTAAGTTGTTTAAATAGTTCATGCATTGATTAGCTTGGTTGTTGTCTTATAAGTTTGCATACATAGCTTGTTGTCCATTGTTCTAAGTTTTTTTTTTTTTTTTCAATTCATTTCCATGTTTAAGAACCTCATTTTAATAATCAACTTACTATTCATCTCTTTTATTTGAGAGTTGTTTCAATTGGTTGACGGTTTTTCAAAACGTGAACTAGAGATTTACGCTTAATGGCTTAATCTCTATAGTTGACGGTTCATTGCCAACATTGTAATCTCTCTTTCACGTTGAGAATCACCTCCCAATTGACATATTTCTCACTTAGTGGACGTAATCCCCAACGGACGTAACAATCCCCTTGGACTTAATGAATTAAAGGATGGCAAAGACTAATGAATTTGGCTTAAAATGATCCAACTCACATAAAGAAAATGAGTTATCTTGCTTGGGGTTCGGCCGGACGTTATGCCGAATCCGTTGTGTCAAGAGTTGTCTAACATCAATTCATGATGTTTTGATAGATCTTGAATCGTCTCTACCTCCCTCTTTGAGTTCACTCCGTGATAGGAGGGAGGGGTGGTTGTTGTTTATTTCATTTATTGATTTTTGTCCAAAATTGTGCATCGAAATCATCAAGCAATCAATTGGGTCATTGATGGTTTTGGAAACAATTCTAACCTTCTCTCGAGGCTTTCCCATGATAGAGAAGTGTGAGAGGGACAAACAGAGTCCAAAACACTCTGTCTGCACTATTTTTACTTCAGAGCACAAAATAGAATTTGGCATGAAATTGAGGCATGGACGACCTTCTTTAGGCTCGGCTGGGCTTCATTGAGGGCCAGCCGGTCCTCAATTTTTAGTCAACAACGTATATTTGTAGAAAACAAAAAATAGTGGCTAAAGGTGAAACAAAATGCTCTGGGCAGACAATGCTGTTCTTGGACGCTGCACATGCGAACATTGTGCATCCTTATGCAACTTTGTTTGATGATTAAATTATTAGTTATTATTGTTATAATTAATTATCATTACTATAATTATTTAATGTTATTATAATTAACCTTGTTTATTTGTAATTGTTGTAGTTAATTAGCTTGAATAGCTAGTTTATTTCTCATTATTACTCTTGTTGTAATAGCATTGTTAGCTAGTTAATGCTTTAATGATTTATTCGGTTTTGTAATAAGTAGTTTAATTCAGACTTTCGGACTTTGATTCGCACCCTCTTGCATGAGGGTAATGTTGTAATAAGTTGTGTGTCTTTCAACCCCACGTCTTTCTCCTTTTTACTTAATTGCTTATGATGGTTAGTATAGGACATCACGTTTCATTAGTATTCTTATGCTTTGCATCCATTGTCTTCCATGCATCCAAGGTTCAGCTCATCACGCTAACCCGATATCAAATATTCAAATTCATTACTTGAATACGTGTTTTATCGCATGTCTTGAATGAAATCATATGCCATGCTTATAGCCGAGGCTATAAAAATACATAATGTGTGTGTTGCATTAGTCATATTGCATTTAATTAGGAACATGCATATTTTTCTAATAATTTTGCTTTGTTTTGACTTGGAGAACTAGGTGAGTAATTTTATGTTTTAGCATCTTGCATCGAATGTTTGTGCTGCCATGTTAAAGCATGCACAACATGAGGCTAATTGCTTAAATGATATAATTCTTTGAATGCCTGTGGATGAAGGCTAGTTGCTTGAATTGAGATGGTTTGATTAAATGTTCATTCTAGCCCACTTTTTCAAGTGGCAAATTCACAAAACAATTTCGAAACAAAACATGAGATCAAGTATTCCAATTCTTGCAAATTAGTCTATACCTTGTGTGCGCATCACATAGTAATATAGTTGTTATCCCAGGTAGGCAACCCAAGAGGGAGGGTGAATTGGATTATTAAAAATTTTACAATATTAAAATTAACACAATATTCAGAATTTTAACAAATAAAAAAAAATAGAATAATAATTATCAATATAAAAGTAAGAGAGATAGGGAGAGAAATTCAAACATTGAGATTTATAGTGGTTCGGCACGTCAGGCCTACGTCCACTCCCCAAGGAACCTCCTTGAGAATTTCTTTACTATCAATTGAATAAATACACCACAAATCTTGTGGATTTGGCACAGGACTTACTCTTATCTATTGAGTTTCACTCAACAATAAATGCCTCACCCTTACAAAATCTCTCACAAAAATAATGAATAAAAATAAGTGGTACTTAAACCCTCTCTTGTTGTTTCAACTTTTCATCATGAGGCATCTTTTCCTTTTGACAAACATAGTGGCAGAATTTGAACAAAACTCACAAACATGTGGGTTTTGACTAATATATATAGTATAAATATATATATATATATATATGAGGTAAAAAAAGATCCTGCAAAGTCCACATTAATTTATATAAAGATGTAACTTTAACATTCAAATTCAAACTTCAACATGTGAATTAAAATTCAATATACTGCAATTTTGCAACCATTTCTTTGTGTATTATATCATGTATGAATTTCCACATGCTAATAATTAATGTTTCCATATACTAATATTCAATGTTTCCACACACTAATATATATGATACAATCAATGTTGTGTAAAATATAATTGCTTTCGTGATGTATGCTATTATATGCATTATATATATAATGTCATATATATATTGTTCTAATCAAATATTTGCATATACAGAAAAAATCTCTTTAAATAATATTTATGATGGATTTGAAAATATATGCTCTCTTTAAAATATTGTATATGTTGTAGAGATTTTAAACTAAATATATCCTACCACTCCATATCAATTTTGTCAAGACAACCCATCAATATCAAGTTTGTCAAAATAATACAACTAATCAATTTGTCAAAAGATGAATAGTAATCAGCCTTATTTTTCAAAAAGTGAATAGTAAAGTTTTCAAAATATTTCCATTTAAATAATAGTTATAAAAATATATCATACAACTTATATTTTAAACAGATAATATTTTGTGTCAAATAAAGTTTTCAAATAATATTTTAGACATCATCAAAATTAAACAATATGATTAACAATCTCCCCCTTTTTGATGATGGCAATATTTGTATGGATTTGATGCAAAATAGAAATCAACAAAATTATTTGATAATTTTGCAACATAAGATATTATGCATGCATAGCAATTTAAAATCATATTTTCTTCTCCCCATTTGACATCATCAAATAAAACTATGGAGATAGGAAACACACACAGTTGATACAATAATTTGAGATGCCAAAAATATAATAATGGTCCATAAGTCTGTTGAGATCATTGTGGGGATTTTGGAGCATCACAAGCGCAGAAAATGTTGACAAACAAAAGATTTGAGTAGATATGCATCGAGTATTGGATCGATGGAGTGTATAAAAAGTGACACAGATGATAGGCAAAGATATGAAATTATCAAGTGTTTGAGAGAAAAATTTGTTTTAGTTTCTTGTGTAATCATGTCATTCCTTACCTTATCTATCAATGAGTCGGACCTGCATGAGGTGCCTGTAATGCAGGCAAATGAGAGAGTACCAGTGGTGCAGGCACATGCTATGCTTGTAAATGAGGGTCCTAGTGTTATTGGTAATCGAAATGATATCGATGCTATTAATAACACTATGGCTCTTCGTACACAGGCCATGACTGTAGTTTCTAATATGGCACGACGATTAGAAGCAAGAGTATAAGAAAATCAGCAATGGAGAGATGAGAATGCGGTGTAATATTACGCAACGGTTATAATGCCAAGACTCACAGAAGTCTAAAATAGAGAAATGCATATAAAAGAGGCTCATGAAAAATTGTTGAGAGAAATGAAACGGAAAAAATCTGTGAAGCCTTTTGAAAATTTACATATAATCGAGTAATATTTTCTTCTTCTGAAATAAAATTGCAAGCATTTCTTCCTTTATTTATTTATTTATTTATTTATTTTTATTTTATTTTATTTTATTTTATTCTGTCTTTGCACACAAATTTTTTTTTTTTTTTTTGTTGGTGCAGACAAGGAGTATTGCAGATAATGAGTAAAAAAATATGTATATATACTCCTCCTAAAATTATGCATAGAATATACAAATGCCCCTTATTTATTTATTTATTTATTTTTAATTTTATTTTATTATTTTATTTTAATCTCTAAATATTACATAATATGAGTCTTCCCAAAAAATTACATAAATTGGAAGAAACAAATTACCAATCTATAATACCAAAGGCCATTAAGATCCAGCCATAACAACTACACCAAGTGGACTAGCATAAAAGGAGAAAATAAAAATAAAAACAATTTCTTCAGACAAGATAGAAGCAACCATTATTAAATCCAAGAAAATTTGGAGCAAATACAACAAGTAAAAAAATAGAACACGGTGCAAAAAGAATTTTAACATATTGATCGGTGATGACCTTGATGATTGGAAGAAATAGAGAAGATTGGGTAGATCGGTGACGAATTTGTGTAGATTGACAATGGATCTTGATGGATCAGTCACGGAACTTGATGAATCGGTAAAGATGGTGAGGCAGATTTTGGGTAGAGAAGTGATGGAGTTCGGTAGATTGGTGAGGGATTTGGGTAGATGATAGTAGTGATGAAAGTGATGGATGATTTTGTGGATGGTGGAGCTGGTTGTAGACGATGGTGAGGATGGAGATGGAGTCGGCTGAGGGTGTGAGGAAGAAAGGAGAACGAGAGAGTAAGAGAAAGAGAAAAAGAGAGAGTAAAGGAGAGAGCGGGTGAGAGGGAGAAAATTTATATATATATATATATATGTATATAATTTTATTGTTATTGTTATTTTTATTATTATTTATAATTATTATTAGAAATATTTTATTTAATTATTTATTTAAAAAAAATTATTTTTAATATAAACATTATATTGGAGTATTCATCGTACCAAGTTCTGTTCTAATATAACAAAATTGTTCTTCATTTAGAGGCTTGGTAAATATGTCAGCTAATTGATGATTTGTAGGCACAAATTTGAGTTCAATGCCACCTTTGAGTACATGATCTCTTAGAAAATGATGCCTTATTTCAATGTGTTTAGTGCGTGAGTGCTGAATAGGATTTTTTGAAAGGTTAATGACACTTGTGTTGTCACATTTTATAGGAATATGATCATAGTGAAGTCCGAAATCTTGAAGTTGCTGTTTCATCCAAAGCAATTGTGCACAACACTCAGCGGCGGCAATGTATTCTGCTTTAGTAGTTGACAAAGCCACTGAGTTTTGTTTTTTGCAAAACCAAGAAGTGAGAGAGTGTCTAAGAAAATGACAAGTGCCACTAGTGCCTTTTTGGCCAAGTCTACATCCCGCAAAGTCGGTATCTGAGTAACCAAAAAGTTCAAAGGTGGTTCTCTTAGGATACCATAATCCCAAATTTGGAGTGCCGACAAGATATCTAAAAATACGTTTGACTGCGGTGATGTGTGACTCTTTCAGTGCGGATTGAAAACGTGCACACATACAGACACTAAACATTATGTCGGGCCTACTTGCAGTAAGATAAAATAAAGAACCAATCATACCTCGATATTTCTTTTTATCTACAGGTTTACCTTGCTCATCTTTGTCGATTTTTATCGATGTGCTCTGTAACAGGTCCGCGAGGGAACTCACGGGTTACAGTTCGGACTCAATTTGTCACGGTTCTTAATCTGAACCAAAGAGTCCAAATCCGGCAAATCATTTTGAGAAAATAGATTTTTAAAAGAAGTGCCAAACATGGACTGCTTTGCCAGATACAGAGTCGCCACCTAAATATTTTTAATGGGGGAATTTAGGAAACCCTGACTCGGTGCCAAAGGCCACGTGTCCGTCATCACCAAAGTTGCCTCGACTCGGGAACTTGGGTACGATTGGGGAAGGCCAGCTATGAGCACCCCCTCTCGCCCGATCCGAAGATCGGCCTCTACTAACCGTGATATCTTATTTTGAAAACGTCATGTGTTCTTATTCCGATTATTAGCCTAGAATTACTACGTTATGTGCACAACAAACAAGTATAGACCAAATCGCCCAAATTGGAACAAAACATTTCATGTTGGTTTTAAAAATGGTTTGCTACTCGCAAATAGGCTAAAATACGGATTTCAACGAGTTGTTCCAACTCAAACAATCCAACCTTCATCCACAGGCATTCAGGCAGTTATATCACATAAGCACATAGCCACATGGTAAGCATGCTGTCATGTTAACATTCACACTCATGCGGGATGCTAAAGCGTAAATGCTCACCTAGTACTCCAAGCCAAAACAGAAACTAGTTAGTAATCATATGCATGATCCTAGTTCATGTTAAGATGGTTAATGCAACACATGCAAAATGCAACTAAGATAGGCTCGGCTAATCTAAGATGGCATATGATGATGCTACAGCCATCACGTATTCAATCTTGGAATTGAAATACAATGCAGTTAGTATGATGCGCCAAGCCCGGTGCATGCAATACTGATGAATGATGCACGCATGCATAGCATAAGGATGCTAAATTAAACATGTCTTAATACTAACCATCAAAGCAGGTAAGTAAAAGGGAGAAAGAAGTGGGGGTTGGAAGACATGCACACACGCACCCACACTTATTACAAATTTGCCCTTGCTCGGAGGGACCGAAAAAATAATGCAATTAATTAACCTACAAGCTAATTATTTATTACAGACCACCTAATTAATTGACAAATCAATTGAATATAATTAAGCAGTAAACAGCAGCCTCGGGAAGAGGGTCCAATGCATGCGCGCTCGGTTCCGCTCGGAAGTCACTGCCATGCATAAGATGCCTCTGCTTTGGCTGTTATCCTCCTCTAAAGACTGCACAAGTCCCAGGGTTGCTTCTCTGAGTGTTGTAGAACACCACCGGCTAAAGGGATTGATCACCAGCCATGTATAATGGTCACCGGCCACAAAATACTCCATCGGCCAACAATTGATGGCCGGTCGGCACTGAAGATGGCCGGCCAGCCAAATCTTCCTGCAGAAACTGATTTGACAGCAGCAGAGGACAATACTTGGCATGGCAATGCATTTCAAGCAATGTATGCACCAACCACTCTCCTTATCATGTGTATGACTCAAAGGAGGATGGTCCTTGATTCTCGGACCACCAATCACGCATTTCCATGCATGATGGCCCAAAGAATCAAGTGTGCATTTTGATATGGAATGCAATGCACATAATCAAACAATGGGGCTTAACCTCTATCACAAGCAATTCAAGAGGCCAAGCATACATGCTAATGCAATGCAACTTAGGCATAGAAGCTAAGTATGCAACATGGAAATGCAAAGAAGCATACAAAGCATACAATGGTCATGCAAGATATGCAAGGCATGAGACAATGCAACCAACAAATACGCAAGGCACAATGTGGGTATTCGAGCATACAAGCAAACATGTGACTTCATTCAATCATGCAGCTTCAACTATGCAACAACACACAAATGTGCAACAACATACAAGGTGAGCATGCAACAACATGCAAAGGGGTGGACTTAAACTAACACGGATAGCTCGCAAGCATGCCAAAATAAGTGGCCAAATGCCAAGGAAATGAAGGCTAGTGCACACACAAACATGCATGCATACAAGGCCCAACACTTAGGCATAAAGAAGAGACTTTTAAGCACACTTAAAAGGGGAAAGCATGGACATATGGCCTACATAGAAAGCTCTGAAATCATGTTATAAAAGGTGCCAAACCACTGAAACAAACCAAGTAATGCATACTACACACTCACACACCCAAGGCTAGCAAGCCAAAATGCAAGGTGGCTATACAAGGCATGTCTTGGATGGCCTAAACAACCAAAAACAGACTTCAAGCATATAAAAACATGCACAAAAGCTTCACAAAGCTAAGCCAAAATCATGCTAAAACAAGGATCAAAGCTTAAAGCATGTTAAGGCCTAAACATGGCATTACAAGGCATGTATGCTAAGCAAGCATGGTGTACCAAAACCAAGAAAAAACAGAGATAATACATGGCAAAATACCACCAAATAACACTTAAGACATGGCCAACATGCACTTAAATTAGATGCTCAAACATTAGGCAAAAAAAGGCCCTTTTCAAGGACAACAAGGAGAGGGGGTGACCCTCTCCTTCCTAGGACCTCAAGGCACCATCCTCACCTTTGAAATCCCTCAAGATTTCAGTGGTGAGGAGGGCCAAACACAAGGGTCCCGGAGCTCAACCAAAATGGCACAAAACAAAGGCCAAACAAGCCTTAGGAGGGGTCAAACAACCCCAAAGCTTGAAACACCCTTAAGCAACTATTTAGAGCAAGCAAAAACAGAACTTTTCTATGTCATATGTTAAGCTCAAAAACAGTTGTAAGGTAGGCAAAAATACAATGCAAAAATGGGGTAAAAAGAGACAAAAGTCTTACCCTTGAAGACCTCTTTCAAGAACAGCACTCTAGCTACTTCTTTAGGTTCAAATCAGTCCAAAACCTCCAAGAACAAGCCCTCAGCACCTCAGTAGCCAAGGTAAGGTGTAACACTATGTGTTTGTGTGCAATAATAAGACTAAACACATACTAAACACACAAGAGAGAGATATAGAGATGGAGGATATATGTAAACCCTAACCCTAAAGCTCAAGCTCTAGAAAAATGTTGTCTAACTTAGAAGAGGGAAAAGAGCCTCCTCTTTATAGAACTTCCCTCTTGCAAAACTTCTAAAATAAGCTTGTTAAGAGAGAGATCCCTCCATACACGTGTATGGAGGGAAGCAAAGGTGGGTGCCAGCTATCACAGCTGGCACAAAAATATCTGCAAAAGCAGATGAACAGTGGTCGGCCGGCCAAAAATGCAATTGACCAAAAAAAGATAGCCGGCCGGCCATCTATAGTGCCGGCCGGCCAAACATTTGGCCGGTGGAAACAAAACACAGCTGGTGGCCTCAAGCCATGGCCGGTGGAGTGTGGGGGTGGCCCACAAGCCATTTCCTGCCCCTTCAAGGCAATGCACAAGTGTTTGGTGCAAAACCAAACACAAAACAGTCGAGTCGAGAGATCCTGAGGCAAGGCGCGTATCCGAGACCTCCGGGAACTCAAGACGAACACAAACCTGGGTGATCACCGAGTCTTCAAACGGTGACGTCCAAGTCTTGAGGACGGTCAAAAATGGGGTGTCTACAGTTGCCCCTCTTTGACAGAACTCGAAAGTCATAACAATGATGAGAGTGATTGTCAAAGCCCAGAGACGACCCATTTTTGACAAGGCCGAAGACTTAGACAAAGCATGCAAGACAGACAAGATATGCGCTCGAAGGCAGGGGCAAAATGCAAGACAATGCACAAAGCCGAACATAACTTATGATTATGCAAAGAAAGCTGTAACGAAGCATAACATACCACAGTTTTAAGCTAGCATACACCAAATCCAACTACACTACAATGCAGAAGGGATGTAAGAGAATTATGCAATTCTCGCTACGTTTCACGCAGAGAGTACAATACCTGTGCGGTTCGTCTGGTTGCACCAGCCTCAAATGAACCGTACATACAATATTGTGTCTGCAAAGAAAACAACTTAACAGGTACGATGCTGTTAGCAACATGCATAACATGCAAAATGAATGCAAAATGATACGCAATATATACAAAACTATGTATAATAATGCAAATGAAAATGCAATGCGATTGAAACAATGCAAACGAAATGTAATGCAATTGAAACAATGCAAACGAAATGCAATGCAATTGAATCATGATCCAATCATGAGCGGTTCAAAACCACACAAATGTCAAATAGATTGATGGAAGTAACAAGTCCGTCTACCATAGAAAAGGTGCCGCCACCCTCAAAGCGCGTACACATGCAGGACTATGAATGATGTAGACGGACACAAGAACAAGTATTGGGTGGAATGACATAAGTGGGGAAACAACCCGCTAACGAAAGGACAATGATCCTAATGCTAGATGCAAAAATTACACTATAATGTAATATATACAGTGGATATGGCTTGTGGCCAGACCAAATCTTGCCTAGGAAAGGCATGTACACAAACAAGCCGCGTCTAATACAGAAAAGGTGCCGTTACCCTCAAACCAAGTTCATCAAGGAATAGGCGCGTACACATGCAGAACTATGCTTTAACGTGAAAAGTATGGGCACATACCAAACCAAGCTCAACAAGGAGAGTCGCAAGCCCTAGATGGAAGGGGTGATGCAGTGAATGCATGCAAGCTATAATGCAATATCTACAATATGCAATGGAATGGATATTTACAGTGGATAAGGCACGCAGGCCAAACCAAATCTTGCCTAGGAAAGGCATGTACACAAACGAGCCATGTCTAACACAGAAAAGGTGCCGCCACCCTCAAACCAAGTTCATCAAGGAATAGGCGCGTACACATGCAGAACTGTGCTTCGACGTGAAAAGTATGAGCATACCAAACCAAGCTCAACAAGGAAAGGCGCAAGCCCTAGATGGAAGGGGTGATGCAGTGAATGCATGTAAGCTATAATGCAATATCTACAATATGCAATGGAACGGATATTTACAGCGGAAATGCATGACCTATGCGCTGTATTACGATGAAATGCATGACATATGCATTATATACAATGATGCATGACATATGCGCTATTTACAGTGATGCATGACATATGCAGTATTTACAATGATGCATGACATATGCATGTGCTATGCCCACCAATGCACCGAAGGTCTTGTACCTTCCAAGGATTTAAGGTCTCTTAGACCGCGTGCATTTAAGGTCCCGCCAGACCGTGTGCTGGGGAAATGCACATTGATGCAAGTGGTCTTGAATGCGCAACCACGCGCGTCGTTGAAATGCATGACAATGCAACCGAGCGGGTTTAAGGTCTTGCCAGACCGGGCGTGTTTACGGTCCCGCCGGACCGTGTGCTGGGGAAATGCACATGGGCGACTTTCGAATCTTGTAAAAGACAAAAGGATACAGAAAGGATACACCTTGCGCGAATTTGAGTGCCATGCACAGAAGACATGGTCCGAGGTCAAAACGGAGGCCGGTTAAGCTTCGGAAATGCACTGTTCTTGCACTGACTTTGAGAAATGAAGGTCCCAAACCACTCATATGACCCAAACAAGGCTGTAGGAGGCTTATCGGCCACAAGGGGAGGTCATCGGCCATCCACCGGCCACCAAAACACATCACTGGCCAAAAATGTAGCCGACCGGCCAAAAATGCCTGATTCGGGGCAGTTTTGACTTTTTGGCTTGGGTCTTTTAAAATAGGGTTTCAAACCCTATTTTCCTCATTTCCGTTGGCCGAAATTTGCTTCTCTCTCTCTCTAGAGCATTTTCTTCCCCTCGATCCTCCATTTTCTTGCGTTTCACGCCCGTTTCATCGTTTGATTCGCGAATATCTTCGCGTTTCGAACATTTTCATCTGATCGAAACTTTGTTTCGGTGCTTCCTTTACTATTTCCACCTCTTGGGGTTTGTTTCTCCCAAGTTTTTCTCAATTTCCGTACACTTTCCACATTTCGGCTTTTTCGGTCATTTTCCACCCTCTCGGGGGTTGACTTTTTGTTGACTTTTCGCATTCTAGCCTGGTTTCCACTTTCCCGGCCATTTTTGCATCACCTTTGATATGGCGGATGATATTCCATGGGGCGGGACTCCCCCGGATCGCGAGATGGATCCCGGGGCCGAGCTTCTCCCCCTGAGCGTCCGCCCATTCGATCTGGCGACCTACCGGCCGGCGATCCACGTCTTGCCTTCCGACGGACTTTGTCAGTTCAGGAGTTTTGAGAGGGGTGTGCCACCCGAGCTATTATTACGTGAGCCAGAGTCACATCTGTCGCACGACGCCTCCGAGGTACATTCTTTCCCGATTTTATTTTCCACAATGTAGAACGCTTAACTGCCATAGTTGATTATGTTCTTAACTGCTAAGCTCAAATACACTGATGCACTGTACACTGTAGTTGACACACTTGCAACTGATATCTGTTTGAATCTGAACACGCGCACACACACTCCACTTGCTCTGAACCACTCAAACATACTGACACATCACTCACTGTAGTTCACTACGAGTACACCAGCAACCGATATCTGTTTGAACTTGAAAATGTGCACACACGCTATATCTGTACTGAACCATGCAAACACACTGACACATCGCATGTTGTAGTTTACTGTACGCACACCGGCACCCGGTAGATGTTTTGGGAATTTGAACACGCGCACACACTGCGTATCATTACCAACTCTAAATACTTTTCAAAACTGTATGTTTTATCTTGCTTCACAATTGTTTGCTTGAAAACAGGGAGATTCCCATACCGTCCATGGGTATGGGAATATTGCCGCTCGAGATTGGTACGCGGAGCTACCTGATGCGGTCCGCCAGATCGTGGACCAGGCCGGCTTCGGCGCATTCTGCAGAGGACTATCCAGACTCACCACGAGTAGGCCTCTCCTCGCCGCTCTAGCGGAGAGGTGGTGGGACACTACCGACTCGTTCCACCTTTCCGCTACGGGAGATATGACGATGACCCCCTATGATTTCTCGATGCTCACAGGCATTGGGGTAGGGGGTGATCCGATCCCCTTTGATACCGACATGGACTTGTGGACGACTGCTCAGATATATCTGCTTGGCGAGGTGCCGCCTCTCGCCTGTCCAGGCTTCGTCCGGTATTCATGGTTCGAGGTCCAGTTCAGGGTCCAGCCAGCTTTGACCGAGGAGGTTCCGGTGACTCAGGAGGCAGTGGAGCAGTACGCCCGCGTCTTTCTGATGTTTCTATTGGGGACGACTATTTTCGCCAACTGGGCGAATACCGTGCCCCTCTGTTTGCTCAGCGCCTTAGTGGATGTCATACAGATCCTGCGCTATGACTGGGGTGGCGCCGCTCTGGCTACACTCTAAGGATACATGAGCTTAGCTTCCCGTGGCAGCGGACAGTTGCTCGGGGGCTACTGGCGCGCTTGGGAGGTACATTTCTTTTTCTGTTTTTCATTTCTGCTTTCTATTATCTGTACTCTGTACTGTACTATGTACACTGCACACACTGTAGTCTGCTTCACATTGATTGTACACTGCACACACGGCACACACACATACTGTTTTACACTGACTGTACACTGCACACACTGTACGCTCTGCACAATACACTGCTTGCACAACACACTGCCTGCACAATACACGGCTCTGTTATTTCTACTTTATTCTGCATTCTGCTTTATCTGATAAGTATATTGGTACTTACCCTGCAGTTGTGGGTCTACGCGTACTTCCCTAAACTAGCCCCAGTGCCCGATGTGGAGACTCCTCTTGTCATTCCGTTCTCGCGCCGTTTTGACGGGAGGTGCGTGCGGAGACCCTGCGAGTCATTCATCTTCTTCCGCCGTTATTTCGACACCATCACCCCCACCGAGGTATGTTCAACTTCAGAGTTTATTTAAGCTTCGCTTTGCACTGTATTTTTTTCAATAACAGATAGATAACAAACTGCATTTCATTTCCAGATTACTTGGCAGCCCTGGGCTTCAGTGCCAGCTGAGTTTCGGGCGCGGTTTGTAGGTGCGGAGGAGACTGCCCGCTTCAGGCTTCTACTAGAGGGCCCGGTCTGTCGGGCTTGGTACCTGGGTGAGCGTTTCCTACGCCAGACCCTAGGGTTACCAGAGCAGATAGTCCCGGTTCACCCTGCTGAGCATATGAGGGATACTGAGCGGTTCACTTCCGAGCAGATGGCCGACTACACAATTGGCTGGGACGCGATCCGCTTCAGAGGCATAGGCGACTACAGAGAGTACGTGCAGACGTATATCATGCGGCCTCTAAGCGGTGGCCATCGAGTTGAGGGAGAGAGGCCCGTGGCGCCGGCGGCTAGGGCAGGGGCGGGGGTTGGAGCAGGAGCGTCGAGGAGAGCTCGGGTCCACGGCAGGGGTGGAGTTTAGAGAGGGCGGGGGGCTAGTTGGCCTGCTCTGCCTACGACGCTGACATACAGAGGACAGGGTGGGACGACCTACCAGATCCCCTTTGCTCCTCCCCCGGCCGATCACGAGTTGGTCGGTTTCCACGACTTGCCTCCGGTATGTTCTACTGCATTTTGCATCTTGCATTGTCGTTTCGTTTCATTTCATTTCTTTTAATATTCTGCGGAATACTGACGCATCTAATACTTTTGCAGGCTTCCTTCGAGTACACCCGACAGTCTCTGGAGCTAAATGCCTCCATGATGGGGATGTTACAGCAGACTTTTGACCTCCTGGCCCTCTACAACATTTCGGTATATTCTTCAACCACAGTCTCAAACCATACATAATCTGTTTCACATAGTCTAATGCACCATGTAACTCCTGATAAACTGCTCACGGCATTCACACACTGTACTCATACATTGCATTCTGCGCTGATAAATTGCTTACAACATTCACACACTGTACTTATACATTGCATTCTGCACTGATAAACTGCTTACAGTATACTGATGCATTTGCCTTTTGTGCTTTTCAGCCTCCCTTCCAGATTCCCACCGTAGGAGGTGTTCCAGCCAGGCCTTCTGTTCCTGCCGGAGGAGATGGAGAGGGCAGAGTATACCCCCGCACCAAGGCGGGGCGCACTCACGTTGGGAGTAGCTCTCGGGCGCCAGTTCCAGATGACGATGATGAGGAGGAGTTCGAGGCGGAGACAGAGGCAGAGGCAGAGTCATCGGAGGAGGGGACCGGAGATGGCTCGGACTCGGGCTCAGATGACAGTGCTGATGATACTCCTGGACCTTTGTCCAGGAAGAGGACTAGGACGGACCGGTAGCCTTGAGGCCACTTGATATTGACACAAATTTTTGCTTTTTTTTTTTTTTTTTTTTTTTTTTTTGTACTTTTCCTTTTTGGTTGGTAGCTAGGATACTTTGTACTGCCGTAGGCAGGTTTTTTGTTTCCAAAGCTTTGTACTTGAAAAGATGATGAAATGAAACAAACTTTTTTGTCTGAAAAAGTGTTTACATCTTTACATTTCTTGCTTTGCACTGCATTGCATCATGCTACACCACAATGTAAATGAAATTGATCTGCTATCTAAAAATTGAACACTTGCATTGTAATAAACGGATAACGAACCATCCAATGGCAAAGCAACTCACACAACCCACTGCTTAGTCTCAACACACAGCCCATACTCTGCTGAGAATTAATCTGCATACAGCCCGTAAAACAGCGCTTGGTTCATTCTGCACGCGGCAAATCCTGAACAAACAGCCCAATCCGACAAGACGGACTACAAAGGTGAAATCGGCTGAAGTTGAAGCACATTCAGATGCCCTAAATTTTCCCTTTCTCCTTTTGCTTCGCCTAAATGTAGAGAATGGCACAGCACTCTGAGCATAAACGATTTTTGAAATTGAAAAAGGGTTTCAACCTGGGTATTGAGCCTACGACTGAACACAGCAGAAAAAGACTCAAACAAAAGGTACATGACCTAAACACAACGAAACACGCTTTGGAAAAGACCCATAACGAAAGCTGGGCCAAACAAGACAAAAGACACGACACACGGACGTATTTACAAAACGAGAGACCTCAAATCTCGAGGAGCCAGTTCCTCCGGGTATGTTTCCCACCCTTTCTGATTTGTGATTCTCACATCACTCGGCCCTCAGGCTCGGTCTTTCTCTCAAAAACCCTTTTCCTCACTTTTCTCTCGACTTACACCTCTCTATTCTTTATTCTCTCATTCTTCGTCCCTCCCCAGGGTGATTGATGGATGAATAGGAAGTTGTGGGTTCACGCCTAACACTGTTAGCTCGCGGCTATTTCTTCTGGTGACGTCTAGTCGATGTTCCGGACAGGGAATGGTGTATCTTGATCCATCCCAATGTGCGCTTCGCACTTGGCTTGATACCTCGTTGTTTGGAGGATATTTGAGAGCCTTCAGCCCTTTACAGACAGCTTTGGTTGTGCCTTCTTCCGGCGAATAGGGTGCCCTTTCTAGCAAGTATGTTGACGACAGGGGAAAGACAGAACACCTGACTCGAATGTGCCCCTAGTTCATCACTTTGACCATTTTTTTGTTTTGGTTTAAAACAATTTTGACCAACATGAAAGTTAGATTAGCATGCTTGTTCGATTTTTGATTTGAAAATCATACAAGTCAGGCTATAAGCACTGGAAATTTTTCCTTTTTTTTGGGTCCAAGAAATGGTCCAGTTTTGGAAAATGGAATAGTTTTTGAGAAAATAGTCAACCTCAGTAAAAATTTTCAAAAACTACTTTTGGCAAACGGCCAATGCTAAACGAGCACGGAACCTACCCTCGAGATGCGCAACCTCGGATCGGAGGCAATGGAAAATTGCCCCTTGCTTGAAAGGGCTGCATGGCAACGAAAAGTTGCCCCTGGGTTGAATGGTGACTCGTGGCAACTCATGGCAACGGAAAGTTGCCCCTTGTTTGGATGATGCCGCAGCATGCTGAAAACCAGTCCTCATCGGTGGTGATTGCAAACGAACTCTCGGATGCAGAGAAGACGGAGATGGTCAAAACCAATATATGGACACAGTCACTTCGAAAGTGTTGGTGGCTGGACTTCAAGAGGAAGTTGACTGCGTAGTTCCAGTTGTCACAACCGAACTATCAGATTCAGAGAGGGCAAGGATGATCAAAACCATTACAATGGACTGAGACGCTTTCAGGATGAAGTTGCCTACGTATCCCAAACAAGGGAATCAAGCCTTACGTAGTTCCGGTTAAGGTACACTCGGGTATTTTAACCTTCACTTTTAGGCTCTAACTTTTGCCAAAGGTGCCCGATGCGAGTTTTCGACCTTGCGAGCTTTTTTTCTTTTCTTTTTCTTTTTCTCTTTTTATCTTTCTTTTTTTGTATTTTTTGTATGTTTCTTTTTTTTTTTTTTTTTTTTTTTATATTTTTCCTTACTCTAACTTTTGCCTGGGTTGTCCGGGTTTTCGGCCCAGTGAGCCTCTCAAAGGGTAAAAGTGTAACAAGTCCATGCCAAATGGTTTTGAGATTGAAGCCCTCTGTATCCAGGAGAGTGGCTGTTGTATTGATTTGCAGAAGGATCCATCACGGTTGCTTCACGAGCTTCTTGCGGTGAGATCTGACCTTCTTGATCTGATTTTGGTGCCTCTTGTTCGAGTTGTGGTCAAGGCTTGAAAACAAACGGATTGAATCTTGAGGCTGAGAGCGATCCTAGGCTGCACAATCTCAAAGAGCGATTCCACACAGGTCTTCACAGGACCGCGCAAAACATTTTATTTTTGAAAGTTTTTACGAAAGCAACAAATCACTCGCAGCTGAGATAGTGTGAACCAGTCTGGGTCGAGCCAGGGTCCTTCTCAGTACTCACGTTGACAAGCATGATTTCATTCATTAAAGGCTTAGCACGCCTATCTTTCTCTCAAATTGATCAAAGTTTTGCAAAACCCAAGGAATTCCTTCCTCTTTGTTTTCATCGCAGTGTTCAAAAAGGTTTTTGAAAAACTTAGGTCATTACAATAATTTTCGGGGCACAAAAGAGTAGGTGGAATGCACGGTCATTCCATTCAAATCCTCTGGCACAGCTAGCTCAAAAATAGCAATAAGCATGGAAATATGATAGTCGCAGCTGTTTCATTCAGATTTCCTGGTTGTAACTGGCTCCACAGCAGAGACAGACTCAAAAAGAAAACAGAAGGATAATTACAAAACGGTGTTCGAGGCAACAACCCCGGAATCACCCGACATTCTATACAAGGGGACTGACTCGCTATAACAAGACAGACCCTTAAGCAAAAAGAACTGACTCAAGACGAAGAGACAGACTTAAAACAAAACAAAAGACTGACTCAACACCCAAGCCAGAATTTACAAAACTAGCGTTTGCAGATGCTCAAAAATGCGTGCCAGACGCCAAATCAAAAATACCGGGCGCCGCCCACAGCTAGTCCAACCTCGATCACATACTCACAGTATCAGTATCCTCAAAATCCAGTAGCTGGGTAGTAACGGACTTGGCTGAGGTGTGTGGGAGGATAACCTCGTTGTCGATCAAATCTTGCATCTCATGACGGAGACGGAAACAATTATCGGTAGCATGACCGGTTTGCTGGTGGTACGCGCAGTACAAAGTAGCGTCATGCGTGAGTGGGAGATTCTTCGGGAGAGGCTGAGGCTCCAAGGGTTTAAGGTGCCCTCGTTCGGCCAGGATCTAGAGTGCCTTCGACAACGGCATGTAAAGAGCATGAAAGACCCTGCGCCCTCGGGGCAGGTACTTTGAAGTCTGAGTATTCTTGCTAGATGCGCTAGCGAAAGGGTCGGCAGGCACTGCCTTGACCTTCTGATCTTTCCCGAGTGCAGGGTTGGGAGTGGAAGGAACTGTTCTGGCATGACGGGGCTTATCCCGGTTTTCAGACTAACTTGAACTACCTTCAGGTGGAGTGGGAAAAGCATCTTCCACGACCTTGGTCACAACTGAGGACACTTGCTGTTTACTCATCCCCCCGGCTTTCAAAGCCTCGACTGCCCACAGCAGTTGTTCAATGGGATCGGCATCTGCCTTCATTTTGTTCTTACCTCTGGCCTCAGCCTGATCGAGGGTTTGGGTTAATGTTGATACGTCATTGTCATGGTTAGAGGCCATTTCCGGTTGGCTAAGCTCGATCACAATCCGTCCCAACAGTGGGGGCTCCTGGGGTACAAAATTCCCGGTATATGGTGCAGCTGGTGGCGAAGCTGACATCCCGTAAGCAAGATCCGCCACGGACCTCTGGAGGTCACCTATCATTCCCATTAATTCGAATGTGGTGGGCTCACGAGCCTGATACAACTGGGCGGCCCAGACCAGGTGCGCAGCATTGGGCTCACTTTGCAGAGTGATTCCTTGATCTAATGCGGCTATCATAACCACGATCTCTTCTGAATTCTGCGTCATGATAAGTCCGCTGTACTAAACGGTGACTGACGGATTAGATATCTGTCGTGCCTCAGCAAAAGGGAACACTGACTATTCTGTATCAACTCTTTGAACTGAAAGGAAAAACAAGCAGCATTTCAGCCTAAACAGATCAAACACAGGTGTAGCCGAACAACTGTACTCTACTACTGATCACTGTTCCCCAAAATCACTGCCCCAAAATACTGAATCGGATACCCACAGATATAACTGATTCTCACAAATACTGATACTGGTGCCCTCAGGCCTGGTACTTAAACTGTGCAAACTGATATGTGCGTTCCTGTAGAAATACACTCCAAAAACACATAGCAAGTAAAAGAGAGCCAAAACACCCCTATGTTGGGGTAGGGTTTCCCTGTCCTATTTCGTCAGGAGTTAGGGTTTCACTACGCATGCAGCGGTTTCAAACAACCTAACATTGGGTAAGCAACCTGTCCTAGTTTGGAATGGTCACTATGGATTCCGACATGCACTAGGTCGAATGGTCGAAAAGGGTGCCCCGGTAAAACCGGGGTTTGTGTTCCTATACTGGCAGAGCCCGCAACCGGTCAGCCTTATGGCATGCTTTGACAAAGTCAAGCCTCCGACAAACCGCTCAGGAATAGCAGATGGCCAACACGGTGTCCTAGGCGCACCAATGCACATGCAATGCAAAGAAACACATAAGTGTAGTCAAAACAAGATATCATGAGTTCGAGTCAAGCTCTCTAATATCCCCAGCAGAGTCGCCAGAAACTGTAACGGGTCCGCGAGGGAACTCACGGGTTACAGTTCGGACTCAATTTGTCACGGTTCTTAATATGAACCAAAGAGTCCAAATCCGGCAAATCGTTTTGAGAAAACAGATTTTTAAAAGAAGTGCCAAACATGGACTGCTTTGCCAGATACAGAGTCGCCACCTAAATATTTTTAATGGGGGAATTTAGGAAACCCTGACTCGGTGCCAAAGGCCACGTGTCCGTCATCACCAAAGTTACCTCGGCTCGGGAACTTGGGTACGATTGGGGAAGGTCAGCTATGAGCACCCCCTCTCGCCCGATCCGAAGATCGGCCTCTACTAACCGTGATATCTTATTTTGAAAACGTCATGTGTTGTTATTCCGATTATTAGCCTAGAATTACTACGTTATGCGCACAGCAAACAAGTATAGACCAAATCGCCCAAATTGGAACAAAACATTTCATGTTGGTTTTAAAAATGGTTTGCTACTCGCAAGTAGGCAAAAATACGGATTTCAACGAGTTGTTCCAACTCAAACAATCCAACCTTCATCCACAGGCATTCAGGCAGTTATATCACATAAGCACATAGCCACATGGTAAGCATGCTGTCATGTTAACATTCACACTCATGCGGGATGCTAAAGCATAAATGCTCACCTAGTACTCCAAGCCAAAACAGAAACTAGTTAGTAATCATATGCATGATCCTAGTTCATGTTAAGATGGTTAATGCAACACATGCAAAATGCAACTAAGATAGGCTCGGCTAATCTAAGATGGCATATGATGATGCTACAGCCATCACGTATTCAATCTTGGAATTGAAATACAATGCAGTTAGTATGATGCGCCAAGCCCGGTGCATGCAATACTGATGAATGATGCACGCATGCATAGCATAAGGATGCTAAATTAAACATGTCTTAATACTAACCATCAAAGCAGGTAAGTAAAAGGGAGAAAGAAGTGGGGGTTGGAAGACATGCACACACGCACCCACACTTATTACAAATTTGCCCTCTCTCGGAGGGACCGAAAGAATAATGCAATTAATTAATCTACAAGCTAATTATTTATTACAGACCACCTAATTAATTGACAAATCAATTGAATATAATTAAGCAGTAAACAGCAGCCTCGGGAAGAGGGTCCAATGCATGCGCGCTCGGTTCCGCTCGGAAGTCACTGCCATGCATAAGATGCCTCTGCTTTGGCTGTTATCCTCCTCTAAAGACTGCACAAGTCCCAGGGTTGCTTCTCTGAGTGTTGTAGAACACCACCGGCTAAAGGGATTGATCACCGGCCATGTATAATGGTCACCGGCCACAAGATACTCCATCGGCCAACAATTGATGGCCGGTCGGCACTGAAGATGGCCGGCCGGCCAAATCTTCCTGCAGAAACTGATTTGACAGCAGCAGAGGACAATACTTGGCATGGCAATGCATTTCAAGCAATGTATGCACCAACCACTTTCCTTATCATGTGTATGACTCAAAGGAGGATGGTCCTTGATTCTCGGACCACCAATCACACATTTCCATGCATGATGGCCCAAAGAATCAAGTGTGCATTTTGATATGGAATGCAATGCACATAATCAAACAATGGGGCTTAACCTCTATCACAAGCAATTCAAGAGGCCAAGCATACATGCTAATGCAATGCAACTTAGGCATAGAAGCTAAGTATGCAACATGGAAATGCAAAGAAGCATACAAAGCATACAATGGTCATGCAAGATATGCAAGGCATGAGACAATGCAACCAACAAGTCCGCAAGGCACAATGTGGGTATTCGAGCATGCAAGCAAACATGTGACTTCATTCAATCATGCGGCTTCAACTATGCAACAACACACAAATGTGCAACAACATACAAGGTGAGCATGCAACAACATGCAAAGGGGTGGACTTAAACTAACATAGATAGCTCGCAAGCATGCCAAAATAAGTGGCCAAATGCCAAGGAAATGAAGGCTAGTGCACACACAAACATGCATGCATACAAGGCCCAACACTTAGGCATAAAGAAGAGACTTTTAAGCACACTTAAAAGGGGAAAGCATGGACATATGGCCTACATAGAAAGCTCTGAAATCATGTTATAAAAGGTGCCAAACCACTGAAACAAACCAAGTAATGCATGCTACACACTCACACACCCAAGGCTAGCAAGCCAAAATGCAAGGTGGCTATACAAGGCATGTCTTGGATGGCCTAAACAACCAAAAACAGACTTCGAGCATATAAAAACATGCACAAAAGCTTCACAAAGCTAAGCCAAAATCATGCTAAAACAAGGGTCAAAGCTTAAAGCATGTTAAGGCCTAAACATAGCATTACAAGGCATGTATGCTAAGCAAGCATGGTGTACCAAAACCAAGCAAAAACAGAGATAATACGTGGCAAAATACCACCAAATAACACTTAAGACATGGCCAACATGCACTTAAATTAGATGCTCAAACATGAGGCAAAAAAGGCCCTTTTCAAGGACAACAAGGAGAGGGGGTGGCCCTCTCCTTCCTAGGACCTCAAGGCATCATCCTCACCTCTGAAATCCCTCAAGATTTCAGTGGTGAGGAGGCCCAAACACAAGGGTCCCGGAGCTCAACCAAAATGGCACAAAACAAAGGCCAAACAAGCCTTAGGAGGGGTCAAACAACCCCAAAGCTTGAAACACCCTTAAGCAACTATTTAGAACAAGCAAAAACAGAAATTTTCTATGTTATATGTTAAGCTCAAAAATAGTTGTAAGGTAGGCAAAAATACAATGCAAAAATGGGGTAAAAAGAGACAAAAGTCTTACCCTTGGAGACCTCTTTCAAGAACAGCACTCCAGCTGCTTCTTTAGGTTCAAATCAGTCCAAAACCTCCAAGAACAAGCCCTCAGCACCTCAGTAGCCAAGGTAAGGTGTAACACTATGTGTTTGTGTGCAATAATAAGACTAAACACATACTAAACACACAAGAGAGAGATATAGAGATGGAGGATATATGTAAACCCTAACCCTAAAGCTCAAGCTCTGGAAAAATGTTGTCTAACTTAGAGGAGGGAGAAGAGCCTCCTCTTTATAGAACTTCCCTCTTGCAAAGCTTCTAAAATAAGCTTGTTAAGAGAGAGATCCCTCCATACACGTGTATAGAGGGAAGCAAAGGTGGGTGCCAGCTATCACAGCTGGCACAAAAATATCTGCAAAAGCAGATGAACAGTGGTCGGCCGGCCAAAAATGCAATTGACCAAAAAAAGATAGCCGGCCGGCCATCTATAGTGCCGGCCGGCCGGCCATCTATAGTGCTGGCCGGCCAAACATTTGGCCAGTGGAAACAAAACACAGCCGATGGCCTCAAGCCATGGCTGGTGGAGTGTGGGGGTGGCCCACAAGCCATTCCCTGCCCCTTCAAGGCAAAGCACAAGTGTTTGGTGCAAAACCAAACACAAAACAGTCGAGTCGAGAGATCCTGAGGCAAGGCGCGTATCCGAGACCTCCGGGAACTCAAGACGAACACAAACCTGGGTGATCACCGAGTGTTCAAACGGTGACGTCCAAGTCTTGAGGACGGTCAAAAATGGGGTGTCTACATGCTCATTGGAGTTGTTGCAGGCTTTGATGATTCCATTTCAAACCTTTTGAGTAGATCTTTGATATATTTTGTTTGATTTAAATGGATTCCATCATTAGTTTGTTTAATTTGTAGACTAAGGAAGTAATTTAATTCCCCCATCATGCTCATTTCAAATTCACCCTGCATATCTTTAGCAAACTCTTTGCACAAATTTTCATTAGTAGCACCAAAAATGATATCATCAACATAAATTTGAACAATTAGCATATCTTCTTTTTTGATTTTTATAAAAAGTGTTGTATCAATTTTTTCTAAAAAAACCTTTGTCAAGTAGAAAATTACTCAATCTTTCATACCATGCTTTAGGAGCTTGTTTCAAGCCATATAAAGCTTTTGAAAATTTGAAAACATGATCCGGGTATTTATGATTTTCAAAACCAAGAGGTTGTTCAACATAGACTTCCTCTGAAATGTACCCATTTAAAAAAGCACTTCTAACATCCATTTGATATAATTTAAAATCTTTAAAACACGCAAAAGCAAGTAACATTCTAATAACTTCAAGTCTAGCAACTGGTGCAAAAGTTTCATCAAAATCAATGCCCTCTTCTTGATTATAACCTTGAGCTACTAATCTAGCTTTATTTCTAGTAACAACTCCATATTCATCCATTTTATTTTGAAAAACCCATTTTGTACCAATAACGGGATGATCCTTAGGTCGAGGGGTCAAAAACCAAACTTCATTTCTTTCAAATTGATTTAATTCTTCTTGTATTGCTAAAATCCAGTTTTCATCATTTTCAGCTTCTAAAAATGATTTTGGTTCAATTTGTGAAACAAATGCTAAGTTACCACAAATATTTCTAACAGAGGAACGAGTTTTTATACCTTCCGCCGCATCACTTATGATGAGGTCTTTGTGGTGGCCATGAGCATATTTCCATTCTTTTGGTAGATTTGAGTCGTTTTTTGGAAGAACATATATTTCTTGAAGTTTTTCCATTGTCATTTCTTCTTCATGTTTGCGTAATGGATTTTCGTCATTTTCTTTTATGTAAATGCTTTCCATGCTTGGTTGATTTTCTATAATATCATTACTTACAAGATTCTTGGAAATAATGTTGTTAGATTCATCAAAAACAACATGCACAAATTCTTCAACAAGTAGAGTTCTTTTATTGAATACTCTATAAGCTTTACTGGACATAGAATAACCAAGAAATATAGCTTCATCTGATTTAGTATCAAATTTTCCTAAGTTATCTTTATTGTTATTCAATACAAAACATTTATAACCAAAAGCACGCAAGTGACTAATATTAGGTTTTCTACCTTTCCAAAGTTCATAAGGGGTTTTCTTAAAAATAGGTCTAATCATGGCACGGTTTATAACATAACATGCAGTGTTAACGGCTTTCGCCCAAAAATATTTAGGCAAATTATTTTCACATAGCATAGTACGGGCCATATCTTCAAGAGTTCTATTTTTTCTTTCAACTATTCCATTTTGTTGAGGAGTTCTAGGGGCAGAAAAATTATGATCAATTCCAAACTCATCACAAAACATAATAAAATTATCATTTTCAAATTTTCTACCATGGTCACTTCTAATACTACAAATATTAAGATTTTTCTCATTTTGAATTCTTTTACAAAGTTTTGAGAAATTATAAAAAGCTTCATTTTTGTGTGCTAAAAATAATACCCATGTATATCTAATATAATCATCAACACAAACAAGGGCATAAGATTTTCCTCCTAAACTTAATGTTCTAAATGGTCCGAATAGATCAATATGCAAGAGTTGAAGTGGTCTAGTAGTTGAAACAATATTTTTGGATTTAAAAAAAATTCTAGTTTGTTTTCCAAATTGACATGCATTACAAAGTTTATCTTTTTCAAAAATAATTTTTGGTAAACCTATGACTAACTCATTTTTTGAAAGTTTGGAAATTAAATCAAAATGAGCATGTTCTAATCTTCTATGCCAAAGCCAACCATTATCATTTATAGTAGATAAACATTTAATGTTAAAATGAGAAGATAAATCATATAAATCAAACACATATACTTTCTCATGTCTATAACCTACAAATAAAGTTTTGTTTTCTAGGGTGTTTTCAATAGTTGTAGACGCGCTCCCGGGAACTCTTCGATATCCGCGCTGCGAGGGTGCGAAATCTTGTTTTGTTCTGAGCTACTACAATTCAGACTCAATGTCACGGTTCTTAATTTGATCTTACAAAGTGCAATGTAAGATTGATAAATCACCAAAGAGTCCAAATCTGGCAAATCATTTTGGAAAACTGATTTTTTTATAAAGAAGTGCCAAACATGGACTGCTTTGCCAGATATAGAGTCGCCACCAAAATATTTTATTTTGGGGAGATTTAGGAAACCCTGACTCGTGCCTAAGGCCACGTGTCCGTCATCACCAAAGTAGCCTCGGCTTGGGAACTTGGGTACGAGAGGGGAAAGTCATGCAATGAGCACCCCCGCTCGCCCGATCAAAGATCGGCCTGTACTAATCATGATATTTTGTTTTTGAAAACACATGTGTTCTTATTCTGGTTATTAAACCTAGAATTACTATGTGATGAGCACAGCATACAAGTATAGACTAGATCGCCTAAGTTGGAACAAAACATTGCATATCTGTTTGTTTGAAAATGGTTTGAAGTTTGCTACTCGCAAGTAGGCTAAAATAGGGACTTGATGAATTGTTCCAATTCAAGCAATCCAACCTTCACCCACAGGCATTCAGACAGTTATATCAAATAAGCAGTTAGCCTCATGGCAAGCATGCTTTCATGGCACTCAATAACACACATGCAGTATGCTAAAGCGTAAACACTCACAGTGTACTCCGACCCAAAACAAAGAACTAGTTAGAAATCATGCATGATCCTAGTTCATGTTAAGATAGCTAATGCAGCACATGAAAAAATGCAACTCAGATAGGCTCGGCTATTCTAAGATATCATGTGAAATGTAACTTGGTAACATGCCTTTGAACACGTATTCAAGTAATTGTATTGAAATACAATGCGGTTAGTATGATGCGCCGAGCCCGGTGCATGCAAAACAGATGAATGGATGCACGCATGCAAGCATAAGGTATGCTAATTTGAAATATGCCCTAAAACTAATCATCATAAGTGGTTAAGTAAAAGGGAGAAAGAAATGGAGGTTGGAAAACATGCATCACACACACGCACGCTTATTACAACAATTGGCCCTCTCGAGGGAGAGACTGAATAAGAAGCTAACTAGCTAATCTAAGCTAATTAAACTAATTATTACAACACAAATTAATTAACTAATCCTAGTTAACTAACTATTACAAAACAAATTGAAATAGCTAAACGCATTAACTATTAAAGGTACAAACCAAAGCATAAGCTAGCTATCTAAGCATGGCAGCTAAGGAAAGCAATAAAACAGGAGGTTCTCAGAGGGAGAAGACTGGATGCATGCCCGGTCGCCTCATTCGGAAATCCAATGCGATGCCCCAATTTGCCTCTGTTTTCAATTGTCCTCAAAACCTTGCACCAAGCTCCAGATAGCTTCTAACACATCTTGGGAACCTGTAAGAGGGTGGCCGACCAGTTGTTAGTGTCTGCAGCCATGGCCGACCACCTATCTTTGTTGAAAGCCAAGAAAAGTGGTCGGCCAGCTAGTTTTTCTGGCTGGCCGACCAGTTGTTGTTGCTGAATTTCAGTTTGCTGCAATAGAGAGCAAGAAAGGGCATGGCAATGTATTTGTAAGGTATGTGTGCACAACCACCCTCCCTATCATGTCATGAACTCAAGGGAGTGCGGTTCTCGACCCTCGGGCCACCAATCACGCATTTCAATGCATGATGGTCGAAAGAAGAAGTTGCACAATTCAATATAAAATGAATGCACAAGTAAACACATAAGGCCTAAAACTCTATCATGTATGATCAAAAGCGTCGGCGACCGGGAATTAAGGCACGTTTCATCACTTCAAGTATGAAACGTCCCTCTTTTCCCGTGTTTGGACTAACACCTATTCCAAACACAATGCAACACAAAACATGGCATGCTCAATGCAAACAACTACTTAGCATACTCAATGCAATGTGACATGATCAACTTAACAAAACTAATGACATGCGAACAATGCTAATGCATGCATGCACAATGCAATGCTACAAGGGCAACTTAGCAATGTTAGGAACATGCATACTCAATGCAAGGAACAACTTGGCATGCACAATGCAAAGGACTACATAGCATACACAATGCGAAGTAAGATAAGCATGCAAGCAACATGCCAGTGAACATGCTAAATGGACTTAAACCAAAAGGGGTAGACCTCAGCCATGCCCAAATTAGTGGCCATAATGATGAAACCAAGGCACCAAAGGCATATATAAGCATGCATGCCAATTGGCTCACCAATTAGGCTAAAGAGCACAACTCTCAAGAGTGCTCAAAGAATTACAAAAGTGGAAGTGTAGCAACACTAAATGCACTGAAATTAGGTAAGAAATGATGCCAAATCATTCAAACAAAGCAAGTGAAGCATGCAAGAATCCTAAAGCATGAAAGCTAACAAAGAGGATTACTCTAGGGACATGCAATACATGGCACCAAATGCATGAACCAACCATGGACAAAGCTGAAATAGGTCAAAACATGGACCAAAACATGCTAAGATGGAGGCTCAAAGACCTAGGTATGCAAGCATACAAGCTAGGCTACAAGTAAGGCAACAATGCACAATACTCAAAGGTATTCAAAGCATGAAAAAAATGGGAACATGGCAGTCCTAAATGCTCTGAAATGTCATGTTAAGTGATGCCAAATCATGTATACAACACAAATGAAGCATGCTATGATGCTCAAAGCTTGAAGCAAGCAAGAATACTTGTACTATAGCTATACAAAGCATGAAGCATATGGCTAAGGCAACCCAAAACAGTCCTAGAACATGCCAAAATGAGTCTAAAACATGCATGGAAGGAAGCCAAAACATGCTAGCATGAGGGGCATAAGACATGATGCATACAAGGTAAATAAGGTGGATTACACTACACCTATTAAGACCAAGCATGGGATGACTTAACCAGTAAAAATCAGAGTTATATCATGGCATAATAACCCCAAAAACACACTGAAATGATGGCTCATAAGCTTAGGCATGAAGGCATACACAATGACTCATGTTAAGGCATAAAGGGGCCAACCCTCCAACGCATTGAAAGAGCACAAAAATGCAAGTGCAAGACCATGAAACATGGACTGAAATCACATTATAAATGATGCCAAATTATTCAAATAGTCCAAGTAATGCATGCTAGTGGACTTGATGCACAAAGCTAGCAAGCTAGATTGAACCATGGCTATACAAAGCAAGTCATGCATGGCCAAAACAACCAACATCAGAGCTAAAGCATGTTAAAACATGGACAAAATCTTCTTGAAGTTAAGCCAAAAGTATGCTAGAATGACATGTCAAAGCATGATGCATGTTAGGCTATTTCATGGAAATGCACTACAAGTGCAAGGAGCATGCAAAGGCTAACCAAACCAAACCAAACCCTAACAGAGGTATGACATGGCAAGACATCACCAAAAACATGCTGAAATGGAAAGAAAACAAGCTAGAATGACATGCTACTTCATGAAGCATACAAGACTAGTTTGTGTGATTTACACTACAAGTGTATTATGCATGCAATGGATGATAAAACCAAGCAAAAACAGTGGCATGCCACAAAAAAATAACCACAAATACAAGCTAAGATATAGCCAACATAAGCTTAACAAACATGCTCACACATGAGGCATTCAAGGCAAGTATTGAAGACACAAGGAGAGGGGATGACCCTCTCCCATTTGGGACCTCAAAACACCTTTCTCACCACTGAAATTTCTCTGAGTTTCAGTGGTGAGAAGGCCAAAACAAGGTGGTCCCAAAGGCTTACAAAGAAGGCACAAAAGCAAGGCCAAACAAGGCCTAAGAGGGGGTAAACAACCCCAAACACAAAAGTGACCTTAAACAAAGATCTAAAGCACACAAAAACAGAAATTTTTACAGTAAGAAGTTAAGCTTAAAACAGCATGCAAGAGGGTCCAAAAGCTTAAGCAAGAATGGGGGATTTAAGGGGTTAAAGACTCACCTTTGAAGGCCTTCTTTACTACTGCAACTCCAGCAACCTCTTTGAGCTCAAACTAGCCCAATAACACTAAAAACAACTTCAAGAAGCCTCAGTAACACAAGCAAGGTGTTTGAGTGTGTGTTTGTGTGTTAAAGTGAGACAAAATGACACTTTTATGCACAAAATAAGATCAAACAAGGAGATATAGATACAAAGCTATATGTATCACCCCCACCTCTAATTTCTGAACCTAGAGGAGGGAGGAGATGGTTCTCTCTTATAGAGAACCAAATGCAGAGCTTCTTGAGGAAGCTAAGGTTCAAGGCAATCCCTCCATACACGTGTATGGAGGATGGCTTCAGTGCTCTCCAGCTGTGTCAACTGGAGGAAAATATCTCTAAAAGGTAGCAAAAAGCAGCCGACCACTTCTAGTGGTCGGCCAACCACTTCAAGTGGTCTCCCAAGAAGACAACTGGCCGGCCATGGTGGGAGATGATCAGCACATTGAAAACAAGCCAGGGGTGGGGTGGTCGACTAGAAAATGTGGCCCAAAGACCCAGGAGACCAGTTGTCAGATTAGAAAACTGGCTGGCGGGAAGAAAAGTGGTCTCCAAGGAGAAATATTGGTCTCCCACCCTTGTACCACCTTCCAAACAAGGAAAATAAGGTTTGTACCAAAAACAAACCAAAACGGATGCAAGACGAAGGTTCGGGAGGCAAAGCGCGCGGCTGGGAGCCTCGAAAACTAGCTGACAAGCACCAAAAGTGGTTTAAGACCACAAATGTGGTCTCCCAAACCACAGTGGCCCTCTAGGCCAAGGAAACAAGGTGTGGTTCAAAAACCACACCAAACGGAGAATGTTAAGCGGTCCCGAGAGAAGGCGCGAGGCCGAAGGCTCCGAAAACTGAAAACTAGTCTCCAAACGGGAAAAGTGGTCCACGACCACAAGGAGATGGTCTACAAAACCTCTCCCTCCCTCAGGCAAGGAAAACAAGGCCTGGTCCGCAAACCAAGCCGAAGCACAAAGAGTTCAGAGGCCCGGAGGCAAGGCTCTCATCCAAAACTCTGAAACCTCGAAACAAGCACAGCGTGCACTATCATCGAGCGCTCAATTGATGACGTCTGAATCTTAAGGTTGGTCAAAAATGGGGTGTCTACAATAGTGCAATGAGTTTTCTAAAAAATAACTCTATAACCTTTATCACATAATTGACTAATGCTAAGCAAGTTATGTTTTAAACCTTCAACAAATAAAACATTTTCAATAATAGGAGAGGGATTTTTACCAATACTTCCTACACCAATGATTTTACCTTCGCTATTGTCGCCAAAAGTCACATATCCACCATCCTTTGGTTGAAGTGTGGTGAACATAGCTTTATTTCCAGTCATGTGTCTCAAACATGCACTGTCAAGATACCATCTATCATTACTGGATTTTGTCTTGAAACATACCTCATTATCGTTTCCAAGTGCCATTAAGCATAGGTTAGCAACCTCATTTTTGCAAACTTCGGTTTCTATGTCGCTTTCATTGCTATCTTCTCCCCATGCTGCAATCATAGCTTTCTTCTTGTCCTTCTTGAATTTTTTCTTAAGTTCCGGACATTCTGATTTGTAGTGTCCAGGTTTGTTGCATTTGTAATAGTTTATTTTAGATTTTTTTGTGATTTTCTCCTTTTTGAAAATCCCTGTTGTTGAAGTCTTTTCTGAAAAAATTTCGTACGCCTTGTTTCTTTCTCACAAACCTTTGGAACTTTCTAGTGACGAATGCCATTTCCTCATCCTCATCTGAATCATCTTCCTTATCCTCTTGATGTTTCGAGGTGGATTTGAAGGCTATTCCTTTCTTCTTGTTGTTGTCCTTCTCTTCCTTTTCTTCTTGCATTATGAGCTCATGAGTTAAGAGAGATCTTATTAACTCATCTAGACTTAGCTTTGATAAATCCTTGGCTTCGGTAATGGCAATAACTTTTGTCTGCCAACTTTTTGGCAATGACCTAAGCACTTTTCTGGCAATGACCTAAGCACTTTTCTTACAATTTTAGCATTAGTATATATTTTTCTAAGAGAAGTTAAACCATTGATAATATCAGTAAAGCGAGTAAACATTTGAGGAATAGTCTCATCAGGCTTTATTTTAAAGAGTTCATAATTATGGACTAGCAAACTGACTCTAGATTCTTTAACTTGTTCGGTTCCCTCATGAGTCGCTATAAGCTTGTCCCAAATTTCTTTTGCGGTTTTACATGTGGAAATTCTGTTGAACTCGTTGGCATCTAAGGCGCAGTACAACATGTTTGTAGCTTTGACATTAATTTGGACCATTCTAGTATCTGATTCATCCCACTCATCTTCAGGTTTTGGCACCCTAAGTCCATCTACGGTTTTGGTAGGAATTTTTGGACCATTGCAAATAATTTTACAGCATTCATAATCATTAGATTGAACATGTATGGTCATCCTAGTTTTCCAATAGCTAAAATTTGTGCCGCTAAATAGTGGTGGCCTATTGGATACTTGTCCATCGGGTAAGGAATAACTAGGGGTTGCCATGATCTACTCTAAAAAGGTTAAGTCACACAAACTAAAGTCTAGGCTCTGATACCAATTGTTATCCCAGGTAGGCAACCCAAGAGGGGTGGTGAATTGGATTATTAAAAAATTTACAATATTAAAATTAACACAATATTCAGAATTTTAACAAATAAAAAACAATAGAATAATAATTATCAATATAAAAGTAAGAGAGATAGGGAAAGAAATTCAAATACTGAGATTTATAGTGGTTTGGCACGCCAGGCCTACATCCACTCCCCAAGGAACCTTCTTGAGAATTTCTTTACTATCAATTGAATAAATACACCACCAAGCTTGTGGATTTGGCACAGGACTTACTCTTATCTATTGAGCCTCACTTAACAATAAATGCCTCACCCTTACAAAATCTCTCACAAAAATAATGAATAAAAATAAGTGGTACTTAAACCCTCTCTTACAACAATTCTCTCACAAAGAGTAGATATGAAAGTGTAAGATCAAAAGCTACACTTAGATCTGAAAGTGAAGGAATAGAATACAATATTCTCAAAATTTGGAGCACACATAAATTTTTCTCTTCAAGTTCTTGATTTTTCTCCACGCACAACACTTCTATTTATACACAAAAATTATACCCGTTGGAGGTAAGACGCTCCTTACTGACGTCATGGATGACATCAATTTGTTTCAACTTTTCATCATGAGACATCTTTTCCTTTTGACAAACATAGTGGCGGAATTTGAACAAAACTCACAAACATGTGGGTTTTGACTAATATATATAGTATATATATATATATATGAGGTAAAAAAAGATCCTGCAAAGTCCACATTAATTTATATAAAGATGTAACTTTAACATTCAAATTCAAACTTCAACATGTGAATTAAAATTCAATATGCTGCAATTTTGCAACCATTTCTTTGTGTATTATATCATGTATGAATTTCCACATGCTAATAATTAATGTTTCCATATGCTAATATTCAATGTTTCCACACACTAATATATATGATACAATCAATGTTGTGTAAAATATAATTGCTTTCGTGATGTATGCTATTATATGCATTATATATATAATGTCATATATATATATTGTTCTAATCAAATATTTGCATACACAGAAAAAATCTCTTTAAATAATATTTATGATGGATTTGAAAATATATGCCCTCTTTAAAATATTGTATATGTTGTAGAGATTTTAAACTAAATATATCCTACCACTCCATATCAATTTTATCAAGACAACCCATCAATATCAAGTTTTTCAAAATAATACAACTAATCAATTTGTCAAAAGATGAATAGTAATCAACCTTATTTTTCAAAAAGTGAATAGTAAAGTTTTCAAAATATTTCCATTTAAATAATAGTTATAAAAATATATCATACAACTTATATTTTAAACAGATAATATTTTGTGTCAAATAAAGTTTTCAAATAATATTTTAGACATCATCAAAATTAAACAATATGATTAACAATAGCTAATAACTGGAACAAGAGCATATAATGTAAATAAAAATTACATCATGATTAGTAGAAGCCGATCTTTAATCGGGCGAGTGGGTGCTCAATTCATGACCTTCCCCTCTCGTACCTAAGTTCTCGAGTCGAGACACTTTGGTGATGACGGACTAATAGCCTTTGGCACGAGTCTCGGGTTTCCTGAATTTTCCAAAAATATTTAGGTAGTTTTGGCATTTGATTCAAACATTGATTTTCCAAAAAGAATTGTCAGATTTGGACTCTTTTTGTGTTTTCATTATTTTACACTGCACTTGTGAAATCAGATTCAGAACCACAGGTGGCGTTTGAACTGTAAGGCTATTCGCTTTCCAAAAGGAGCACGGAAAGTCTGGCTACAGTTTCTGGCGACTCCGCTGGGGATTTAGAGAACTTGACTTGAAACTCATGATGTGAATTTTTATTTATACTTATATGTTCTTTGTATTTGCATTTGCATTGGTGTGTTTAAGTCACTGTGTTTGCCGACTGCTATTCTTGGACGATTTGCCGGAGGCTTGCCAAAAGGCTAACCGGTCATGGGCTCTGCCATGTTGAAAACACAACCCTTGGATCTAGATTACTGCTGTACCGTTTGATCCACCTTTCACTTCTTAGTGTTAGGTGTGAGAGGTATATTAGGTATTCTTGCTGAGGTACCCTTTTGACCATTCGACCTAGTTGCATATAGTAAAGCTATAGTGACTATTCCAACTTAGGACAGGATGCTACCAATTTGCAGGATGTTTTGAAAACTTGTTGTTTGAAATAGTGTAGCCTAGATCATGCCAAAAATCTTGGACAGGGTAACCTTACCACCTTATAGGGGTGTTTTGGTTTGTTTTACTCGATATGTGCTTTTACAGTGAGACTATATAGGATGGTTCATCTCAGTATATAGTTTGAAAACCGAGTTCAATGGGATTACAGTTCAGCTATTTGTTATGACTGTTGTGAATTGGGGCCGAAGTGCTGTTCGATTTTGATTTTTTTTTTCTTTCTTTTTGCTAGGTAGTTTACCATCATAGCTTCAGAAACACCCGACATTCCCCAAGTTGTGTGGACCTACTTCGGTAGGCTGTGTAAAGCTTAAGACCTTGTTGGTGGTCAACCCCGTATTAGTCTCGCTTCCTCTAGTCACTCGACGGAGAAGGAACAAACGGTCAGTAGCATTAGTACAAAGCACTCCACAAACATCTACCCATTCTCGTTCAATCGATTCGCCGGTATCTAGTTCACCCATATTAGCAATGGCACAGAATATAACACAGAACGCAGAGGAATTCGCTGCCATGATGACTGCCTTCCAAATAGTCATGGACACTGTAAACCAAAGGATGACTGCACAAGATAAAGTCATTGCCGACCTACGACATACATTTGGGGCATTGGCATCAACCGTACACCCGATCCCTACTGCTCAGCCAAACCCGGATCTACCCTACCAGTAGAAAATCTACTAGTCCTGGATCCTTAGGACATGTTTCCCCCAACTCCAACTTATTGGCCTTCGGTTCAACCTTCTGTAGGGATTTTTCCTTTTGATATCAATGAAATTGATCTGGCCTTAGTCAAGATTACTAGATTGGAGAAAGCATTGAAGAAATCCCAAGGCTTCAACTCCATTCTAGATATCGAAGATGGGTACACTGAGGCTTCAGTCAGATTACCAGAGAAATTTAAGATGCCCCACATCGACAGATTTGATGGGAGTGGGGATCCGATTGTGCATGCCCGGTTGTTTTCAGATGTATTGAGACATATGGGTTTCTCTCGGGCACAGAAGCTTTCATTGTTTGGGAGAACGTTGTCTAATGTGGCAGCCATCTAGTGCGCTAAATTAGAGGACTCAACAAAATGAAATTTGAAGGAGCTATCTGAGCGTTTGTCAATCAGTATTCATATAATACCTAGATAGAGGTAACCATTAGTGAGCTGGAGGCTACTACTCAGAACCCTAAAGAATCATTCATTGATTTTGTTGCCCGGTGGAGAGCCATGGCAGCCCAAATGACAAATAGGCCTGCCGAAAGAGAACAAGTCCGACTGGTGGTCTAGAACCTTGAGCCAGACATGCTGCAGAGGATGATAGTGGCATTGTTGTCCACATTTGCATCCTTACATGAGTTGGGGGTCCAGATCGAGAGTGCATTCAAAAAGGGTATCATTCACAGAACAAGTGAACCCGTAAAAAGGCCATTCTCTCGGAATACCAATGTTAGCAGTAGCACTTTTCCACGGCCTGTGGATATTAGCACTGTTGTTTCGACGACCAAGATGGCTGATCCCTTTGCTACTGCTACAACTTCACAACCTTCACAAAGTACTGGTCCACCCCGAAATCGAAGAACTTTTACTCCACTCCAAATGAGCCCAACCCACACCCTCAAGCTATTAGTGCAAAAGGGGCATCTTAAGCCTCTCGATCCTCGTCCACTTCTAGACCCATTGCCACCCAAACATGACCCTACCCAATATTGTATCTTCCACCAACAACATGGCCATCCCACGAACATGTGCTACTGTCTACGTCATGAGATCCAGGATCTCATTGACAACAAAGTCATCGCTCCACCTTCCAAGCCAAACGTAACAACTAACCCACTTCCTACACACAACCAAGTCCTCCTGCCCAGAAATATTAACCACATCCATACGTTACCGCCCACCTTCAACCCTAGCACATACATTACCTCATCCCACTTGCCAAAACTGGAGGTAGTCATTCCAGAAGGCATAGACATGTGCATGATAGATCTAACACCACAAATCCAACCCAGGCTCTGGCAGTAGAAATTGAGAAAGAGAAGAATGCACTCAAGGCAAGGTTGTCTAATACCTGTGTCATAGAGAAGGGGGTCTCGCTCGCAGAGGAGTATGATCCTAGTTTATACATTGTGGCCATCGATCAGCCGAGGTCATACTGACGGACTTTCTCAGCATCAATGCTATCGGGGAAGACCAAATGGCGCAGAATCAGAATGAGTGGCCCGAGCAAGTCCTAAATGACTTAGCAAATCTAGAGGAGGATCTGGAGGATCTTTACTTCTTCAATGAAGAAGATACAAGCTGTGTGCAGATGGGATGGTGGGATCCGAGCCAGCCAGAAACAAGCAATGGATGGTTGAGTGAGGAAGGGTCTAATGTAGAGGAACAAACAGGAGAGAGTGGGATAGAAGAAGAAATTACTATTAGTGGGAAAGCTAAAGCTGAACCTCTGACTGAGAAAGAACAGGCACTAGAACAATTTCAAAGGAAAAGAATAGAGGAGATCCAAGCGAAGATAGCTCTGGAACATAAAAGGGGAGAGGAGAAAGAAGAGGCTGAGTCCACAACCGGTGGTGTTCAAATCGCCAAGAAAACCTAGTGGAAACCCAATGATTGGAAGAGAATGTTAAGGAAACTCAGAAAATATCAGGATGTTGAAACTCGAGCTATGGTGGAAGAAGAATGGTATGATGATGAGGCGCATGATGTTAATATGCTCCGAATAGAACCCGATGCCAGTTCGGTCATGAGTTCAGGAAAGTGGTGGGAAGACAACAACCTAAATCATGCATACACTGATGAAGGTTGGAAAGCTGATATCCCAGATGACACTTAGTATACCGATGATATCAATCATATGACTCGGAGCGGTCGGTACTTCAAACCCGCAGTGGTAGACCAGCCAGAGACCTCTGGAAAAGAGGCCAAGAGAGCAAAAAAGAAGGATGTTGAGAAAAACATGGTCTTAAAACATTTCAAGAAGATTCAAGCCGACATATCCATCTAGGGACTGATAATGGCGTCTCAGGAGCATGGATAAGCCCTGCTCGAAGCAATGAACCGAACCAAACTGCCCATTGACACCACTACTGACCAATTGGTGTCGTTGGTCACCTCTGGAGACGTTATGCTAGTAATATCCTTCACGGATAAAGAATTGCCTCCTGAAGGTGCCAATCACAACCGTCCCTTGTATGTAACCCTAGAAAGTCGAAAAAAGTAGATTCTGGTGGTGTTAGTAGATACTGGATTAGCGATCAATGTGTGCCCAGTGAGAACTACTTATGGAATCGGTTTGAGGTCAATTGACTTTACACCCACGGCCCAAGCTGTCCGGGCGTATGACAATATGAGCCAGGATGTTATGGAAACGTTCAAGAGCAATATCCTAATCGGCCTGTCCAAACATGAGGTGGAATTCCATGTCATGGACGTTCTGGACATATTCAACCTACTACTGGAAAGGCCCTGGTTATATCAGATGAAGACTGTATCATTAACAGTCCATCAGTTAGTAAAGTACCCCTTCAAAGGCGAGATTACCACTGTGTACGGTAACTCTGCGATCCATCCTCCCCAGGGAACCACCGCACCATTATTGGAAATCATACATAGGGAAGAAGACGTGTTTCTTTCCGGCTTCTCTCTTGCAGAAGCCCGGATGGTCCAAACCATCATGGCAGAAGATGATGGGAATTATGTGAGTGCGCAATCCATATATATGATGAACAAACAGGGGCATATGCCCGAGTTAGGACTAGGCCAAAGTGGCAAACAGAGAGATATTGTTGTTAAGAAGATGAGTCATAATCCCCATGCTTTTGGGTTGAGATACAAACCTACCGCTGCAGATTGGCAAAGGAAAGGGTAGGAGCTGAGAGAAAGGCTGAAAGCAAAGAGGACTGGTGTAACAACCCCAATCCGTAATTAACTACTAATTCATAATTAAGAATGCTAATTAAGTGTTTAGAATGGAATTATGTGTTATTATTAATTGTGATATGTGCTTTGTGGTAATTTGTGCATATTTATCTGATTTGAAAATATTTTTGTCATGATTTTTGCTTTGAATCTGAAATTGTTAGCCTAAATGCCTTCAGAAGCTGAATTTGAGTACATGGATTGACTAACTAGAATATTTGGAACCATATGAGAAGTTTTGTTAAAAATTGATTCAGTTCAGTTAAAATCGCATGTGATTAAATTGAGTCTTAATTGGAACTATTTTGGATTAATTGAGTCATGTGCTAACCTTGATTAATTAAGCTCACTTGTGTTTAATTAAGATGATAAATGATTTATGCCTAATCTACTCCTATTCATGATCCAAGATGTGATTAAATGTATAATGTGCTGAGGCATTTTGAAATGTGGAGTGTAGAGGATTAAAATCCTTAAGTGGGTGTGTGTTGAGAAATCTGTGTGGGTGTACTAAGAAATCTGAGTTGTGCATTTGGTGGTGTTAAGTGTAGATGATAAATTCTTATGGGTGTGTTGGAGTGGTGCATGTGTGTGCACGTGTTGTTTGTTCAAATTATGAGAAAGTGTGTGTATGTGTATATCTACTAAAATGTGAGGGAATATAGGCAACATTCCTCTTGTTCTTTCTATTTTTTTAAGCAGAGAGTTCATCTTGGAGAGAGAGAGAGAGCGAGAGAGAGAGAGAGTGAGGAAGATAGCTCATTCTAGAGAGAGAAGCCCATTTTTATGCTAGAGATTGAAGAAACTAGGAAGATTCATCTCACATTTCTGAAATTAAAGCTTTGGGTAAGAATTCTATGACTAATTTCTATTGTAAATCCTCCATGCATTATGAGTTCATCAAGTTATTGAGCTAATTTCATGATATTTGTAAGGAAATGGGTCTTTGAACATGTAGATGGCTTGTATGTACATTCATGGTAGATCATCTTTGATTTTATCATTTTGAGTTTGAGTTTTAAAGTCCTTGCATGCATGTGAGTTTAAATCATATCCATTGTTTCAGAACTTCATGAGTTTGTTGATTGCCATTTGCATGTTATGAAAAACCATGAGAAGAGTTGAAAAATATTACATGAAGGAGTTTTGGTTCAAATCTTTCAAGAATTGATGAGTTTTTGAATAAAAGATGTTTTAAGGGTCCTGTATTGGAGTTTTCTAAAGCTATTTTATGTGTTTGATCAAATCATGCAAGACTCCAAGTTTTGAAGGTTGTTTGGAAGCCATTTTTGTTAAGCTTGGTGCCCAGAAATGCACAGCTGGCCCGAGCGACCAAGTGGTGGCTCGAGCCAACATTACGAGCTCCCAGTATTTTGAACTCTGCAAAAGTGGGCTCGAGCAAAGAAGTGGTGGCTCGAGCGAGCTCAGTTTTTGCCTTCAGCTGGCTCTAGCCACGAAAAGCTAGCTCTAGCCAACAACTTATTAGCATGTTTTCAAAAGATGTTTTAAGTACATATCTTTGCTTCCGTCTCTTTCCAGGCATTCTTAGGCATGATTTATGAGCCTTTAAGGATTAAAATGCTAAGAAACATCATACGTAAGTAAATTAGAAAATATGTGTCGAATCCGAGCATGTGGTCCAATATGAACAAGTTATGTGGCATGGAATGAATAAGAAGTTAAAGCAAGAAAGCTAAGCCATGTATGGCCATATGAATGAGTAATAATGAGACATGTTTTGTGCTATGTACATTTGTGTTTGTAGGTCAAGACTCGAAGACTGACCAATCGTTTCTGAAAGCCCACTGTGAGTAACGTTATTGTAAAGATATATTCATATGAATTATGTTCCAAATGTGATTTGATAAGTTATGATTTCTGAAATGATATTGTTTACGTGAACAAATGTCCTATGTTTGAAATCTATTATGGCATCCACAGATAGTCCCAAGTCAGAGGGATGACATGTTAATGCAGGTCCATGACATATATATATGATTATGAGATCTCGTTAGCCACTTTATTGTGGTGATATGTGTTTAATCGGTATCCGGAGCCGACTATTCTAGTCGGATGACGATGTGATATGTTCTATTGGATGTACCATTATTATGTTCGGATATGAGAATGACTATGTTATGATCTGTTTTATGATTATGAAATGTTCAGAATTCGTTCACTAACCTCTTTCCATTAATGTTATTCATTGGGCTTTAGCTCACTTTTGTATATATGTATATGTAGGTGGGAGTGTGCAGGACCAAGCCTGAGGGCTTCTGTCTGACTTCTATTTTGTCAAGCCAACCACCGTGCCTCGCGTGGAGGTTCTTGAAAGTCAATGTGGTCAAGATGTTTTGTGACCAAGTTTTAAGCTCTTAATGTCATTTGTTTATTTTGTATATAGGGCTAAGTCCCTTTTTGTTACATCCGCATTTGGTTGGCATATTGATGATGTTATGATATATGTATGTAAATGTTTAAAGTTTTTTGTTTCATATAAGTCAGCATAGCTCATTGGACGGTTATATTTATTTACTTGCTTCCGTTAGCCCCTTATTTTGTTAATCTGTTTCAGAGGCCGTAGGTAATCTTAGGATTACTGGCTGGTTATGACGCTAAACCTATAGGGGCGGGTTTGGGTCGTGACAAATGGGAGTCAGTACGAGTTAGTCTACAAACCAATAAAGGGAACCTTGAACGGACATTTTGTCCGCCGAGGGAAAAACGTCTCTTTTTGTGGATTCCCTGAGCCTTGGTATGATTAGGAAACAAAAGTAAGGTATCTAGGGTTCGAGATCTTTTTCAGACACCAGCTACCAGAAGAGGAGGATAAGCAGGCAGACCTAGGTATTGGTATAGATCAAGGTAGGACTGCAAACTTGGACATTGAAGAAGAAGAGCTGTTGGGAAGAATACTAGTTGACTTACTGACAAGGTCTACTGCTGGAGCTGAGACCACCAACTTGGGGGATAGTTTTATTATCTCAATGATCGGGGATAACCCAGCAGTGGATTTCTCCAATTTTATCATGGATGCATCTGAGGCTCTATGCCTGATCTGAAAGTTTGAGCAAGGCATCATCAACAGTTCTGAATCGGATAGTGAGTCTAGGTTTGATTCCACTGAGTCTTTGGAGTCGGAGTCAGATTCAACTTCCTTTGAGTCTGGTACTTTTGGGAGTGGTAACCCGGATACCAAAGTCCTGTCCAGGTCGTCTTTTAGCTTTTCTTTTGAGTCCACTGTAACCGAAGATCCAGACTTTTTGAATAGGAATGCTGTGAATGTTGCCTACTTCTCTGTGCCTTTGGTTTGTTGTACTGATCTTAAGTTTCAAAATTTTGACATAAACGAAGAGGAAGAAATTCCTCAAGCTTTGAAAATTTTGGTTGATCACGAGGAGGAGAGGCGTGTTAAGCCCTCTATAGATGAAATTGTATCAATTAATGTGGTACTGAGGAAGATCCTCGCTTGGTCCAGATCGAGTCTATGCTGTCTTTAGAGGAACACGAGTGTTTAATCGCTTTATTAAAAGATTTCAAAAATGTTTTCGCTTGGTCCTATAAAGACATGCCTGGAATCAATCTTGAGATTGTATAGCACTGGATCCCTCTTGACCTTGAGGCTCGACCAGTTAAGCAGAAACTACACAGAGTTTGCCCAGATTGGGCTTTGAAGATCAATGAACAAGTTACCAAACAAATTGAGGCAGGGTTTTTACTTGTATCTGAGTATCCGACGTGGTTGGCCAATATTGTTCTAATCCCAAAGAAGGATGGTAGAATCAAAGTTTGTGTCAACTTCAGGAATCTGAATAAGGCTAGCCCGAAAGATGATTTTCCACTGCCGCATATTGATGAGTTGGTAGACTTCACCGCTGGCCATGCATTGCTCTTGTTTATGGATTCTTATGGCACCCAAGGATAGGGAGAAGACCACTTTCACTACTCCGTGGGGCACCTATTCCTACCGAGTCATGCTGTTTGGGTTGAAGAATGCTAGAGCCACTTATCCAAGGGTTGTAACTACCATTCTGCATGACATGATCCACAAAGAGGTTAAGGTGTACGTGGACGATATGATTGTCAAGTCCAAAGATCGAGAGGGCCACTACACCGCCTTGGAGAAATTCTTTCAGTGGATTAGAGAGTATAAGTTGAGGTTGAACCCGTAAAAATGCACTTTCGACATAACAACAGGAAAATAGGAAAAATGCTGGGATTCTTAATCACACAGAGAGAAATTGAGGTAGATCCTTCCAAAATCAAGGCCATCTTAGAAATGCTACCACCAAGGACTGAAAAGGAGGTGTGCGGCTTTCAGGGTAAAGTGCAATTCATAAGACGGTTTATTTTAAAACTAACCTTGACTTGTGAACTACTATTTGGTCTCCTCAAGAAAGGAAAAAAGTTCCAATGGGACTGTAGACACCCCATTTTGACCGGCCCTAAGACTTGAGCGCTTTCTTTTGATTACTCAATGATGAAAACAGGAATATGCTATCTCACAAAATTCTCAGTAAAAAGATGGAATGTAAACTAATCCTAGTCTTACACCTGTTTTTGCCAAATTATTTTAGACTCCTTCTCCATTTTCTTTCCCTTTATTATGTATTATATATATATATATATTATGTTATATTATTATATAATATTTTATTAAATTTATTCGGTACCATGGTTTCACCCACGCACTATACTTTTGTATATATATAATATTATATTATATAAGGGTATTATTCCTCCTTTGACAAAAAAAAAAAAAATTCACTACACTCCCATTGTGCGTCTTTTTGTTTTCTGTGCCTTTAGACCCGCTTTGGTCAAATTATGTTGCATATTTGGCCTACTAAAATATATTTTATTAGTCCATGTATTTTAATTTTACGTATTTGTGTGTTTTTATATATATTTTTGGGTATTTGTACATGTATTTATGCTAATAATCCCTTTTATATATTATTATATTGTAAAATGCATAGTAATTTTACTGTGCAATGCACAGTAAAATCACTGTGCATCTTTTGAAATCAACTCCTTCCACCACCGTTTCTTCTTTTGTCTTTTTCTTACAATTATTTTCTATAAAAGAGGGAAGATCAGAGAAGAAAAAGAAGAATTTTTGGCGGGGGGAGAGATCAGAAGAGTCTAAAAAAATTGGGAGAGAGAATAAAAAAAAAAAAAGGAATTGGTGCGAGAGAATTTTGAGAGAAAAAGAATCAGAAAGAAGGAACCGCTAAAGTTGTAATTCCAAATTTTGACTGAGAATCGAGAACACATTCCACAGACTTGAGGGTAATCAAAAGAAAGTTTGTGAATCAGAAAATTCATCATTTCCCCGAAAGGTGAGTTTTCGCAAACTTTCATTTAATTTCAAAATGTGATATAATTTGTGTAAGTACTTTATTTATTGTTTTTCATAACTTTTTTTTTTATTGCTTTAAATGGTCGGTTGAACCACCTAATTTTACTACTTTATCTGCTGTAATTTACTATTGTATATAAATTGTTGTAATTTACATAAAATGTTGTAGTTTACTATTTATAAATTGTTGTAATTTTATCACTTTAAATGGTTGGTCGAACCACCTAATTTGTTAAAAGATGTGACCTTGGCAAATGAATAGTGATCGGTGGTGAATAGTAACCTCCGACGGTAAATAGTAACTTCCGGCGGTGAATAGTAACCCCGACGATGAATAATAGCCCCGTCGATGAATAGTACCTCCGGCGATGAATAGTAACTGCGGATGAAAAATGCCCGGTAAGATGAATAAAGATCAAGAAAGGTGAATAGTAATTGTCATGATGAATAGTAACTTCCGGCAGTGAATAGTATCTCAGGATGAATAGTGCTCCCGCAAAAATAAGTTTCCCCGAACAGAACGGAGCAGTCTTCCTACGTCAAGCAAAATATTTTCCGGCGCACATGAAGTTTCTTTATTTTATTTTATTTTGAGAGTTTGTGAGGTTTTTATTTTGTTGTAATATTCCCTTCTCTCTCTCTTATCTGGTTTGTAATAATTTATTCAAAGCGTTGTAATAATTCCCCATCCCACTTCTTTCTATCCCATTCTTTTACTTGCTTTCCTTATTTGTACATAAATATCATATTTATTTTTCATTATATTCATGCTTTGCATCCATATTTTATGCATCTTGGTTCGGCTAAGTCTGCATTTGTGGATTTAATCAATTCCTATGTGATTATGTGCGCTACCTCATGTTTTTGAGATGATTCACATGTCATATCTTAGAGGCCGAATCTTTAGTTGCATCTCATGAGTGAATTGCATTAGGATTTTGTATATAAGATCATGCATGTTTTACTAACTTTGTTTTGTAGCTTGTTCGCGGATCGTCAAACATGTAAGTTTTTATGCTTTAGCATCCCGTTTGTGTGTGTTTTTCTTATTATGTTTAGCATTCTACCATGAGGCTACTTGCTTACTTGATATAACTGTATGAATGCCTGTGGATGAAGGCTTGTTGCTTGAATTGGAATGATTCAATGAATGTACGTTTTAAGCCCACTTTGTAGTGGCAAATTCACAAACTTTAAAGCCCACTTTGTCAAGTGGCAAATTCAAACCATTTTCAAAAAAAACAAACATGAAATTGAATTATTCCAATTTGAGCAAACTAGTCTATATTTGTATACTTCACATAGTAAATTTTAGGATTTACTAAATAATCAGAACATGAACATATAAAGAAAATAAAATTCATATCATGGTTTAGTAGAGGCCGATCTTTTGATCGGGTGGGCGGGGGTGCTCATTATTGACCTTTCCCTCTCATACCTAAGGTTCTGAGCCAAGCATCATTGGTTACGACGAACAGTGGCCTTGGCACTGAGTCATGGGTTTCCTAATTTCCCAAAATATTAGGTGGCGACTCTGAGATCTGATGACGCAGTCCATTTTTGACAAAATTATAATAAAATGGATTTTCAATAAAAGTTGCCAAATCTGGACTCTCATCTACGTTTCACATTGCACTCGTGAAACTTGAGATCAAAGAGATCTCGAGGGTCCAAACTATTTAACGCGCGCGGGTACCCCCCGGGGCATGTTAAAGGGAGAGCTGTAGCGGAATTCCTAGCAGATCACCCAGTAGAGGGAGATGAAGCGGTGGAGTACTTATTCCCAAATAAAGATATTCTGCAAATAAAGGGGAAAACGTGGATGATGTACTTTGATGGAGCAGCCAATCAATATGGTTATGGGATCGGTGTGTTGCTAATAGCACCTTGTAGACGTCCCCGAACGTCCCGGGGAAAATCTCGTTTTGTTCATTGGGCTCACTACAGTTTGGACTCGATGTCACGGTTCTGAATCTAATCTCGCAAAGTGCAATGCAAGATCGATAAATCACCAAAGAGTCCAAATCCGGCAAATTGTTTTGAAAAACTGATTTTAGAAAGAAGTGCCAAACATGGACTGCTTTGCCAGATACAGAGTCGCCACCTAAATATTTTATTTTGGGGAATTTAGGAAACCCTGACTCGTGCCTAAGGCCACGTGTCCGTCATCACCAAAGTTGCCTCGGCTCAGGAACTTGGATACGATTGGGGAAGGTCATTTCATGAGCACCCCCGCTCGCCCGATCAAAGATCGGCCACTACTAAACATGATATTTTGTTTTTGAAAACACATGTGCTCTTATTCCGGTTATTAACCTAGAATTACTATGTGATGCGCACAGCATACAAGTATAGACTGGATCGTCTAAGTTGGAAGAAAACATCTCATGTTTGTTTTTGAAAACGGTTTGCTACTCGCAAGTAGGCTAAAATGCGGATTTTGCCACCCTCAAGTGGGCTTAGAAAACATGGTGATTTGCCACTCTCAAGTGGGCTTAAAACTCACAATTGATGAATTGTTCCAATTTAAATAATCCAACCTTCACCCACAGGCATTCAGGCAGTTATATCACATAAGCAGTTAGCCTCATGGCAAGCATGCTATCATGGCAGTCACTCACACACATGTAAGGATGCTAAAGCATAAACACTCACCGAGTACTCCAAGCCAAAACAGAAACTAGTTAGTAATCAATGCATGATCCTAGTTCATGTTAAGATGGCTAATGCAACACATGCAAGAATGCAACTAAGGTAGGCTCGGCTATTCTAAGATGACATATGAGATGCTACAGGTAACATGTATTCAACTTGGAATTGAAATACGATGCAGTTAGTATGATGCGCCGAGCCCGGTGCATGCAAGATAGATGAATGGATGCAATCATGCGAGCATAAGGATGCTAATTGAAACATGTCCTAAAACTAACCATCATAAACTGGTAAATAAAAGGGAGAAAGACGTGGGGTTGGAAGACACACACACACACTTATTACAATAGTTGGCCCTCTCGCGGAGGGTCCGAATAAATAATACAGAATCAACTAGCTAATCTAAGCTAATTAAACTAGTTATTACACAACCAAAATGAATAACGAATTACAGCTAAATATTACACAACATTAATTAATTAGCAAATTAAGCTAAGGAAGCAGATAAGTTAGCATGCAAGCTACATGAAATGGACTGCATCAGCTCTGTTCCGAATGATAAAGGATGTATGCATGCTCGAGTCGCCTTGTCGGGAAATCTATCGCGATGCCCCGGCTCGCCTTTGTTTGCAATTGATTTCAAAGAGTTGCACTAGGCTCCAGAGAGATAAAACTCCACCCAGGGAAGCTATGGGAAGGCTGCCGACCAGCTATAGGCAAGGGAGGCCACCTGCCGACCACCCTTGGTGGTGAAGACCAGAAAAGGTGGTCAGCCTGCCAGAAAACCTGGTCGGCCAACCAGTTCATTCTCCTGGTTTCTGTATTTTCTGCAACAAAGGCAAGAGAGAGAGAAAGCAAGGTATTTGCAACACATGTGTGCATGACCACTCTCCCCGTCATTGCATAAGCTCTAGGGAGTGTAGTCCTCGATCCTCGTGCCATCAATCACGCATCCTGATGCATGATGGCCGAGGAGTCAAATTGCACGACTCAATGTGAAATGAATGCACATGTAAACACCTAAAGCCAACAACTCTATCATGGATAGTCAAGAGTGTCGGTGACCAAGAATCGAGGCACGTTTCGTCACTTTGAGTACAAAACGTCCCTCGTTTCCCGTGTTTGGACTAAACCCTACTCCAAACACAATGCAACAAACAATGAATGGACAAATGCAACTCTAGCATACGACCTAATGAAATGCAACTAAGTGATGCGAAGATGCACGGAATAACATGCAAGCATGCAAATGGCATACACAATGCTATGAACTAATCAATGGCATACTCAATGCACATGGATTATATGGCATGCATACACAATGCACTAACATACGCAATGTTATGAACGAGGCATACGCAATGCAATGATCGAACATGCGATAACATGGACTATATGGCATACACAATGCAAGATGGACTTAAACCAAGATGGATGGACCTCAGCTGCACCCAAATTAGTGGCTAATATGATGAAAATGAGGCAACAAGGTATATGCAAACATGCACAAATGCAAGGGACCAAACCTAAGGAACAAAGTGCAACTCTACCAAAGCATGATGAGGACGAAATATGGCATACAATGACACATTTTCCAGCTCTGAAATGACATACAAGATGGTCCCGAATCATGCAAACAACTCACCCGATGCATGTTGGGTGGCACAATTACCGAAATTAGTGAAGTGCATTACATTAGAGGTATGCAAAGCGATGCCCAAATGACCAAACCAACCCCAAATAGTCCCTATGCAGACCCAAAACAGTGGCAAAATGGACTAAAATGATGGCTTGTAATGCACAATAATGAAGCTCATGCAATAGCCCAAAAATGAGGCATACAAGCACAACTCTCAAACGCATTTAAAGAGTGGAAAATATGGAAATATGGCACAAGTATAAGCTCTAAAATAACATGTTCAATGATGCCAAAACATGAAAAAAAAACTCAAGTTAAGCATGCAAGAGGCTTTAAAACTCGAAGCTAGGCAAGGGTATTACACTACAAGCATGCATGGCAAGCATCATTCGACCATGGGACCTCAAAACAGAGCTAAGGCAGCCCAAATCATGAATAAATTCAGTTTAGAACATGGCCAAAATATGCTAGAATCAATGGCCAAAACAACATGCAATGGAAGCTAGTGAACATGGATTACACTACAAGCATATGAAGCATTCAAGAGGCCACTAAACCAGAAAAATTCAGAGACATGACATGCCAAATAAAGCCCAAAAACCCACTGAAACATGATCAATGCATGCAAGAATGACATGCTCCTTTGATAGGCTATAAGAGGGGTTATTCTACACATGCATGAGACACACCCAAGGTGACAAAACCAACTCTGGAAAGAGCCTAGGCAGGCCCTAAAAGTCACTGAAAAGGGCCTGAAACAAGGTTTGGAGGTGCGCAAATAAAGGCTCCTTTGTAAGGCCAAAAATACTAGTAAACAAGACAACAAGAGAGAGGGTCACCCCTCTCTGATTTTGACCCTCAAAGCCCCATATTAACCACTGAAAATCCGCTGGATTTCAGTGGTTAAAAGGCCAAGCAAAGGTCAACACAAAGGCCTTAAGGCATGGCTCAAAACAAGGCAAAATGAAGCATGCAAGGGGGTGGATGACCCCTAATAACAAAATGACCTTGAACAAACATCAAAAGGACCTCAAAAAAAGACTTTTTTTAGTTGACAACAAAGCTCAAATATGCATGCAAATAAGGCTAAGAGATGGATCAAAATAAAGCTTAAAAGAGGGAAAAAGTGTGTTACCCTTGAAGCTCAGCAAGACAGCAACTTCTGGAGCCCAAAACCAACTCCTTAACCTCTGAAAATGGCCTCCAAGAAGCTCCAAGCAATGGTGGAGGTGTGTGGCTATGAGGTGGTGTGCAAAGGTGCAAGAACAATACACTTTGGAGCACAAAATGTAGAGATATAGAGAGGGATATATATTTTGCCTTGGACCAATTTCAGAACCTGGTATAAGGGGATGGAGGCCCTCCTTTATAGAGGTTTCAAGCCAAAGCTTCTTAAAGAAGCTAAAAAATAAGGCTCAAGATCCTCCATACACGTGTATGGAGGATGTAGTCTGTGCCTTCCAGCTGGCACAGCTGGCAACAACTCACAGAGACAAAACTGAGGGAGGCAGGCCGACCAGTTCAGGTGGTCGGCCGACCACTTCCCCTGGTTGGCCGACCAGTTCAAAAGGTCCAACTCAAAGAAAGGTGGTCTGCAGCCCCATTTGATGGTCTCCACATTGAATGCAAGCTAGTGGTATGGTAGGAGACCAGTAAATGTGGCTCAAAGACCAAGGAGACCAGCTTCTTGACAAGAAAACTGGCTGGAGGGAGAAAAGTGGTCTCCAAGGAGAAAAGGTGGTCTCCCACCCTTGTACCACCTCCCAAACAATGAAAACAAGGTCCATGCCAAAAATGAACCAAGACGGATGCAAAACAAGGGTTCGGGGGTCAAAACGTGCAGCCGGGTGCCCCGAAAACAGGCTGTTAAGCATCGAAAGTGGCGTGCGACTACAAAGGTGGTCTCCCGGGCCACAGTATCCCTCTAGATAGAGGAAACAAGGTGTGTGCCAAAAATCGGGACAAACGGAGAATGTTAAGCGGTCCCGAACCGAGGCGCGTGACCGACGGCCCCAAAAACCGAAAACTAGTCTCCAAACGGGAACAGTGGCCTATGACCACGAAAAGTAGTCTATGACCACTGAGAGATAGTCTACAAGACCTCTCCCTCCCTCCGGGAAGAGAAAGCAAGACCTGGTCCGTAAATCGAAGCAAAGCATAAAAGGGTCCCGAGGTCCGGGGGTAAGGACCTCAGCCGAAACTCCGGAACCTCAGAACAAGCACAACATGCGCAATTACCGAGCGCTCAATCAATGACGTCTGAGTCTTAAGGTCGGTCAAAAATGGGGTGTCTACACACCTGATGATTCTCATATGCCCTTAGCCTTCAAACATCGGTTCAAAGTATCCAACAACGAAGTAGAATATAAGACGTGTATTACTGGTTTAGAAACCGTCCTAGAACTAGGGGAAAAAAGGTTGGACATCATCAGGGATTTGAACTTGGTTGTGTCTCAAGCCAATGGAGATTGGTAGGTTAAAGAAGAGAAAATGAAGGTTTATCATCAAGTCTTAGATATGCTAATTCCGAGGTTTGAAAATTTAACGTTTACCCATCTGCTAAGAGAGAACAACCGATTCATTGATGCACTAGCAACTTTATCTTCTATGGTAGACATTCCATTGGGAGTCAAGATGCGTCCGATCATTATTGAATAGAAGTACACGACGGCCTATGAAACCATTGCCGTAATAGACAAGGCTTCAAACAAGAACCCATGGTACTATGATATTTGGAATTTCCTGGAAATGAGGCGTATCCACCAGGAACAAATGCCAAGGACAAAAGGGGTATACGGCGTCTGGCATTTCAATTTATCATCTGTAGAGGTAAGTTATACAAAAGAGGCCATCTAGGAATGCATAAACTATGCGTAGAGGAAGAGGAATCAAAGCGCCTTGTCAAGGCCATCCACGGAGGAGAGTGTGGAGCCCACATGAACGGTGGGATGCTCACCCAGAAAATCCTTAGGGAATGCTACTACTGGTCAACCATGGAAGAGGATTGTATTGGTTTTGTTCGGAGATACCACAAATGCTAGATTCATGACAATCGTATGAACATCCTGCTGTCGAAGCTCTACAACATGACTTTACCATGGCCATTTTCTGTTTGGGGGATAGATGTTATCGGTGCAATTACGCCAAAGGGGTCAAACAGGCATGAGTTTATTTTGGTAGCAATCGACTACTTCACGAAATGGGTAGAGGCCCAGTCCTATTCTGTCCTAAAAGTGTCGCATATGGCTAAGTTCATCAAGAACAACATCATATGCCGGTATGGGGTGCCCAATGAGATTATCTCCGATAATGGGACGCACTTCAAGAAAGAGGTGATAGACTTGCTTGAGAAATATAACATGGCTTTCCATAAGTCATCGACCTACAGGCCACAGACCAATGGAGCTGTCGAAGCTGCGAACAAAAATATCAAGAGAATTTTGCAAAAGATGGTAGAAACCTACAGGGACTGACTAGATAAATTGTCATTTGCGCTCTGGGGCTACAGAACCTCAATCCAAACATCTACAGGGGTAACCCCTTATTCTCTTGTCTACGAAATGGAGGCTGTTTTGCCGATAGAAATTGAAGTGCCCTCAATATGAGTTATGGCCGAGTGTCAAATAGCAGAGGCAGATTGGCAGCAAAGTAGGTTTGAAGAGTTGATGTTGTTTGATAAAAGAAGACTAAGAGCATTGTATCATGTCCAGGGCTACCAATGTCGAATTGCCAGAGCTTTTAACAAGAAAGTTAAGTCCAGAAATCTTCAAGAAGGGGGCATAGTACTGAAAGACAATTGAGCTCCTATCCATGACCCTAGGGGCAAGTTCAAACCCAACTGGATTGGTCCTTACATCATCAATTCAATCTGGTCAAGAGGGGTAGTTACTTTTATAGACTTGGATGGCTTGGAGTTCTCGCAATTGATCAACATGGACAAGTTGAAGAAATACTACCCTTGAAAGGCTCGCTAGGCCGAAAACCCAAAAGGGCGACCTAGGCAAAAGTTAGAGCATGAAAAATTAGAAATAAAGAAAAACTAAGCTCGCAAGATTGAAAACCCTAAAGGGCGACTTTGGCAAAAGTTAGAGTGCAAAAGGAGAGAGTTAATACTCGAGTGAACCTGAACCGAACTACGTAAGGCCTGATTCCCATTTTTGGGATACGTAGGCAACTTCACCCTGAAGTTCGACCGTAACTATCTCCAATTCAACTGTCCTATCAGTTTTCCTGATCAGGTCATCCTTGTTCACATTAGTTTGGTTGCGCTCTTTATCTCGGGAAGAAAAGCTGAGTATAGTGCAGGGTAGCAGTGATATGCAATCAAGGGCAGTTATGATTTCTTTTGATTCGGGACTGTACATCTTGAGGATCGATTCTATGCGTGTCAAATGTTGATCGTTTCTAAAAATTGTTTTAAAAAGTTTTAATTAAAGTTGATTTTGTTTAAAATTTTACCCTTTTATAACTTGGACCATTTTTGGGACTAAAAGGAAAATTTTTAGTACTCGTAACTTTAATTTTATTGATTTCAACATAAGTACATTCTCCAAACTCTTTGATTTAGATCAAAGTTACTTTTTATATCTTAAAACTTGAAAATAAAAGATCAAAGCAGTAAAACTAGGGACACAGCTAAGTCAGGTGGCTCTATGCCAAAGATGGCCCGACCTCTGCCTCCTCTTCAAGCCAAGCCAAACACTCCTTAGACAAGGTGTAACTCAAACTAATGGTAGGGGCCAGAATCTCTTTCATCCTCCAGGCCGCGAGATATCAGGGCAAGTGTGAGGCGTGAACTAGAAATAAAACAGTGTATTCCACTCCCTCATCCGGTCATATTTGATCATGCCCGAATTGGCATTGGAACCAGAAAGGAAAATAGAATACGCAATGTATGAGGCCTATCAACTCTACACCCGTCTGTCGGGACATGCTGTAGCTCATCTCTGCCAAATTAAGCCAGGGGCAACGCCAAGTTATGTCAGCTGCGGACCGGCTGCACATCCAATCACACCATAAACCCTCTGAGGGGAAATCCACTAGCCGTTAACAAAAGAAGTAAGCTCGGGCCGAGTACTCAAGGCAAAAGTCCACTACTTGCAATTTATCCATCAACTATACCTGGGGAGGGATAAAAAAAAATAAGAGAGATTAAAGAATAGAGAGGTGTTTGATGAGAGAAAAGTAAGGAAAGGGGTTTTAAGAGAAAAATAGAGGATGAGTGTTGAGTGATGTAAGAATCATAAATTAGAATGGTGGAAAATAATAACTGGAGAAGTAGCGGACTCCCTGCCAGCCAGGTGGTCTCTCCTTGGCGGAAATCATCTAAACCCATCAAGGTTTCAGCCAGTGCCAAACCCATGCTACTCTTACCCTTTTTCAGACATTGAGCTAATTCGATCAACCGGATGCTAGCTCCGCCGAAACTAGGGGCAAGGAGGAATTGTGCGAGAAAGCATAAACAGAGAGCATGTTGCCGGTGACTTCACCAAAGAAGGTCACTCCTATCTCCAATAACGGAAAATTGTTGAACTAAACCGAGGATGTCAAGCTTCCCATCATGTGCCAAAGACCGAGCCTCGTGTAACGATAACCCACACATCTGTCCCAAGGCTTGGGCATGGCCAAAACGGGGCTATAGTATGATTTCTTCATCGCACTGGGACTCCATCAAAGCTTGAAATTCCTCAAGTGTCGGACACGCCTCTTGTGATCCGAATTGAAACACATGTGTGATCGAGTTTCAACATCGAATAGCGGCGTGAAGGAATGGAAAGCAAAGAGAAGTGCAACTCAAAGGAAAAAGGGTATTTAGACCAAAATCGCAAAAATTTACCTTTTCCGAGCCGTCCAAAGTGGCTATCTAGTCTCGGAGCCTATTGTTGCATAACGTCTCCATCTTAAGAGCAAAATATCAAAAGCTTGCTATTCTACCATAAAAATAGCATCGGAGCATTATTTATAAAGGATAAGAAGGAGCAGTGCATGACAGTTGGGTAGCACTGACCGACCTCACACTGAGGCTCGACCGTGCCTCAGTGAAGCCCGGCCATGCATATTTAGGCCCGGTCGGGTCTAAATGATGGCTCAAATTAGTACAGTTGCAGGAAAAGCTGACATTTGCCTTGACATACCACAGTTGTATTTTGAGTCTTGTTTTGTTTGTACCAAGTGTTTTTTAGTATTTTCGAGTTGCTTTTGTTTTGTTTTCCTGTTATCGAGTTGTATTTGGCATTTTGTCCGGTTGTGGGTAGTTGTCCGGTTCAAGAATGAATACAAGAACAGATATTCGTTGTTTCAAGTCTTATGAGAAGTTACCATGCAAAGGTTATGCCATTCATCACATGCAAATATCATTCATCACATTGTGCAAGGAAATCATTTAACAAAAACTTGTCTTTAATAATTAGCGGGTCTAACCCCGATCATTGTTTTATAGAGCAACAAAACAAAAGAAAATCCTTCAAAACAAAACAAAACAAAAGGGCCTATCTGAAGCTAGTCTTTAACTACAAAGCAAAAACAAAAACTAAAACTAAAACAAAATCGTCGCTCTCATCAATAGCCCATCCTCCTCGGCTACGAGGGAGGTGCATCACTGTCGTCGCTCTAGACTACAAGTCAACCTCCTCTCCCTCGTCCTCAGGGGTCGTGGACCCGTCAAAAGAATTCTCGGAAGATGAGCGCTGCCTCACCTGGCCTCTACCTTGATCGGCTCCTCCTCGGCCCCTCACTGGACCCTGTCTCCATCTACTGGCTGCAAAAGGTCCTGTGGGTACTGCTGGAGCCAGCTTAAGCTGAAACGAGTATAGATATTAGTATGGACTAACAGGAGTATAAATAGTATGACAACAACAGTGAACTATAGATAGAGTGTACCTCAATCGCATAAGTGACTAAGGCGGTCTGCCTCCTCCGTACCATAAGGAGCAGTCAATTGATCGCCTGGAGGAGGTCATCAGCATATGCCCAGGGTATCTACAAAAGGAACAAAATTTGAGAAAGGTAGACAGAGGTAACAGAAAACAATGAATAGAAATGGTAAAAAACAAAACAAGACAAAGTGCAGTGAGTAGAAGCATAAAGAAATGTGTACCTGCTCGATGCCAGAAGCGAACACTAGCCTGTAGTCCCTCTCCTCGATGCACTCAAGCGGGATCTGCTCAAGCAGGATCTGCTTGATCTCAGTGGAAATCACAGGAAATCTAGGAATTGGAGCAACGGCGAGGGCACCTCCAGCAGGCGCATCACCAGCAACAGCAACCTCCGGCACAGCATGAACCACGCCTGGGGTAAGAGGCGCCATTACCCAAGTATGTAAGAAGGTAGTGAAGTCGCTAGGCTCATGATGATGATTACCATCGTCACCTAACATCAAGAGGTCAATCTGAGGACCGTCCTACAGCCCATCAACTACCCTCATGATTGGAGGAGGAGGATGTAGAATGTCGGGGTCAGCGATGCCCGCTTTTGGCGGATGAACCTTTCTCCCAGGTAGTAAGCCCGACCAAAGGGGCCCTCGAAAAGAATCCGCATGGTAGAGGCATGCCATGCCGCGACATAGGTCATCCTCGACCTAGGGAATGCCCACCCAGGGATTCCAGTCAACCTGTGGAGGCAGACGCAAGAATCAGTGTAGTGTCAAGAATCAGTGTAGTGTGAGAAATCAGTGTAGTATGAGAATGGCAGTGCGGTATAGAAGCAACATTATGAGAATGACCGTGTAGTGTGGGAAACAGTGCAGTATGCTTATGGTATGTAACAGTTAAAGGTTGGTATTTTGTTACTTGGTCCGCAGTGATTGTGTCAAAGAAGCGGCGGAAGTAAGGGAAATCTTGGTCTACGCAATGACGGCGCTCAAATCGAGAGTTGTAGTATCGTGAGCGGGGTACTGCCAACTCGATCAGCCTCACCAGGACCAGAGCCAGAGAGGTGAAGTATGTATAAACCCAGAGCTGCAAATAGAAAAAGATGGGTGAAATAAATAAGCAGTAAATGAAATGTAAATGAGCAGAAAATGCAGAAGGAACAGAATACACAGAAAAGATAAGTGTGAGGCATACCTCACAAACCCTCCAGTAGCCGCTGAGTAAATCTGCCTTGCAGCGGAAGATGCAGCTCATATAGCAGTATAAGGTAGCCAGGCCGACGCCACCCCAATCATACTTTGTCACCTGGGGGAGATGCACCAGTGCCCCCAGAAGGTATAACCCCACGGTATTTATCCTGTTCACAAATAGGGTAGTATTGAGGAGATACATGAGGAAGCTGCGGGTGTACTGGGCAACTTCATCCGAAGTAGTGGGCTGGGACTCGGAGAAATGATCATAGAACCAGCTGTACCTCACCATCCCGTGACTGGTGATGTCCGAGATCTCCTCAAGAAGCTAATGTTGTGCGGCTCTCCACTGCATCATGTCAGGATCACATGGAATCGGGCCACCAACTCCAACCCGCAGGCTGGTAAGCATCGAAATGTCATACGAGATCAGAGTCAACTCCCCGATCGATGAGAAGTGGAATGAGTTTGTGGTGTTCCACCATCTCTCGACCAAGGCCCAGTACAACAGTGACTCGGTCCTCATTTGTATAAGTCTTGAGCAGAAGGGTCCAAAGTCGGCTGCATCAACTAGTGCGCAGACCTCCGCGGGTAATCTCTCATACCAGCTCCACGGGCCAGATATGGATACGTATCCACCAATCCTCATAGCTATCACCTACAAATGAAAAATATATGGCATTTAACTAGTGGTCTATTTGTGAGATTCAACAATGCATCAAAACAAAGGAAAGTTGCTTATCGTGGAGGCGTCGGCGGACAAGTGCTCCATGGGCTCTCGTAGAAATATGTCCTCGTCTATCCCAGAGATGAGGCCCTCGAATCTCAAAATACCACCCGGGAGTGGAGCATGTGTGGTCGGTATGTGGCCGTATCAAATGGCCTATCAACAAGGGGAGGCAATGCGGGAGCGTCCTCGGCCTCCATGTTTGTGTCTAGGGCAGCCCTAATACCAATGGCGGGGTCTGGAATGGGCACTTCATCACTAGCCATGGAGAAGAGTGAAGGAAATGAAGAGAAAATAAGAAAAATGTAAGGGGCTAAACCCTAGGAGAGAGAAAATGATATGGGAAAGTGAAAACACGAGAATGAGTACCCAAAAAACCAAGAAAACCCGTGAGAAACAAGGCAAAACAATGTGAAATCCAAAAACTTGACCGAATCAAAATCCAATTGGTTCAAAATATAGAGCAAGGAAAGGGTTTCGAAGAAAAAAATGGCGAGGGTTTTTGGGTATTGCAAGGAAAAGAGGAAACTAGAGAGAGAGAGGAAGGGATTTCAGATGGAAAGATGTAAGGAAATAGGGTTTGAGTTTGTTTTAAACAAATAAATCGCGAGAAAAGGCTGAAACTGCCCCTGTCGCTATTGAAGCTCGACCAGCTGTAGCGATGCCCGGCCGTGCTTCATTGAGGCCCAGCCAGCTCTCAGTGTAAACCCAGTCCAATTTTTGTTTTTCTTTGCTTTATTTTGTTTCTTGTATTATGGAATTAAAAAAAAGCAAAGAGAGAAAAACAGTATTAAAAAAAAAAAAAAAGAAGAAGCAAACAAAAAAGGGGAAGAAAAAAAGCAAAGAAAAGCAGAAAAGAAAGAAGCAGAGAGTTCAAAAAAAAAAAGAAAAGAAAAGAAAAGAAAAAAGCAAGTAAAAACAAAAGAGAGAAAAAAAATGTAAAGAGAGTGGAAAAGAAAAGAAAGGATTTTTGTTCAGTTTGTTTTTATTGTGTGAACACATTTGTTTTATTTTTGATTTATTTGTTTAAGCTTGCTTGTTTAAACTCATTTGTTCAAAACTTTTAATTTGTTTAAACTATTCCGAGTAGTTTATAATTTGCTTTGTCTGAGTCATAGTTCATTCTGTTATTATTTTCTGTTGTAAACAAACAGTATTGTATGTATGGTTCATTCAAAGGAGTTCCAAATAAAATCATTGATCCCATAGTAAAATCATCGTCCATTTTACAACCAAATTGAAACATGGTGTACTGTGTTCATTGTTTTAACATGTTAGTAAATTGGTTTCCACTTTACTACACCGCTTTGATTGTTTTGATTTTATGTCTTTATGTGTAGAATCCATGTTTATTTCGAATTCCTACTTGTGTGATTTGTTTGTTCTTTTATCCATTCACCTTTCCTCCTCTCGCGTGTGACGTATTAGGATTGTACTTCGGTTAAAAACATTAGGTGCGCCCGGTGTTCACACCACCTCCTCTCGCGTGTGACGCGTTGGGATTGTACCCCAGTTAAAAACAACAGGTGCGCCTGTTTGTTCACACCACCTTTCCTCCTCTCACGTGTGACGCGTTAGGATAGTACCTCGGTTAAAAACAGTGGGTGCACCTATTGTTCACACCACATTTCCTCCTCTCGCGTGTGATGTGTTAGGATTGCACCCTGATTAAAAACATCAGGTGCGCCTGTTTGTTCACACCACCTTTCCTCCTCTCGCGTGTGATGCTTTAGGATTGTACCTCGGTTAAAAACATCGGGTGCGCTCGATGTTCACACCACCTTTCCTCCTCTCGCGTGTGACGCGTTAGGATTGTACCTCAGTTAAAAACATCGGATGCACCCAGTGTTCACACCACCTTTCCTCCTCTCGTGTGTGACGTGTTAAGATTGTACCCCGATTAAAAACATCAGGTGCACCTGTTTGTTCACACCACCTTTCCTCCTCTCACGTGTGACGCGTTAGGATTGTACCCCCGGTTAAAAATAGTGGGTGCGCTCATTGTACACACCACCTTTCCTCCCCTCGCGTGTGACGCGTTAGGATTGTACCCTCAGTTAAAAACATCAGGTGCGCCTATTTGTTTACACCACCCTTCCTTCTATCGCGTGAGACGCATTAGGATCTCGGTTGAGACCTCGAGTGCGCTTGATGGTTACGTCGCCCCTCCCCCTTCCTATGTGAGGTGTAGTTAGGTTTGCATTTTCTTACATCCTTTCTACGTGAGACATAGGTTGGTTTGTGCTTTCTTTGTGCTTTTCACACGAGGCGTGAATGTTTATTCACTTTGTTGCGTATGAAACACGGCGAGGTTTATTTTGCTTTGTTTTGCATTTTCACTCAAACGTCACATTCTTGTCTAGATCGTAACGTTGTTTCATTGTTTCATTTACATTATGTTTCATTGCATTGCTTCATTGCATGATCATGATTTATTTGTTGCATTTCATGTTGTATTTTGCCCTCGAGTTCAATCTTTGCATTTATTTGATTTCTTGCCCGAGTCTTGTGGCTTTATCAAATGGGTTGTCTCTGGGCTTTGACATTCACTCACGTCACGTTATGACTTCGAGCTCTGTCAAAGAGGGGCAACTGTGGACACCCCATTTTTGACCACTCGCAAGGCTCAAGCGCTTTGTCCGGTACACTTGATGATGAAAGTGATGTTGTGCGCGGTTCAAGGTCTCAATGAAGGAGCCTTGTTTAAGCTCTGAAACAATTCCAAATCTTCCATATTCCCATTGATTATACCCAAGAAATCCTCTTTTACGCCTTCTGCCACCCTATGTTGAGGCTGAAACAGAAAAACAGGGGAATGCATTAAGGCCAGGCCGTGCCTCAGTGAGGGTCGGTCGGGCCTTGATAGCGAGAAACACTGTTTTGGGCAGAAGGCTGCCAGCTGTCCATTTTTGAAGATATTTATGATATTTATGGCTTAAATTCTATAAAAACGATCATATATCTCTCTTTTGAGGGTTGAAGAATTTCAAGAAAGCCATTATTCCACTTTGAGATCTCCTTGTCCTCCTTCTTCTTGTGCAAGTAACACTGTGAGTTAACCTACCACCTTGAACCTATAATCACACACCATACACACCTTTATACCTTGGTCTAGGAACCTTGGTTGAGCCTTGAACATCATAATTCAAGCTTGAGAGTGTGTTGGAGCTTAGTTTGATCACAAATAAAAAGCTTACTCCCTTGAGAGGTATAAACTTGCTATCTTCTCTCTTACTTTCATTTCTTTCATTTGCTACATAATTCTCATTGTTTTGTGTTGTTTTGATCCTATTTTAAGTGTTTAAGTTTGAGGTTTGAAGAGCTACCAAAAGAGTAGAGAGAGTTTGCTCTTTCTACACCTTTACCTATAGCTCAAACCCTTACTTTTACACTCTTTTTCTTTGTTCTCTACACTAATTTTCAGAGTTTAAAAAAGGCTAAAAACCATGCTTTGAGGTTTCAAAAGTGGAGGAGTTAGCCACCTCTCCTTGTTCTTGTTTACTAGCCTTGTTTCCTCTCTTTGTTGCTTAGTTTTTAGGCTTTTTTCATGCATTTTAGCCACTGTTTTTCATCACTTGAAGGCTGTTTTAGGGTTGTTCTAAGTTGTTTAAATAGTTCATGCATTGATTAGCTTAGTTGTTGTCTCATAAGTTTGCATACATAGCTTGTTGTCCATTGTTGTAAGTTTTTTTTCAATTCATTTCCATGTTTAAGAACCTCATTTTAATAATCAACTTACTATTCATCTCTTTCATTTGAGAGTTGTTTCAATTGGTTGACGGTTATTCAAAACGTGAACTAGAGATTTAAGCTTAATGGCTTGATCTCTACAGAGGTTTATTGCCAACGGTGTAATCTCTCTTTCACGTTAAGAATCACCTCCCAATTGACATATTTCTCACTTAGTGGACGTAATCCCCAATGGACGTAACAATCTCCTTGGACTTAATGGATTAAAGGATGACAAAGACTAATGAATTTGGCTTAAAATGAGCCAACTCACATAAAGAAAATGAGTTATCTTGCTTGGGGTTCAGCCGGGCATTATGCCAAATCCGTTGTGTCAAGAGTTGTCTAGTATCAATTCATGATGTTTTGATGGATCTTGAAGTGTCTCTACCTCCCTCTTTGAGTTCACTCCATGATAGGAGGGAGGAATGGTTGTTGTTCATTTCATTTATTGATTTTTGTCCAAAATTGTGCATCGAAATCATCAAGCAATCAATTTTTGATTGATGGTTTTGGAAACAATTCTAACCTTCTCTCGAGGCTTTCCTATGACAGAGAAGTGTGAGAGGGACAAACAAAGTCCAAAACACTCTGTCTGCACTGTTTTCATTTCAGAGCACAAAGTAGAATTTGGCATGAAATTGAGGCATGGCTGGCCTTCTTTAGGCCCGGCCAAGCTTCATTGAGGGCCGGCCGGTCCTCAATTTTTAGTCAACAGTGTATATTTGCAAAAAACAGAAAGCAGTGGCTGAAGGTGAAACAGAATGCTCTAGATAGATAATGATGTTCTTGGACGCTACACATGCGAACATTATGCATCCTTATGCAACTTTGTTTGATGATTAAATTATTAGTTATTATTGTTGTAATTAATTCTCATTATTATAATTATTTATTGTTATTATAATTAACCTTGTTTATTTGTAATTGTTGTAGTTAATTAGCTTGAATAGCTAGTTTATTTCTCATTATTACCCTTGTTGTAATAGCATAGTTAGCTAGTTAATGCTTTAATGATTTCATTCGGTTTTGTAATAAGTAGTTTAATTCAGACTTTCGGACTTTGATTCTCACCCTCTTGCACGAGAGTAATGTTGGAATAAGTTGTATGTCTTCCAACCCCACGTCTTTCTCCCTTTTACTTCCTTGCTTATAATGGTTAGTATATGACATCACGTTTCATTAGCATTCTTATGCTTTGCATCCATTGTCTTCCATGCATCCAAGGTTCAGCTCATCACGCTAACCCGATATCAAATGTTCAAATTCATTACTTGAATACGTGCTTTATCGCATGTCTTGAATGGAATTATATACCATACTCATAGCTGAGCCTATAAAGATACATAATGTGTGCGTTGCATTAGTCATATTGCATTTAATTAGGAACATGCATATTTTCCTAATAATTTTGCTTTGTTTTGGCTTGGAGAACTAGGTGAGTAATTTTATATTTTAGCATCTTGCATCGAATGTTTGTGTTGCCATGTTAAAGCATGCATATCATGAGGCTAATTGCTTAAATGATATAATTGTTTGAATACCTGTGGATGAAAGCTAATTGCTTGAATTGGGATAGTTTGATTAAATGTCCATTTTAGCCCACTTTTTTAAGTGGCAAATTCACAAAACAATTTCGAAACAAAACATAAGATCAAATGTTCCAATCCTTGCAAATTAGTCTATACCTTGTGTGCACATCACATAGTAATATAGCTAATAACCGGAACAAGAGCATATAATGTAAATAAAAACCACATCATGATTAGTAGAGGCCGATCTTTGATCGAGCAAGTGGGGTGCTCAATTCATGACCTTCCCTTCTCGTACCTATGCTCCCGAGCCGAGACACTTTGGTGATGATGGACTAATGGCCTTTGGCATGGGTCTCGGGTTTCTTGAATTTCCCAAAAATATTTAGGTAGCGACTCTGAAATCTGGCAAAGCAGTCCTTTTTTTTTTTTAGCATTTGATTCAAACATCGATTTTTCAAAAAGAATTACCAGATTTGGACTTTTTGCATTTTCATTATTTCACACTGCACTTGTGAAATCAAATTCAAAACCACAGGTGGAGTCCAAACTGTAAGGCTATTCTCCTCCCGAAAGGAGCGCAGAAAGTTGAGCTATAGTGCTCCCCTTCTTCACAGTAGAATTAGTAGAAACCACTTGAAAGACATCATTGATAAAATGGTCAAAAGACTCTCTGGTTGGAAAGCAAAAAATTTGTCTTTAACAGGTAGAACCACCCTCATCAAAGCTGTCACCTCTTCCATGCCTAATCACCTCATGCAAACCATGGAAATTCCAAGGAGTGTCTGTGATCAAATAGATAGGCTGAATAGAAACTTTCTCCGGGGCAATACTGAGAATAAGAAGAAAGTCCATCTTGTTAATTGGCAGCAGGTGTGCAAATCCAAGAGAAATGAGGGCCTAGGAATTAGGAAAACCAGATACCAAAACATATCCCTTATTTCTAAGTTGGGATGGAAATTGATCTCCAATTGTGAAGAACTTTGGTGTAAAATCTTGAAAGCTAAATATCTCAAGAACCACTCTATTTCTAATTGGCCCACTAAGATAAGAGCATCACACATTTGGAAAAGCATTATAAGAAATAAGGATGTTTTGGACAGGAACATAAAGTGGAATGTTGGTACAGGGGACAACATAGCCTTATGGACAGATTAGTGGTGTGGGAACCAGCCTTTGTATATCACAAATCAAGGACAACACATCGACACCACCACCAAAGTTAGTTCTATTTTGGATGAAGAAAGGCATTGGGACTTAACCTCTATTCAAGACCTTATAACCCAACAGGACAAAGAGGCAATTCTTAGTATATAGAGACCAAGGTATGTAACTTTCAGTGACATACCTCAATGGAAAGGCACCAATAGTGGCAAATATACTACAGCTGCAACTTACAAAGCTATTATAGAAGAAGATAGAGAGGAAGTTGATTGGCAGTGGCTATGGAAAATCAAGGCTCCTCACAAACTTAAGAGCTTTATTTGGCTTGTCATGCATGAGAAGCTCCTTACCAACCATATGAGGCTCATCAGGAACTCATCACACTCTGAGTTATGTCCCAGGTGCCAAGCTAATAGAGAAGACATGCATCACCTTCTACGAGGCTGTATTAAAGCCAAGGCAATTTGGCTTCAAATTAAAAACATTGGCTGGTAGCAGTACAATATCAACACTCATCTACATGATTAGATCGAAGCAAATCTGAGAAGCAAGGAGCAAGTGAATAACATTCAATGGCATATAATATTCTTGGCAGCACTCTGGGGCATTTGGAAAGAGAGGAACCAGGAAGTGTTTGAAAACCTTTCAAAGCCTACCCATATCAGTGTTACTTCCATTTTTAAACAAGCCATGGAAATTCAGGAAGCCTTCCATAACATCCTGAACCCAAATTTCAGAGACCCACAACTAATGATGTGGTCTTGTCCTATTGTAAGTAAACTCAAGCTAAACATGGATGAAAGCTCTAAAGGAGACCCTGGACAATTCGACTATGGTGGACTGCTTAGAGATAAAGTGGGAACTTGGGTGTGGGGGTATTATGGCTACTTAGGCAACTGTATAAGCCTGGAAGCCGAGCTGTGGGGCGTCTACAAAGGTCTAACCATTATCATGCAAAAGGGGTTGACCAATATTGATATCGAGACAAATTCTCAGACAGTAATGGAGCTTATTCATGATGGTGCTAAGATGAACTCACCCTATAGAGCACTCATTGAAGATGCAAGCTTTCTCTTAAGGAGGTGTTAATGCTCAATCACAGCCATTCCCAAGGAAGCTAATAGCTGTACTGATGCCTTAGCCAATCTAGGAGTCAACCAACAAGAGCTCACTATCTTTCCAGATGATCCACCTAACTCCATCTTTCCTCAGTTAATCACTGGCATAAGGAATGTCAGCTCTAGCCGGGATTAAATTCCCAAACTCTGTTTGTCATCCTCTTCTATTTTATTTCATATGAATTAAAAAAAGAAGAAGAAGATATATATGTACAATTTTTATTTTTTATTATTTTTTTATTTTTTTGTGTATAGGTTTCTTGTTCACACTTCACTTCAATTTGTGGCAAAAAATTTGGCTTATTTTTTTTTTCTTTTCACTCGCCTGTGCAAATATTTTATTTTTAATTTTTTTTCTAAATATTTTGATTATGTAACAAATTTTAAAAAACAATTAAAATGCATTATTTTTTGTAAGTTTTGTTATTATTTTGAATTATTTTGATTTTGTAAGAAATGTAACGTGTGTATGAAATTGAATGGTGCTGATTATTGCAATATTTTTTTTAGTTGTTGCAAATTTGGTACAACAAAATATTTCATTATAATTAATGATATAATAATAGAATCACTTTCAACAACATATATCAGTGTTACACAACATACAACGAATATAAGACCCGCCACAACAACAAATGCATCGGCCTTAAACGTGCCCTTGCTGTCGCAGTGCGTATGTAATATTCGCTCTTATAGTTGCCATATGGAGATCTGAATCCCCTAGCTCCATGATATCGCCAACTTGGGTGTATTCGGGGTGGTCGAGCATTTGCGGCGCAACATACTTGTCGTCATCTGGGATTTCTTGCGTGATCGCGTCAGCTTGACTGTTCCAGCATATGAAGTTATATAAAGCCCTCGACACACATATGAAGGGCACTTGATCAAAAAATTTTATCTTCAGCATATTCTGCAAAGCCCCCCACCTTGACTTCCAAGCACCGAATGTCCGCTCGATACAACTACGCAAGGACGAATATGCCTTGTTGAACCGTTCGAACTCGTTTTGTGGTATTTGGTTGCGATGGGCATTTTGGTGATATCGAGACCCCTTGTACAAAGCTAGATATCCTATCTTGTTGTTGTACTTGCTATCGACCAAGTAGTATTTTCCTGCACATGTACAACAATATAACTGATAAATATGAAATGTTTTTTTTTTAAAAATCGTATAATGACTCTTTCACTTTAAATTAGTCACAATTTCAAACTTCAAATCATATGTGGGACTAGTTAAAAAAAAAACATGTATTGTTTGTACTTGTGTACTCCCTACTTGTTTTTTGTTAGGACGTGTTGAGACGTACTCCTACATTTTTTTAGTTCTTATTAGAAAATGGATATAAGCTTGTTTTTATTGTACCAAAAAACCTTTTGTTACCATCACCTATGTGATTAATTTTTTACATATTGTCAAGTGCATTGTCAAGCGGGAATTTTTTACCAGGCGCAGGGTGTGGGAATCGAGTTTAGGCTCGTGTAGACACCCCATTTTTGACCGTCCATAAGACTTGGGCGCCGCTGATTGATCACTCGATGATGAAAGTTGTGCTATGCAAATGTTTGATTTCTTCAGCAAGAAGAGCTTCTAAATCCCAACCTTGCACCCCATTTTGGACCAAAACGTTTTTTTGACCAAAACTATTTTAGACTTGAAAACCCTCTCTTTCAAAATATTTCTTAAAAAAAGTTTCTACGATGTTCCAAGTCTCGCATTTCATTAAAAATTGCACTTTTCGGTAAACCGAGCAAGGACAAAGTGGAAATAAATGGAAGAGAGGTGAACTCTTTGAAAAAATCTTTAAAACATCTTATTTAAAGGTTTGAAGTTAAAGAAAATTGGAGGAGAGGGAAGAAACCTAGTTGGGGAAGAAGTTGGGCATAAATCGTTAAGAGAGAACCAGGCAACCTTCACTAAATCAGGTCTATCCTTTTGTACACTTGGACTTAAGTTGTGAGGCCACCACCATTGGAAAGTGGACTTCTAGGGCTTCATTTTACACTCAAGAATCTCCTAAAGTCGAGTCCGGATGAGGGAGATATGGCTGGTTGAAGTTAGGCATCCATCCAATTAAGGCAAAACTGAGCAATCTTCACTAAAATAGGCATATCTCTTAGCACACTTAGAATTTTGATGTGGAAAGTAGACTTCTGGGGCTTCAATTTAGGCTCAGGAATGACCTACAAAGAAGTCTAAATGAAGGAGATATGCCTATTTGAAGTTAGGTCTGGAAATAGATTTTTGATAGTCGACTGGCCACCACTGAAACTTGTCAGCTAGTGATAAAAAAGCTAGATATTTTTGTGCTAGCTGTCCCCCAAAAGCTCCAGCTGTCTAGGGCTTGATACTTTCGACCTAAGGGGCTATTTTTCTATATATGGAAGGCCTCTCTTCTTGCTTTCAAGGTTGGAAAACATGAGAAGTGAAGAAATATTTTGAAAAAAATCCTCTCTCTACAATTTTATCCCTCTACAACTCTCTCTCTCTTTTGCAAATTGCATAGCCTATGCCCAAACACACCAAACCAAACCTAGAGAGCTTCTTACTGAGGTGATTTGAGCTTGGATTTGAGCTCTTGAAGCACTTGAGAGTGTGGAAATTGGTAGTTTATGGCTTAAGGGTTCACTCATCTCCAAGAGGTATACTTTCTTTTGCCTTTGTACCATCTTTACACCATTTGTTTTCCGTCTTTTCTTGCTATTTTTAAGCTCTTTAAAACCTATTTTTATGGGCTGAAGCTTGTGGTTTAAGGCTCTTAAAGGTAGAAGGGTTAATCATCGTTCTTTGAACCTTACTCTCTAAGCCTTTCCACTTGTGTTTCCCATTCTTTTATCAACTTTTTTTGAGCTTTTTACCACTGATTTCCAGAGGTTTTTAGAGGCTAAAAAAGTGGTTTTGAAGTCCCAAAAATTGAGGGGTTAGCCACCCCTCCTTTGGCTTGTTTACTAGCTTAAAGCTCCATGGTTTAGCTTATTGTTTTAGTTACTTTTGTCTTCATTCCAACATGTTTTCCAGCTGATTCTAGGCTATAAAAACTCTATGTTTTTGGGCTGAAGCTTAGGTCCTAAGGCCATTAAAGGTTGAGGGGTTGATAGTCCTTCTTTGTACCTTGTTTTGGAGGCCTTTGCCCTTGTGTTTCTCACCCTTGCATCATCTTTTTCAGAGCTTTTAAACACTATTTTTCAGAGCTATTTTAGTGGCTAAAATCATATTTTGAAGTTCAAAATAGGAGGGGTTAGCCTTCTCTCCTTGTGTTTTGTTTGCCAGCCTATATAGCTCTATGTGTTAGCCTATTTTTCTAGCAATTTGTAACTTAATTCCAGTATGATTTAGGCTCTTTTTTGGACTATTGTTACTCTATTTTTGGGTGGTTAAGCCATTTGAGCCTTGTATTGCATAGTTGTAGTATAACCCCTTTCACTAACTTAGTGTTTTAAGACTTTAAGCATCATTGGTTTGAGTTGATTGCATGTTTTAGTGCTTTTATCATTCATTTTCAGTACTTATAATCTCTACAATCTCCCTCATTTCTTCACTTGTGTTGGCCATCAGTGCCATCAGTGATTTTATCATTCATTTGAGTTGTCGGCCATCAGTGATTTTTGCACAATGTGTTGGTAAGATGAAGCAGAGGTGTTCTGGAAGTTGGCAAAATTTTTAGTGATCAAATGTGCAAACAGAGGCTTGCAGCAGCAAGGCGGTGACTTTTTGAGTAAAGGATCAAGCATGCATGCATATCCATCACTTCTCAGGGCTAAGTAGTTGACTACTTAGTTTACTTGCAATTGACTTGTAATCCATTAATTAGCTAAGCAGTTAATTAGATGTGATGTAATTATTTAATTAATTAACTAGAATAGTTAATTAGTTTTCGGTTTTTAATTAGTTAGCTTAATTAGCGTAGCTAGTTGGTTAGCTTATTCATTCGAACCCTTCTTCGCGAGGGCATAATGTTGTAATAAGTGTGCGTACGTGTGTGTATGTCTTCCCACCCCGCGTCTTTCTCCCTTTTATTTAATTGCTTTTGATGGTTAGATTAGGGTCATGTTTCGATTAGCATACCTTATGCTTGCATCTATTCATTTGTATTGCATGCACCGAGGCTCGGCGCATCATTCAAACTGCATTGTTATTTCAATACTTCTTTGAATACGTGTTTAATCGCATGTTGTTCAAATTGTTTCATATGCCATATTAGTAGCTAAGCCTATTAATTGCATATTGTATGTGTTGTATTAGGCATCTTGCATAGTTAGGATCATACATTTTTCTAACTAATTTCTGTTTTGGCTTGGAGTACTCGGTGAGTTTTTATGCTTTAGTATACTTGCATGAGTGTGATTGCCATATTACCATGATTAGCATACTTTATGAGGCTATGTGCTTATTTGATAAACTGCATGAATGCCTGTGGATGAAGGCTTGTTGTTGAATTGGAACAATTCAACGAATGTATGTTTTAAGCCCACTTTGTTGAGTGGCAAATCATATTTTAAGCCCACTATGTTTGGTGACAAATTCACAAACTTTAAGCCCAATTGAGGTGGCAAATTCAAACCATTTTCTCAAACAAGCATGAGTTGAATTGTTCAAACTTGAACAAACTAGTCTATACTTGCATGTGCGCGTCACGTAGTAAAGCTAGTTTAGTAATCAGAACAAGTACACATAATGTTTATAAAACATCATCTCATGATTAGTAGAGGCCGATCGTTGATCGGCGCGAGCGGGGGTACTCATTTCAGGACCTTCTCCTCTCGTACCCAAGTTCCTAAGCCGAGGAAACTTTGGTGATGATGGACATGTGGCCTTTGGTACGAGTCAGGGTTTCCTAAATTTTTCCAAAATAAAATATTTAGGTGGCGACTCCGTATCTGGCAAAGCAATCCAATTTTGGCATTATTTGATTTAAAATTGATTTTCCAAAAAAGTTTGCTGGATTTGGACTCTTTGGTGTTTATTAGTTTCACATTGCACTTGTGAGACTAGATTCAAAACCACAGGAGTCCAAACTCTGAGGCCTTCTTTTCAACCCTTTCCGAAAGGCGGGGCACGGAAAAAGGCGAGCTACAGCTCGGTTGTGACATAGTGCAACACCCTGCTGTCGTGCACGCTCTCGTCCTAACCGGTGGACACAAACATGAAGTACAAATCAAAGTCACAAATGGCAATAATATTTTGTGTTTGCATACCTTTATGGTTGTAGTATGAAGAGACATATTCATTGGACACACAGGCCATAACGTGAGTGTCATCCAGTGCCCCAATGCAGTCCTAAACAAGTAAAAATTGCAAAATGTAACTTCTTATTGCATATATTATGAATGACTTCATCAAAGAAAAATTTTTACACGGCGGCACCTTGAATGGTCGGTACTGCCACTTGGAGCGTAAATGTGGATGACCCCCTTGTTAGACTTGATTGGGCTCAAGACTCCTACTATGAATTGACGTAAATGGTTTCATAACTTGCAAAACCTCGTGGAAATGCCGTGACAATGTTTCCTTTGAGTGTTGGAACCGTTCTTGCAAATTCCTCTATGAAATTCCCTGCAAAACAGAAATGAAAATCGCTACCTTCTCTTTGAGTGGCACCCCGTGCTCCCGCTACGGCACTGTCAACCCAAAATCGTGTAGAGCGTTGCACAACTTAAAGAACACTGGTCGGGGCATACTGACTGCATCTTCAAACTGGACCTGGTGGCCGTTAAATAACTCGTACATCCATAATCGTCCCGACAAGATTGATGTATTTTGCGGGACTTTGTAGTAATTGTTGTAATAATACGTTACCGCAATGTTTCACGCTTCTACCAAGTTGTGGTCAATTTCTACAACCATTTCCCGTGCAATTTCATTGATTGCTGCCTTTAACGGTGCATTTCCGTAGATGTTACTAGGACCAGCTTAATCCGCCATGTTACATGTACGAAGCTGAAAGGGTGACCAACAATGGAGGAAGAGAGAGAGAGACAGAGAAGGGCTCTGCCAGCCTTGCAAGCAAAATTGCATTTTAAAACCAATGTGAAGGAAAAGATAGGCAAGGGCAATAGCATGGAAGCCCCACGTGGGTTGTCTTGCCAAGGATTTCAATGAAGTGCATAATATAATAAAATTGTTGTACTAATATGAAAAAATATTTTATATCTTTCTGAAATGATATAATTTTTCTCACCACAAATACATACATTTTTTTATACATGACAATAATATTTTGTTCACTTTGAAATATAAACATTTTCATTCAGTACAATCATATATAATTTTTTTGACTGTATGGTACACGCCATAAATTGAACTGAACACCAATCAATCAGTGAATTTTCATAAAATAAATACTCATCATTATATTCTATAATTTTTATCAAAAATGATTTCGAAGAACATAGTACTCATCATTATTTTGAAAAAATTATTTTGATGAATTTTTTGGCTTATAAATGGTTGTCTCAGTTTATAAATTTGAGGAAAAAAAGTAAGCTAAAAAAATGAGTTTACCTTGATTTTTAAACAGAAATTTAAATATCTGACTAAACTTTTTTTTTCAATTAATTTTTTTGTCAATTTTTTTTTTTCAATTAATTTGTTTTTTGAATATATTTTTTTCTTCAATTACATTTTTTTTTTTTTTTCCAAACCAAATGCATACAAAACTGAAGATTCTTTTCATGTGAAGGAAAAGATGGGCAAGGACAAAAGTGGTAGCCCCACGTGGGTTGCCTTGCCAATTTTTTGACTTCTCAATATAATAATTTTTGTACTAATATGAAAATAAAAATTATACATGAATTATGAAATGATATAACTTTTTGCACCACAAAATGTAATATTTTTGTACACCATAGTAATATTTTGTTCAATTCGAATTTTCATAAAATAAATACTTATCATTATATTCTGAAAATTTTATTGAAAACGATTTTAAAAAACATAAAAATACTCATCATTGTTGTGTAAAAATATTTTTTGAAAATTATTAAACACTTATTTTATTTTTGGAAATTATTTGTCTCGGCAATTATGTTGCAATTATTAAATTTGGAAATTATTTTGAACAAAAAACAAAACTAGACAGTTTTTGAATAGGAATTACACATCACTCCAAATAGAGAAAAATTCCTATTTTGTTTTTGGTTCAAACAAAATTTAAAAAAGATTTAGAAATAGTGTAGTTCATCTAAACCATTATAAAAATTGCGTTTAAACTGATTTGGTCCAACTCCAATATTCGATAATAGTTTTTTTAAAAATTGAGTCCAACGAATAATTGTGGTTTTTCACAAGCCATTTAAATCACATAGTGAGAACTATAATTGGTATTCAATTTTATGACATGCTGTGTTTAAAAACAAAAAAATTGCTTGTGTTAGTAATGACAGACTAATTGGTGTTTTACATGTGTTGTTACCAAAAAAAAAAAAAAAAAAAAAAAAAAATGTTGGGCAGTCTACAACAAATATTGTCATGACCCGAACCCGCCCCTATAGATTAAGGTCATAACCGGCCAGTAATCATGAGATTACCTACGGCCTCAAATCAATTTAGAATATACTCCATCAGAGTTAAGGGGCCAAATGGAAGCAGACTTAAAAATTTTGTCCAATGAGCTATGCTTACATGGCATATCAAAACATTTCACATGTACTTAATAATAACTCACACCACATATCACTAGTCAACATCTTGTATACCCAGGATCATTCAAACACATAGTCAGCTAAACCAAAAGCATATACACATAAACGGTTTATCATGACCAATAGAAATAGCAAAAAGGAATACAAAAGTTCATAACCAAAGCCTCTTGCGTGAGGCACCTAGGCTAACTTCACAAAACTCGAGTTCCTTTCTTAAACTCCACTAAGGCTGGGGTTGAACGTCTCTTTGCTCACCTACATACATATAAATGAGAGTAAGCTAACGCCCAGTGAATAATATCAAAATAAAGAGGTTAATGAATGAGATTCGTTCATAAATGAATCATACTCGTAATGGACATATTTGAACAACTATTCTCATTCACACCAGATTCACAAATCTCAACAAAGCAAAACGACCTTAGGTCCAACACATCATGTCCATATGCAAACCGACCTCAGGTCCAATTCTTATATAAAACAATACGACCTCAGGTCCATTTATACGAAACAACCTTTGGTCCAACCAACTCTCTATTTAAAACAACCTTTGGTCCAATTCGAACACATCAAACGGCCTCGGGTCCAATTCAAACGTATCAAGCGAATCAAACGGCCTCGGGCCCATTCTCTTTATAGTCATATCTATGCATATTTCATATGCATGATCACAATCCCTTTCATTCGAACGGCCTTTGGCCTATCACGGTATTCCAACATATCAAGTGACATATTCAAATGGCCTTTGGCCCATCTTTGCATTGATGTCTGACGGCCTTTGGCCCAATCGTTCATATCCGACGGCCTTTGGCCCAGTCATTCATGTCCGACGGCCTTTGGCCCAATCATTCATGTCCGACAGCCTTTGGCCCAATCATTATTATATTCAAACGGCCTCTGGCCCATCTTTATATTTGGACATATCAAACGGCAAACGACCTTAGGCCCAAATCATTACTATATTCAAACGGCCTCTGGCCCATCTTTATATTTGGACATATCAAACGGCAAATGGCAAACGGCCGTAGGCCCAAATCAATTTTATCAAACATATTAAACGACCTTATACAAATTAGGCATATAGAATGCTCATTCATATTTCGAATCAACAAACGGCCTTATACAAATTAGGCATATAGAATACTCATTCATATTTCAAATCAACAAACCCGTGGAGCTTATACAGAAGTAGCATTTGGAAAGTGACATACTTGAAAATATCTTTACTAAGATATTACTCACAGTGTTCTGCCGATGAATTTGCCCTTGAGCTCGACCCTACACATTACATAACACATATGGTTCACAAATTATTCAATCCGTTCTCAATTCATACATTCTTCTTAGGCTCATTTCTTATCATTTTAACTCATTCACAATGCTCAATGCATGCCTAAGAGTGCTTAGAAATGAAAGAGAACGGAAAACAAATCACAAAACCACTTTACAAACTTTCTGAAATAGGGCTTCCCGCTCGAGCGTGGCTTTGGCCGCTCGAGCGGATCCATTGGGTCTGCAAAAATACTGGTTACTTCATTTTCATACTCGAGCGTGACTTTGGATGCTCGAGCTAAGAGTCAAACTATATGGCTTCCCGCTCGAGCGTGAATACCCCCGCTCGAGCGGACGCCCATGTCTGCAAAAGTTCTGGAAACCAACATTCCACGCTCAAGCGGCCCTTTCCCCGCTCGAGCGGACATGCCAAATTCTAGGATTTCCAAAATTGTTCTTGAAGCTCAAACTTGACATTCAAAGGTGCAAAACTCATGTTTTTGACACAAAAGCATGGAAGGACATCATATAACACCAGAACATGAGTAATTTTGAACCAATTGACCAAAATCATGGTCCACCTCATAAATTATCTTGAATTCTTTTCATAATTCTCAAAACCCATGTACTCAACTTCATACAATTCCATATCCTCATCTATCATGCATGCATGTCAATTCTTGGCTTCATCTCTATTTCAAATGATACAAATGACACTTATAATCATGAAACTCATGAAAATTATGCATGCATGTGAGATTTGGTGCTCAATTCCTCTTGTTCAACATGATTCATGTTTGAATGTATAAAATCATGGCAATTATGCACATGCATGTACATACAAGCACCAAATTCATCCATTTCAACTCAAATTATGTTCTTGGTGGCCATCTATCTTGAATTCACAAAATTACAACCTCAAACTTATGAATTCATAACCAATTACTCACCTAGAAGCTCAAATCTTCCAAGTTATGGTTAATTCTTGAGTTAATCCACTTGATTCTCCAATTTCCTTGCAAAATCTACAATGTTGGCCCTTTCTCTCTCTAAATTCGGCCCCTTCTCTCTCTCTCTCTAGAGTATGATTTTTAGCCAAAAGAGGAAAAATGAGCTCAAAACAATGCAAATAGGCCACTTATATACCTTGGCCTAATCAAATTAATTAAGGCTAAGTAATTGAGCCTAATTTAATCGTTCTGAATCTAATTATTTTGATCCGAATCAATTTCTAATTAAATTTCACCGTAGGCTCTAAAAATTACGCCAATCACAATGGCGTAGTCAATTTCGGATTCTGTGGCCGATAAGGCCTTCAATTTAAATTCTAAAGCAAATAGTGAAACAGATTTTCCTACGGTGAACGAATAGAAATTCAAAACCACATATATTCATATAAATGACACTCAAAATCATATCAAACACACAATCACAATCATAATCAAGATTAATTAGCATAACACGGACCAGGGTTATCACAAATATGGTCCCTATATGAATGTCGTCCCTGTATGGAGAAATATGGTCTATGAATAAATGTAGCAAATAAAGTTCAAATAGTAACATGCATACTATTAAAATAAAATAGAAATCCAATAACAACACACAATTATTCGCCAACACAAGCACAATAGAGAAGGGGAAAAAAAAGGTCAGAAAAAAATTCAGCATACATTCTGAAACAGTATTTGTAAAATGCAGGAACTATGATGGCTTAACAACTCCTCAACACTAGCCCCCCATTTTAGATCCATGCATTGGGCCGGATGGGCCCCTCGAAATCTGGGACTGCTTGATTTGAAGCCAAGAATTACTGCATCGTCCGTGGGAAGCTGCAACATGATGTCTTGATTTGCCGGGTTTTCCATTAGGGAAACAGCGAAATCAATGAGCGGATCATCCGGGCCAAACCGTTCAGGGAGTACAACCTTGCCAAGCACTTGCCAATCACCTTTGGCATCGAATATGGGTAATCATGATGCACTTAGACCTCGCGTTGTTGTGATTTAACTAACAACGCAAGGTTTTCCATTCTACTCGCCAACTTCGAAGCTCCCTCGCTCTGCCCTTTTTTTCGCTGACCTTGACTGCTGCCTCTGAATTTCCGTTTTGTCAGTCCAGTTGTTGGAGTTTGTTCCACAGACACAGCACAGTCATCAACTGTGTGCTCACTGTGGGTAACAGGCTGGAAAGGGTGGTAACCTACTACTATCCTCACAATCTTCTACGTCCATAGGGGATGGCACGTCATCCGTTGCAACCAGGTCAAAATCAGCATCGGGTGTCCAAGCAAAATTTCCTGTTACTGTGGCACTTTTGTATACCCTTCGCATAAGTTCCACATGCTCCAATGTTCGTTTTGAACTTCACAGCATTCTTGTCAATCTGGAAAAAGAAAAAAAAAACAACATTACACACATGGAAGTAAATAATCAACAAACAACAAACCTACACACTACAACAAATGGGGACCCCAACTAGCAATGCACAATAACAGGCAACAGTCATACAGCAGCAGCAACAGCATTAAATGTTTCAAAAGAAGCCCACCATAGCAACATGCTTCCATATTATGCGAGAATCCTTGCTAGGACAGAAGAATTTTCAAGCAAGAAATATATTACTCTATCATGACAAACTTACAGTATCTTCATTATTTTTACAAATTTAGAAGTTTGAACATGACTCAGCTTTAAGTCTAAACCAAAATTTTGGAAGTAGAGGTTTTACACTAGTTCTAGTGAAATAACCTCATCTGGAGTCTCTCGAAACATCAATATGATGCGAAAATTTTTCAACAGAAATGGATGAGTTTTTTTTAAACAGTCATTTTAAAACAAAAAAAAAAATCATTTCTTAATTTAATTAGTCATTGTAGAAAAATGCAAAAACACAAAAAAAGTGTTTTCTAGTGTTTTCGAAACAAAGAAAACATGTTATCTATTTTGTGGAAAGAGAAAACTGAAAAATGGAACAAAGCAAGTTATATAGCATAATAAACAGTCAATCATAATCCACTAGTCTCAGTCAAATGTATCCCTGATGTATAATTGTGTGCATCCCTTGATTATGTGCTTTCTTCTTTAGTGAAAGTCCAGGGAAGTTTTGGTCACTTCCCTTGTACATGTGCTTACCATGCACTTTTCCATGAAATTGTGCAAAGGGCATATAATGGCCAACCTGTTAATCTAGATGCATGACCCAAAAGTCAAACCAAGTGAAATTGTTGAAATAATTTCT